>ONZH01011198.1:0-320065 GCA_900303285.1 Rhinella marina
GTCCTTAAGATGGTCAGACAGCCCCACCCTAAACTGGCTTCTCAAAGCTGGGTCATTCCACCTAGAGGAGACACACCACTTTCTAAACTCAGCACAGTAATCCTCTACTGGACGGTTACCCTGCCGAATGTCCCTGAGGTGAGTCTCAGCTACCGCGGCCAAATCCGGTTCCTCATATAACAAACCTAGGGCCTGAAAAAACGCCTCCACAGAAAACAGACACGGGGAGTCAGATGGCAAAGAAAATGCCCACTCCTGTGGATCCCCTTGCAGCAAGGAAATAATAATTCCTACGCGCTGCTGCTCAGAACCCGAGGAGTGTGGACATAAACGAAAATATAATTTAACACTCTCCTTAAAAGAATGGAAAGTTTTTCGATTCCCCAAAAACTGGTCCGGCAACTTAACATGTGGTTCAATGTTAGAACTAGGTAGGGAGGGAGCTACTGCTGGTACCGTCTGCAACTGCTCCTGATGCTGGAGTCGCTCAGCCAGGCTCTGGATCATTTGCGCCATGCCCTGCACCTGGTCCGAGAGAACCCGCAACGGCTCCATATGGTATGGCCTGTGATTCTGTCACGGGGGAGACAAGGGAAAGTGTGCCCTGTACTGAACCCCACTTCTTTCCCTACCTACTTACAGTTGGAGCCCTAAGCGGCAACACCGTAACTTGGCGGCGTTCCCTATACTGCGTAAGTGCACAGGGAGGGAAAGGGATACACAGGGAGAGACCAAACACAGACAGTACAAACACAATAACAGAATGGTAAACTAGCCGGGTCAAAATACAGGAGATCACATCACATACCAAGGGTCAAGCAAAGAATAGTCAAAGTCCGAGTCCAAAATCCGAAATACCAAAATATCCAATACAGCAAGGTCACACACAGCACTGATCAAAGGGAGAAGACTAATCACAGGCACTGAGTGAGGAAGTTGCCATCTTTAAATAGCCCGCCCAGGATCATGTGATGTGGCCAGCATCACATGACCTGAGGCGGAGCAAGCTGTCAAAACAATATGTAAAGTAGCCATGTGGTGTGATCAGCACCACATGGCTAAACCCAAACAGAGAATTAACTGATGAAGTGCTGGCTGACCAGACCAGCACTTCAATTCCCTACTGCTCGTCTCTAGGGGGGGCGCTGCATGAGGGAAGCGCGCCGCCTGCTTCCCATGACATAATCACTGCCTTGGAGGTTGCCCAGAAGAGATTAATGTCATCTTTATGTTCCGCATTATCAGAGGCATAGGTCATCCAAAAACCAGATAACATGTTTTTAAAATCTTCAGAGTGAAACAAGTACGCAGGGAAACGCCATTTCCTAGAAAACGGGATAGGAGAGATTAAATATAAGTTGAAAAGGACCGGAGCATGATCCAATATGAAGATATCCTGTAAACGTGGGATAGCATGCTGTGGTATTAGCCAATAATCAATCCTGGCGTGGGAGTTGTGAACATGAGAATAATGGGTGTAATCGAGGTCAGTGGGATGCAACAATCGCCAGGGATCAATCAGATCCAAATGATCTATGAGCATTTGGATGGCACTGGAACTCGAGGTATCAGAAGAGACACGCTGTTGTGATCTGTCTAATACCACATCATGGGCTTCATTAAAGTCTCCCCCTACAATAATGTTATGTACATCCCAACTAGCAATAGCCTAAGCCTTATTAGAGGTGTTAGAAGCATAGACATTCACTAAACAATAAGTTGTGCCCTCAATTACAACTTTTACCAGAAGATACCTGCCCGCTGGGTCCTCAATAGTATCCAAAATATCATGCTGAAGCAAAGAGCTAATTAAAATGGCCACTCCTCTCATTTTCTTTGTATAAGAGGCTTCTAAGGAAGTCTGAAACCGTTTGTTACGCAAGGGGGGGTGATTCCCTTTTACCCAGTGTGTTTTTTGCAAAAAATACAATATGTGACTTTAGTTTATGCAAATGATTCAACACTTTTTTTCGTTTGACTGGAGTGTTCAAACCGTTAACATTCCACGTGCACCATGTTAAAGCGGATATAGTGGACGTAGAATTATTAACCACGGACGCCATTTAACCGACCCCGGTAGCTGGCCATAATTGAGAGATAATCATATAGCAAAGCAGGAGGTACCACCCGTCCCAGCGAGCAGGCAGTCCCCCCAATGAGACATAAGGTTCCCCTACATGGTGTACACAGAATTCAACCCCACAAAAACTAATAATAGTAAACAGAACCTCAACCAACCACCTCATGCCCCTAGTGGGCAATAGAAAGATGTCTAAAAGCAAATGAAATATTATCAACTACACAAATGAAGTACAACTCAGTAATTGTAACCTGCACAAAAACTGGAAATAACAATACTGAAGCAAGTCAGCGACGACTCCGCAATCAAGTAGGCGTATCCGAACGAGGAGGAGAGGCTCGACCTGGAGAGCGAAGATGGATTAGCGCCTTCTGAGGATCCATGAATATCCATGATTTGTCATCCATAGAGAAGCGCAGGACCGCTGGATATTGAAGTGAGAACCGTATGCTTTTCTCCAAGAGAAGTTTGCAGACCGGGTTGAATGCTCTGCGTTTCTCTGCCACTGCTGACGAGAAGTCCTGGAAAAGGAGGAGTTTAGAGTTTTCAAAGCGCATATTGGAGGCCTGGCGGAATGCTTTCAAGATCTTCAGTTTATCCTGATAGTGGAGAACCCGAAAGATAACTGGTCTCGGTTTTGCAGCTCCATCTGCCCATAGGGGACCAACTCTATGAGCACGTTCCACTGGGATTCTGGTAGTAGGGCCCCCTATTTGCAGTTCTTGAGGCAGCCATTCAGGTGTGAGCCAAAGCAAATCAGTTGCCCATACTGTTACAGGAACTCCAATAAGCCACAAATTGTTGCGCCGTGATCTATTCTCCAGGTCATCCACCTTGTTTTGCAAGGTAACCAGTAGCATGTCCTTCTCTTCTAGTTGTTCATGGCAAGCATGGACTGTATCTTCCAAATAGTAGGCATAAGTAACTCAGAGATAGCTTGGGCTGTTGCTTTTGACGCGTCTATAGTTGGTTCTTGCGACGTTTGAGCTGGAGGTGGTGGGGTTTGACTATGGGTTAGGGCACGAGCTCCCTTATTTGCAGCAGAGTTTTTCCCCACAAATTTATCCATGAGTTTGCTTTTAGGCCACTAAACACTGTTCAGGTCGAGCTTCAATGAAGATGTTAGCGGAGTCGCCAAGACACGTATATTACATGAGAGTTCAGAGCTTATCAGGCATTAGGTGCAGAAGGTATATAGTAGAAACACAAGGTACACTGTGGCACCAGAGTACTTGTAAGGATAAATTAACCCTGTTGAAAAGGATGGCCTGTAAGCTGGTGCATATATCATTCCAACTGAGAAGGGTTAAATGGTGGTTCTTGGGCTTGATGACGAGCCTTGTTATATGCAGGGGATCAGCTTGCAGTCCTCAAGCTAGCCCTCCCTCCCCACCACCAGCACAGAAAGGAAGGGGTTAATAATACCCGGTAGCCTATGGGAATCCCTCCTAAACGGAGGGAGCTGCTGGCTGTTGTAGAACGCTGGCAGAGCTCAGCGCAGCGCTAGCCAAGGTGAACGATCTCAGCAGGAGGCTGAGAACACCACGTGGCAATGGCGGCGGCGGGCGGACCCGCTCAGACAGCAGCGGGCCGCGCGATCCCCGGGTCTTCCGGCAGTGAAGGAGAGCCAGGCAGATGGTGAGTGCCCTTGTACTACCCTGATCCCCTTCTCTCCCCGGCTGATCTCGATGTCGGGTGTCGGTGTGTTCTGTTCAACACCCGTGGAGCGGGGAGCCCATGTAAAACGCGGCCATTCAGAAGCGCCGCCCACCGGAAGCCCCATGAATCTATTCTTGCAGATCACGTACACCCCTACATGCTGATTGTCTTCCCTGGGGAGGATGGGCTGTTCCAGCAAGACAATGCGACATATCACAAGGATAGAAATGTCTGCCATTGGTTGGGACAGCAAGACCAAGATTCCCAAGTACTATCCTAGCCCCTAATTCTCCATATTTGAGCCCAATTGAGTATCTGTAGGACCACCTCGATCATCGTGTTCACTCTATTTTTTTTTTTATTTTATTTTTTTTTTTGGGGGGGGGGGGCATTTTTGGAATGGATCAATTTGTTTTTGAAAAAAAAGAAAATACATACCTCCCAACTTTTGAAAATTGCAAAGAGGGACAATGTGTGCGGCGCGCATCACGGCAGTTTTTTTCATACTAGGCCACACCTCTAACTCCGCCCAAAGCATAATTACTAGAGCCCTTGCGGCAATTTTATTCTTGCGTATCATTGTCCAAATAAATATTAGCACATAAATCATCAGATTATAGATAGTTTAAGGTCCAAATTGCACCAAATAATTAAGTTCTGGTCTAATTTATAGATAGAAACCATACAGACACTATAGTTAGGAACAATTTAGTAAATTTATTAATGCACATTTATGCATTAATCCTCCAGGTCAAAAAGAGGGACATTTAAGGATAAAAGAGGGACAGAGGGACTTGGGTCAAAAAGAGGGACTGTCCCTTCAAAAGAGGGACACTTGGGAGGTATGGAAAATATGTGAAGGAGACATGGAGGTCTTAAAATATTGCTTTACTGAACTGAACACAGAGGGACACTTGGGAGGTCTGCGATGAGGTTTCCCCTTTTTTATAGTAGGTTGTCAATAAAGTGCCGCCCCCAACTGCCAAACTGCGCATATTCTATATTCTCACATATCCCAGCACTGTAAAACTTTACATTTGCACTGCTGCCTGTCGAGCAACATCGGACAGTAACAAATATGGCTGCCGGATGACGTAGGAATCCTGCGTCCGCTCTCCTCAATGTACCTCATAACGTCACTCGTCTGTACCCACGTGGTACGCTACATCAGGGACCTTACCATGATCGAATAGATCGGCAATCCCCTCCAGGGCTGCACACCGAGCGTCCAAGAAACCGCTGTAAACACAAAGCTTGCGGCCGATCCCCCGGCAGGCTTACCACAGCTGCAGTCACGTGATACACCCCTTCACTCCCGTGCACGTTCCCGTTATATGCTGGGTGAGCGGCGCTGGGGCTGCAGGTTAACCCTTGCAGGGCCACACACACAGAAGCCACCTAGGCAATAGTGTAGGCTGGTGCCATCCATTTAACTGCATGGTACCACATGCAGGTGGTCAGTAGTAGTAATGTGTTATAATGCACTCTAATTTTACTTATAGTTTTTACAGTAGGAATAGGTGAGGACACACAGAGCTCATTGCCTGTGTTCTATCTCTCTGCTGTGTATGTTATGTTAATTTTCTAACGTGTTTTATTGTACCTTTTAGTAAATTAACTTGCAATATGTCCGGTGTAAAAAGAACTATGGAAGATAAGGATCCTGACTATGACGACATATCCATGGTGCGGCAGAATAAGCGGCACAAGGCGATCGAGACCTCCGGTACGTGGCACCGTTCATTATTTTAGTGAGTAATCCATTTGTGTTACATTCAGGCGTTCCTGTCAAAGTGCAAATCCAGTCGAACCGATTCCCGTTGGTGAGTGGTGGGATCTGCACTACAGCTTCCATTCCCAGTTATACTGGTATGGCAGATCCAGACAACGTCCATCACGCCCCATTGACTTCCACCAAGGTTTCAGTGGTTTTGATGGGCAGTATTGATGCATGCTCCGTCTTTGTTGTCACGCCCTAGTGGCACTATCCCATCGCGGAAATCCTGACAGGTCCACCGAATGGCATACCAGACGCAGATTTGAACGTGGCCTTACCTGAAAATGTGGCTTTTAGTACAATAAGGCCTCATTTACATTTCCATGTCCGAAAAATCTGTCCATGTTTCATCCATGGAAGATCTACGTTTTATCTGTGTGTCCATTTTTTGCCCTCCGTGTGTCATCCGTACTCCACGGACACTGCTCAGCTGAAAATTCATTTCCATACCATCTACCAGAGGCCAGTGAAAAACGGAAATGTGAGTGAGGGCTTTGGGTATTGAGGCCTGCAAAATACGGATGACGTCTCTGTTTTATTTGCGTACCCATTGACTTAAGTGAGTCCATGGTTCGCATTTTGCGGACATATTCTACAGAAATACGGCTGTGGAAAGCTCACGTTTTTTTCTGTGAGCTTTCTGCATCTGTTGTTCAGAGCTGAACCCAGACATATCCCCTTCTCCCCCCACTCAACCCTTCTGACATGAGCATCAGAGCATTTCATGCTCTGATACTGTCCCTTACCCTGCGCTGTATTGCACAGGACAAGGGCTTTTTTGTTTACAGTTTTCACTGCTAGGCGGAGGCTTACGCCTAGCAGTGTTCCCAGTGACGTCACCAGCACTGATGGGTGGGCTTTTACAGCTGTTTTACAGTCTAGGACATTACTAAAGCCCACCCATTAGTGCTAGTAGGAGCCCCATTCTCTGATAGGAGGGGTCCCAGGTGTCAGACCCTACTGATCTTTCCAGCGGATAGGGCTAATGTGTATGGCGGTGTCCCGACTGTCCCCTTTAAGACCTTGTAGAGCTTTAAGTGGGCCACAGCGCTAAACCAACTGTGGACCCTCAGGTCAGTGAGAGGTCAGACTCCCACCAATCAGAAAGTGATGGCCTATATCAGCTGTGCAGTGGGTGAAGTGAATAACATTGATTATCCCATGACAATGGCGCCTGTCAAGTGGTGGGATATATTAGACAGCAGCTCCACTGTCTGTTCTTCAAGTTAATGTGTTGGAAGATGGAAATATGAGGAAGTATAAGGATGTGGAGGACTATGACAGGGGTGACATTGTGATAAGACTGGGTTAGAGCATCTCCAAAACACTCCAGTATGTAGTGGTCCAAGGAAGGAGAACCGGTGACATGGTCATGGGCACTCGTGCTCCTCACTGAAGCACATAGAGGGAGATTTGGCAAGAGCGGCGTTTTCTTCCAGCCGGAGGATGCGCCAAATATTTGCTGAAGCGTGTCCTTCAGCAGACCATGCTCTAGACTCCCATCTATGGCAGGCTTCTTTCACACCCGAAAACTGCGGTGAAAGTAGATAAATGTGTCAGGTTTGCTGGTCCTGCTCCTGCCCTCACCATACCTCCTTTTTAGAAGATGTCATGGGCGGCATGAAAACAAGTCGCGTGAAAAATTCTCCCCATAGAGAGCAAAGGATAACCCATCTGGTGTCATCCCACAGAAGAGCTGCTGAAAAGGTTAAAGGGGTTATCCTAGAAATACTATTGATGACCCATCCTCAGTATAGATAATCAATATTAGATAGATGGGGGTCCGACTCCTGGTACCCCTGCCAATCAGCTGTCTGAAGAGGCTGTGTGCTCTGTGATCACTGCAGCCTCTTCCTAGATGTGACGTCACCGTATGTCAGTCACATCGCCCAGTTGCAGCTCAACCCCTATTGAAATGAATGGGGCTGAGCTGCAGTACTATGTATGGCGCTGTGCTTTGTGAGCTGCTGGGAGTTCACAGTGCTCTCCAGAGCTCCGGTGAACGCCACGACTCACTGAAACAGTTGGTCGGCGGTGGTGCCGGGAGTCGGACCCCCGCCAATCTGATAATGATGACCTGTCCTGAGCATAGGTCATCATTATCATTTCCTGGATAATCCCTTTAATGCTGCCTATGATAAAAAGGGATCAGAGCACACAGTGCATTGCAGTCTGCTGTGTGGCCTGTGCCATTGGTACATGCTATCAATTGTAACAGTGTATGCTGTTACTAATGAGAAGAATTCTGTTCTATTATATTTGGGAATTGCTATTGAAGATTTCTCACATTTTCGCTCTTTGCTCAGGGTCTGTAGGTAAAAAGATAATTAGATAATAAGTGAGAGAAGAAACTCCAGGACGTAGGTTTCTGTACAGTTCTGTAATAAAACTTCTTATTTCTTTTTTCACCAATCCAGCTCGTGATGCTGCCGTCTCCAAGATAGAGTCCATTGTGAAAGAGCAGTTTGCTATTGAGCTGAAGAACAAGGAGCATGAGATTGAAATCATCGATCAGGTGGGTTGTGCACAGCCTCGTCATATCTGGACACGTATTACAGTGTCAGTGCATTAGAGGGGGTTCCTTATTTGCATCAAAATCCTTTAAAGTAATTATTTATAGAGAGAGCTGTAATTCTGTAATGTATTTCTTCTCTGCTCCTAACTTCTGTTCTGGGCTGTGGTCACATGACCATGTCCATGCAGCTTATTTCCTGTGATGTCATGTACGTGGGTGTGTCAGTGATAGGGGAGTGTTTATGTAACTAGCTGGGTGGGAGGAGCTATAAATTATCTGGGCGTTGTTTGGGGCAGTGATAGGGTAGTGTCTATGTAACTACCTGGGTGGGAGGAGCTATAAAATAGCTGGGTGTTGTTAGGGGCAGTGATAGGGGAGTGTCTATGTAACTAGCTGGGTGGGAGGAGCTATAAATTATCTGGGCGTTGTTTGGGGCAGTGATAGGGTAGTGTCTATGTAACTAGCTGGGTGGGAGGAGCTATAAAATAGCTGGGCGTTGTTTGGGGCAGTGATAGGGGAGTGTCTATGTAACTAGCTGGGTGGGAGGAGCTATAAAATAGCTGGGTGGTGTTAGGGGCAGTGATAGGGGAGTGTCTATGTAACTAGCTGGGTGGAAGGAGCTATAAAATAGCTGGGCGTTGTTAGGGACAGTGATAGGGTAGTGTCTATGTAACTAGCTGGGTGGGAGGAGCTATAAAATAGCTGGGCGTTGTTTGGGGCAGTGATAGGAGAGTTTCTATGTAACTAGCTGGGTGGGAGGAGCTATAAAATAGCTGGGTGTTAGGGGCAGTGATAGGGGAGTGTCTATGTAACTAGCTGGTGGGAGGAGCTATAAACTAGCTGGGTGTTAGGGGCAGTGATAGGGTAGTGTCTATGTAACTAGCACTGAGTGTTGTTAGGGGTGGTAATGGGGGAGTATCTTTGTAACTAGCTGGGTGGGAGGACTTATAAACTAGCTGGGTGTTGTTAGGGATAGTGATAGGGGAGTGTCTATGTAACTTGTTGGTGGGAGGAGTTATAAGCTATATGGGTATTATGGGCAGTGATAGCGGAGTGTCTATGTAACTAGCGAGTGGGAGAACTAACTAGTTGTGGCTGATGAAAGGTGCCCAGATGTGGAGAGAGGGATCCCTTCTGTGATATCCATATGCCCTAATTTATTGGCTTTTTTGTGAATGATGTGATGATCTTGAATCTTCATTCTTTCCTATTTTCTCTTAAACAGCGTTTGACTGAAGCGAGACGTATGATGGATAAACTTCGTGCATATATTGTGGCCAATTACTACGCCTCTGCTGGGGTCAGCAGAGCACAAGAGGTACAAATGTCTTCATGTTCTCACATATTTATCTGCCATATATTGTTGCCACCTTTTCAGGGTGACAGCCACTGTGTGTGAATAAAGCCTGAGTTGGTGATTCTACAATGTAGCAGGTAGTCATTTACCAGTCCACAAAGTCTCCACTCTTGAACCACAATTTACTCAATTTAATATATACAACCAATTAAGGGCCGCGCAGTGTGTGAGCTTGATCCTCTATTCTGGACACTGCTCGTCTTGCAGGAGCGCACATCTTGTTTGATATTTACTCATTTACTCTTCTTCCTTTTTGTGCCACTGATTATGTAGAGTTTCATTTCTAACAGTGAAAACCTAATGACAATTTCATTACGAATTTGCCTCTTTTTTAACCAGGCAACATCTTCTTGTGATCCTACCGTTTTGAACCATCCATCTATAAAGAAGTTTATGGAATCCCCCTCTCGGGCCGCTTCTCCCGCAAACCACCGCTCTGATACACCCTCTGCCAATAATTCAGAAACTGACTCTGTCTGCACCCATAGTGAGTTGGATAAAGACAGCCAAGTTCTTAGCAAAGCAACGCATAAAGGGACTTCTTCAACGGACAGCCACCTTGGGAAGGTATATTTTCTGACGTACTATATTCAGTATTGCTAAAGGGGTTTTCCGTGTCTTCTAAATCGATGGTATATACTTAGGATAGGCCATCAATATTACAATATTATACAATATACAATATCTCGGCTCCCCCACTGGTCAGCTGTTTTAACCCTTTCACTACTTGAGGTTTTTCCGGTTTTGCGTTTTCAATTTTCTTCCCTATCTTCCTTCAGCCATAACTTTTCTATTTCACATTCACATAGCTGTATGAGGGCTTATTTTTTGCGGGACAAGTTGCACTTTCTAATGCATTAATACATGAATTATGGCCTACAATATAGTGGGAACCGGTAAAAAAATTCCAAGTGTGATGGAATTGGAAAAAAAAACAACGCAATTTCTCCACCTCTTCATTGAGACTCGCTGCATTGAAAGCAACTACTGACATCCCAATTGGCCGCAGGGAATGTCGGTAGGTAGCCCAGAAGCGCGAGCTTCCGGGTTTTTGACCATTTAGATGCTGTGATCTCACTTGATCACGGCATCTAAAGCCTTTGATTACCACAATCAGCATTATTGCCAGTGACAGCTTTTTACTTTTAGTAGTGTCTGTGCTCGGTATTCAAATTCAGTACAGTATCTTCCCATTCACGTAAGTAGGACTGAGCTTTAATACCTTGCATGGTGCTGAGCTTTTTTTGTGCGGAGAATGTAAAGGACTAAAGGTACGTTCACGTGTTGTGGGTACATCATGTATTTTCATGCAGCTTTGTTCTGTACCAGTAAAGTGGATGATATTTTAGGTTTTCTCATAAATATGCAGCATAAAAAATCCACAAAATAAAATGACCTGTGGTGCAAAATCTGCAGCAGGTATTTCCACTGTGTTTCAAGTCCTGTGTAGATAATACCCTAAGAAGATGCGGGGGTTGCTGGAGCTGTGTGGCCCCATTTAAACTGCTGACCAGTGGAGGTGTTGAGTCTGACGCCCACCGTTCTGATGGCCTATCCTAAGGAAAGAAGAACCAGAAAACCCTTTATACTCTTCCATGTGTACAAAAAAGGAATTTGGTGCATTCACAACATCCATACATGCATACTCGTACTAAGTGCTCGCTCCACTGTTAAATGAGTTTTCCAGCTGGAAAAATATTTGTTGGCAGTGGGTTTAGAGGGACTGAAAAAATAAAGTTGTTGATATTTGTAAAATACAAATTAAACTAGCTTCAGATGTGCATAAGCAGGGAACCAGAGAGCTCAAGGTAGGTGTGCTTACTATATTTAATACCCTTCAGTGCCCAAAATGCGTCTCCTTGCAGGATTTGTAAATTGGACAGATTAGGCTAAATCATAAAAGGGTGCTATGGTACATCAGTTTAGAGGGGTCCCTAACACAGACTGAACCAGCTGCCAGGAGTGAATATGTACTCTAATCAGAAGCAGGGGAGGGGGATTTATAAAGGAGAAGGATATTAGAAAACCTTCATACGACCTGCACAATACACCATATAGCGCTGTAGCTGCATGAGTAAAATCTGTATCCAGCCTGAGCATGCCCCAGCTGAGAGGCATAAAATAGCAACAAAAACTTGTGCTATATTCACTATATAAAGTAATTGAGGTACTTAGCAAAAAATCATTGAGGTACTTGGATAAAAATCATTTGTGCCCATCTACCACGGCAAGGTGACCTTATTGTGGATGGGAACCTGCTCTATATGATGCCTCTCTATGCCATCGGGTCTCAAATTAATTCCTGGAGAGCAGGCTCCACATATATACTGTTTCTGCCCTATAGAATATCTCTCTTTGCCAGCAGGCCTCAAGTGAATTCAGGGAGAGCAGACGACAGCTATATATACTGCACAGCCTGTGGAAAGAGCGGTTACTCAGGAGTGCACGTCCAAAATGGAGAATACACACTAAAAACGAACAGCAAACTTTGAGCTGTTTCACATGAGCGTGTGAAGTCCATGTGTGTATATAATACTCCATTCTGCTGGTCTTGCAGGAGCGCACTGCATTGTAATGATTTATAATGCTATCTGCCTCTGCATGAACTTATTGCTACAGAATGATAGTGACAGTGTTATTTGAGTATGATCCTTGTAGAAGGAAGGTTATGCAGAGGCACACAGCATTGTAATGATTTATAATGCTGTGTGCTCCTGCACGACGAGCAGTGTCCAGGACAAAGGATCACGCTCGCACATGGAGCATGATTTCCGGACTGCACACTCTCATCTGAAAGAGCCTTAGTCAGCACCAGGGCTCAAACTACAAAAGTAGAAGCAAACACAATGCATATAGCATGGACGAATGCTATATTCATTATATGCAAACCCTAGTGATCCTGCCTTGCAGCACCATTTATTCATAATGCAATGTAGTGAAATAATTTCTTATTCTGTAGGATTCCGCCTCAACAGAAAATATGAATGACAAATCGACTGGGTTTGTGGGATCTGAAGATACATCTCGTCGTTTTGTGAAGAAAACTATCGTAGTGGGAAATGTCTCAAAGTATGTTTTCATTACTGAAGATCGAATATTGTTCCTGTTACAGGGTCCATGTTACGTAAAGGGGCTGTTGAGGCATATGGACATCATAAGAGGGGAGGTGTTCCTCTCCCTATTATCCAAAGACAAAACAGCTGCTGCGAGGAAAAGCCTCTGCTTTCAGTTACTTGACATTTAAATCAGAGTTGTGTAGTATTTAATTTTTCCTGCAGCATCCACTGCAGGAGAAATGTACTGCCATCTGCAGCTTCCCTCGCCCCAATGGGAGCTGATTGGCATATTACTGACTGGGGTGATCAGCTCATCACCAGCTGGTGCTCTGAAAAGAGAACAATTTATATTGTCTATACTGCCTCCTGGTTTTCTGATTACCCCGGTACTGTGAGATTGATTTCCAAAGTTTTAAAGGCTATGCACACCCTCTGAGGCAATTTTCTGTTATGATTGTATGTTACTCATTTTGGGCTAAAAATCATTTTGTCAATTGGCCTTGATTAAAAATATTGAGCCATTCTGTCACAAAGGGTTAACTGTTTTTCTAGCTGTGTGACTGGTACTTTTACATTGTGCTGGTCATCTAATAAACCTTATCTCTAAACTACTGAGAGGTCATAAACACTTATTTAAGCCACGTTCTTATCAGTAAGATAAGGACTGAGATATAATGAGTGTTTATAATGTCAGAGATAAGGAGTCTGTCAGCTCTGGACAGAAAATCCAAAGGGTGCTACTAGAGCATCTCAACTCTGTACAGAAAAAAGGACTCCATATTTTCAATAAAGACCAATTTTAAAAAATTAATTTTAGGAAAAAAATGATTACAGTGCAATAATAAAAAATTGCCCCCAAAGGTGTACATAGCCTTTAAGGCTACATCCACATCTGCATTACAGCATTCTGGCAGTCTGTTCTTGCAGAAGAGCAGACTGTCAGAATTTAAAGGGGTATTCTCATTTCAGACAATGGGGGCATATCGCTAGGATATGCCCCCATTGTCTTATAGGTGCGGGTCCCACCGCAGGGACCCGCACCTATCTCCAGAACGGAGCGGGGAGCGCTGCGCCTGGAGGACCCCAGGTTTCCTGGGGTCCGGCCACCACCAGGCGCGGCTCCCCGCGCCGCTCATAGAAATGAATGGGAGCCGGGCCGTGCATGCGCGGTGCGCTCCCATTCATTTCTATGGAGCCGACGGAAGTAGCCGAGCCAGTGCTCGGCTATTTTCGGCGGCCCCATAGAAATGAATGGAGGGCGGCTGCGCATGCGCAGTGCGCCCTCATTCATTTCGGAGGCTCCGTTCTGGATATAGGTGCAGGTCCCAGCGGTGGGACCCGCACCTATAAGACAATGGGGGCATATCCTAGCGATATGCCCCCATTGTCTAAAATGAGAATAACCCTTTAAGAGGACCTGACCCCTCTCCTGACATGCCTGTTTTAATAGCTTCATGCATTCCCCATGTAATAACAATTCTGGAACATCTATTGTTATGTCTCTCTGTTGTGCCATTCCTTTATTATACCTACTAGAAGTTATGAATGAATTGCTAGCAGTCTGCAGTAAGGGTACAGAGGGGTGGTAACCAGTTGGGTGTGTGTCCCTGCACAACTCACACTATCCAATCAGTGCTGCAATTTTCAGACTGTGCAGGTACACACCTCCCTCCCAACCGGGTGGGGGGGGCAGGCTGCTAGCAATTCATTCATAACTTCTAGTACAAATAATAAAAGAATGGCACAACATAGAGACATAAGAATAGATGTTCCAGAATTGTTATTACATGGGGAATGCATGAAGCTATTAAAACAGGCATGTCAGGAGTGGTGAAAGGTCCTCTTTAAGTATCCAGTATAGTTATGGCCCACTGGATCTGGAAGGGCCCCAGCAGTGCCAGGCAATGCCAGATATATTAATTCTAGTAGCCTACACCTCTGCCGGAATGGCCTACCAGACTACCGTAATGCAAATGTGAACCTAGCCTAACTGTTTTAAAAATACTTAACCGGGTTAGGCTTTATAAGTAATCTACAAATCAAGTGGTGATTAAGTGATGCTAATATTAATCAACTTTGTAAAATGAAAATTATACCCTGAAATCAACTAATCATGTGAATGCATTTGTTTTATTCCAACGCTTGTTATCTTACCTCCTTCCTTTATTTTAAGGTATATTCCTCCAGACAAGAGAGAAGAAAATGACCAGTCAACTCACAAGTGGATGATTTATGTCAGGGGGTCTAGAAAGGAGCCAAGCATTGATCATTTTGTGAAAAAGGTCTGGTTCTTTCTGCACCCGAGCTACAAGCCTAATGATCTTGTGGAGGTCAGGTGAGTTTTAGAACAAACATTAATTGGAATTTCCACAGATATAATGAACTAATTAAGAAGTAAGGAGAACTTATATAATATGCATGTTATTCAGGAGTATAGTATTGATGACTTATATTCAAGATAAGTCATCAATGTCTGATTGATGGGGTTTCGACCCCTGAAGGGCCTGTTTCTATGCCAATTTCAATGTTCACGTTCATTGGTCACATGGCCTAGTTGCAGCTCGGTCCCATTCAAGTGGATGGACCTGGACTGCAGTACCAAGCACGGCCACTATAAAGTGTACGGCATTGTTCTTGATTTGCTACGAGTAGTCCACAGCACTCACGGAGTGCTGTGACCTCTTCAAACAGTTAATTGGTGGGGGTGCCCTGAGTGGGCCAGCACTAATCAGGTATTGATGAGCTATACTGAAGATAGGTCATCAATATTGTATTCCCTGAAAACCCATTTAACAAATAAAAATTACACTTCATGACTTTTTTTATTATATCGATTTTTCTGATTGTTACTTTGAGTCAATCTTAAAGGGGTTTTCCAGGACTTGAAAACACTGATAGCCAATCCGACCCCCAGGATACCCTCCAATCAGCAGAATAACCTGGATGAGTCCCCTTTACTTTTTACACTGGCATAGCACCGTGCATGCAAGTGTCAGTATCCCTGGTGCTGCAGCTCAGTTGCATTCAAGTAACTGAGCTGCAGAGGGGTCTGGCAGTGAATATTTCCTTATTGAAATAAACATGCACACTTGGCCAAGCATGCATATTTATGGTGGATTCTCCATTGAGAACTTAACAGATTGGTTTTTCATGCATTGTGCCTTTGCAACATGCTAAATTGGCTTAAAATCCATGAAGCGTATTCCAGAATCTTCTAGAGAGTCTTAATGGAGACTGTTGTACTAGAGGAGGTACCAAATCCATGCATATCCCCTTGGATTTGGGGTAAGATTCTCCAAAAGTACTTGTGAATGTGATGTTCAGTTGTCCATCTACTCTTGGTTATGTAATGTGTATAAGGAGAACAGTCAGGCTCCCTTGTTACTCCCTTTTATGCTTGTCTTATGCAGTTTTGTTGATTTATGATTGTTTGCGAAACCTTTTTGTCCTTAGGGAGCCTCCTTTCCACTTAACACGCAGAGGGTGGGGTGAGTTTCCTGTAAGAGTCCAGATACACTTTAAAGACAGCCAAAATAAGAGGATCGATATCATTCACAACCTGAAGGTATTTGGGTTTGATTTTTTTTTATGTTTTTTGAGTACCTGTGGTCAGATCAGATTATAAGATGAGGACAGATCCCATGTGCAGTGTGAACAGAGTCATAGCACGTTACTCATTGTGATACAGCTAGATTACACCTTTAGTTGTGTTATCCAGTTTCAGTATCTTTGCCAGTTATGAAATTAACTTCTCTGAGGAAGGGGGGGGAGTAATACTCACTATAAAACAAAATCTTTTTTTTTTTTTTGTGCAAAAATAAAATAAAGCATTAGCTGCCCAAGATTGATGCAAACCACGTGAACTTGCCCTAAAGCGCACCTGAGTTTTCAAAAACAGGTTGCATAATGGCTGTGCTTTGTATAGTTATTACTGTGAAGGAAGAGGTCTTTTTTGGGGGCTTCCCTATTGTCTTTTGAGCCTAATTATTTCCTACTTCAGCTGCACAGTTAGATGCATTTCTCTCAGAAGCAGGGGGTGTCTCTCTTCTGTGGAATCTGCCAGCATTGTACTGCTGTGACATCCTTTTCCTTACTTTCCACAGTGTTTTTGTCTCTGGACCTCACAGACCAGATAAGGAGGGGGAGATCACACTTAGAGAAACACAGGACAGTCATGTGACTTGCGAAGCTGTGTAGAAGCAGTTGTTTTTTTTTAATCACGCAGAGGAGCTCCGCTATCTGACACGCCCCCACTTCCTCTCAGTCCTTTTCTGAGTCTCTATTACCAGGGATGGATCTTGCCTGACTACAGGCAGTGGACTGAAAATTAGGTGGAAGTGAGTGGCCATTACTTTACAGTTTTGTTTTTTTTTTAGGTGGATGCAGGCAGATTCTGTAAATGAAGTGATTTAGAAATGTGCTAGTTACACCATTCTCTTTTAAATGAAATGAAATTGTGTAAAAGTGAAGTTACAGTTGAGTTATATTAAATCGTAAAGGATATTGTTATTGCATTTATCATTTTACACCATGGGTTTTTTTTTTAGCTGGACAGAACATACACTGGTTTGCAGACACTGGGCGCTGAAACGGTATGGTTTGTTTTATGTCTTTCCAAATTTCTCTGCCTCTCAAAGACTCTGGTTTGTTTTCTTCATTGTGTAAGTTAGTTCAGATGTGGCTGTTGGTTCCTTTGGAATTGGTTGTGCAAGCCGAATTCTTATATTTTGGACTTATTGACATAGTTCTACAGTAATAGACCAAGGGGGACATTTACTAAGACCGGTGATTTAGACACTGGTCTTAGTCCATGTCTGCTGCACTTGATGCACCTAACTTATGTAGAGGCGCCGGCGTAGAAAATGATAAATGAGACGGGCTGGCCGGAACATGCCATGCCCCTTTTTACGCTACCTCAGAAAAATTACGTGAGCGGAAAGTCGCAGAATCGTCCAGAAATCCCCTTTGCGACCAAATTTGCGACAAAACTTTGCATCATAAATGACCCCCAAGTCCTTACAGGTATTCATCCTCTTACTGGTTTGTCTACAGGTTGTTGAAGTTGAACTTCTTAGACACTCCTTCGGAGAAGACTACCTCTATTCGCAGTCTTCTAATGAATCTAGTCAGTCTGAAGGATCTGTGCCTGGACCTACCGCCATCAAATCTTCACCACAGAAAGGGAGTCATGAGTTAACAGAAAAAGGTGCGTTTCAAGTAGATGTCCAGCTTGTATTAGACCTCTATTCACACACTAATCTTAAGACTGTCTGTACTTCTACACTGTCTCAGACTTCAGACATGTTCACTCGGGTGCCACATGGAAGTGTCACACCTTCACAATGTATTTCTTAGTGGAAATATAATGCTTACCCATCAGCCTTTTAGCAGAACTGAAGATTGTTTTCAATAGATCATAGTTTTTACAGTAGATGGAGTTTTGTTTGGTAATTCAAAATCTTTGCAGAAACATTCTGCACGAGTCGATAAGCTGTCAAATAAGCAAATGCTCATTTGTCAGATCTTTTATGGGGGCATATAAATGCTCACTGGTTGTCAGCACATCTTCCCATGTAAACAGGGGATGGGCTACTGACATCATGTATCATCATGTATTTAATAAAGTTATGGCCGTCGGTTGCTCCAGAATGTTAATGCCCACCTAAACTTTCAGATACATATACAACTCTTCAGGATAAGCTTCCATACACTTTGTGCACGCATGAGTTATAAAACTTTACCTGATCATTATTTGACATTACCTGATCATTATCAGACATTTTTTTTAGCAGTTTTCTGCTTTCCATACTGTATTTCTAATTCTCTGTTGTATCTGGGCTGGTGGGTGGAGACTAGAAGCTCCTCATAGACTACACATTTGACAGCAGATTCTGTTTCCTAACTGTCACTAATAAGCACCATATAGGACATTATGGAGAAGTACTGGACAGTATAGATGTGATAAAAGCACCGGGTTGGGGTGAGATTAATGCTTTCTATTAGCTGATGAACCATGTCTGTGTCTCTTTGTTTCTTTTTGCACTTCCTTACTCCTAACCCTCCACTCTCCATAGACTTCTATGGGATGATGTATTCTGACCCTTTAGTGAGTAGGCAGTCCCTCTTGTAGACCAAATTTTTCACAAAGTTCAGAGAGAACGTTAGTTTACCAAAGGGAGGAGAAAGCAGCTGATTACTTTAGAACAAGGCATTTTTCTCTGATAAGATATATTACAAAGTTCCTTAGCCTGTGCCATTCATTTATGCAGAATTGTATGAAAGTAAAGGGACCATTTAAGTATATAGTTATGCCATTCATTTATGCAGAATTGTGTGAAAGTAAAGGGACCATTTAAGTATATAGTTATGCAAGGGATTTCTAGCTCTGTATCACAATAGGTGTGACCACTATAAAGTTATATAAAAGAAATAATGAGCACAGAATCTTGATCTTGTTTAGAGTTAAGAAAAATTAAAATTATGTTTTTAAAGATGGGCTTTAAGCTGAAGTACATAAAGTAGTGTAGATTTTGATGATGCATACATATGTATTGACTAATACTTTTTTTTTAATAAGGATATGGAGCAACAGATCCCTCATCACTTGAGCGTACACCAACAAAAATGACTCAGAGATTCACTATTGGAGCACATGGCAGCACCGCTTTCCAGCCTATTACTGCCAGCTGTAAAATTGTTCCTCAAGGTCAAGCAACAAGCTTGGCTGAATCGCCTGGGAAATCTTTCCAGCCAATTACAATGAGCTGCAAAATTGTATCTGGTAAGGCATCGGTTAATGATGAAATTAATTATTTTAACATTATGAATCTGTTTACTAAATCTTTAAAGTTTATTGTCTTTAAATATCCAGGTAGTCCTACAAGCAAGCACTCCAATGTATCTCAAGCTGGGACACGCTCTCCTTTGCCTAAGATTCATGGCAGCAGTTTCATAACTCAAAATATAAAGGTAAAGATACATTTTAGTTATTTAAAAGGACTGTCCAAGATTTTAATACTGATGACCTATCTTCAGGATAGGTCATCAGTATCTGATTGGTGGGGGTCCCACACCCAGGACCCCTGCTGATCAGCTTTTTGTGAAAACATCCGTGCTCCTGTGAGCACAGGGTCCTTCTCTCAGCTCACCAAGCACAGCACCATACATTTTTTTAGTGGCTGTACTTGGTATTACACTCAGCTCCATTTACTGAGATTTTATTTCCATTGAGACTTGGAAATACCCCTTTATGTGACAAAAAGAGCAGCCAATCTGGGAGACTTGTGTCATCCATGTATTATTCAGACTGCTGTTTATCTAAAATTCTACCATGAAATACTCAATTTCTCCTGTTTAGACTGGTGCAGGGGAAATGTACCACTGCTGTGGCTTTATTTTAAATTTTTTTTTTACTTGGGACTTCTATACCGTTAGTACTTGTTTTGCTGTGAATTCTCAGATATAGGAATAAGAAAGGCTTAACAAGGCTTAAGTGAATAAAAAAAGGTTTACTGAGCATTGATGTGTGTGTGTGTGTGTGTGTGTGTGTGTGTATCCGATTGATGCCATCAGTGGAGCTGATCTCTTTGTTACATACATCTAGCTCAGTGACAGGCCCTCCTCAAAGGTCTCTAGTTTGCAGTACACATGTACAGTGACCCTTAGGAATGTGGCATAGTAGCAGTTACCAGTCCTGGTAACTGTAGAACAATAGGGCCTTTATCTGCTCACTAGCTAACTACATTAAACAAATAATATCCCTAACCCACTACATTAAAGGTTATTAAAGGGAAAGAACCTTTAAATGATATCCCCACATTAAAAAGTAACCTTGCAAAACAGTAGTCTTTCGGGAGACTACCCATTTCTTTACCGTCTTCCTTTCATAACATATTGCAATAGCTATGCAATCGTTGTTTTATTCCATCAGCATAAACCTTAAAGAAGTTGTTGATGGTTATTTTTTTTAAAATACCCCCCCTCCTCCAATGGGACCTGTGAAGAATGCTATATTTATCAGCTCTCTGCTGCTCCGTGGCTCCTGGGCTGTCCTCACTGGACCTCCAGTTCCTGCATGCAAGCTTCACGCACAGATTGGTTCATATCTGCAGCTTCAGCCAATGACTGGCCTCCGTACTGGTGTGTCCACAAGCGCCACATAACTGTTGAGTCATGTGCCTGTTGGAAACAAGTCACCGCTGAGACCAGTCAGTGGCTGCAGTGGCGCATGGATAAACCACATCAAAATTTACTTTTTTTTTCTTAGCAGGAGGAGTCACTTTTTGCAGCGATGCCTCCACTTTGTCCTATTGGAAGTCATTCTAAGGCTCAGAGCCCAAAACCGGTGGCAGGAGGACTTGGTGCTTTCACAAAGGTAACATTTTTTTTTTTAATTCTCCTTAATCTATAAGAAATTACTGTACAATAATTTTACAAAGTAATATATTAAAAAATGGAGGCTCACCACTACCCAAAACTAATGGAATTGGTGCTCTCTTCACACCGGTTCACCCAACCGTCTTCTAATAAAAGCAAAGTAATAACAGAGGAAGGGCACTCCGTATTTAGTATACCACATTACGGACAAGATATAATTAATCTAAATATGATATTTATTTGAAAGGAAAATAGTGAACTAAATAAAAATACAAATACCCAGGTATAAAATATCCTCATAAAAAACAAAGAAGAAGAAAAAGGCACCAACAATACAGTGCCAACTAATAAAATAAAAATGAATTAAAAGTATATATATATATAGAAAAAACATTAATACATTTTAATATATGGTATAATTCACACCCACGTTTAGGCCCCTTTCACACGAGCGTGTCCGGATTTGGTCCGGATGCGTTCAGGAAAATCCGCACGCATCCGCACCAAATCCGCACGCAATTGCAGTCAGTTTTGACTGCGATTGCGTATGTTCTTTCAGTTTTTTCCGCGCGGGTGCGAAGCGTTTTGATGCGTTTATCACGCGCGTGCGAAAAAACTGAATGTTTACAAACAACATCTCTTAGCAACCATGCGTTAAAACCGCATTGCACCCGCACTTGTGTGCGGATGCAATGCGATTTTCACGCAGACCCATTCACTTCAATGGGGCCAGTTCTGCGTGAAAAACGCAGAATATAGAACATGCTGCGTTTTTCACGCAACGCAGAAGTGATGCGTGAAAAAAAAACGCTCATGTGAAAAGCCACATTAAAATGAATGGGTCAGGATTCAGTGCGGGTGCAATGCGTTCGCATCACGCATTGCACTCGCGCGGAAATCTCGCCCGTGTGAAAGGGGCCTTATGGTCCTCAACGTTCATTCCAGTGTTGCTCACTACGGGTAGTCATTACAGGTGAATTTCCTCATATGATAATGCTCTTTATCCACATGCGATATTATAATGCCCCTTTCACACGAGCGGGAGACTCGCATGTCTCCCGCAACGCATCTACAGGGCTGGACTCGGCACTGACAGGGATCGCATAGCATTATATGCGATCCCAGTCAGTGCCGGAGTCCAGCCCTGTAGATGCGTTGCGGGAGACATGTGAGTCTCCCGCTCGTGTGAAAGGGGCATAACAGCGATATCCTGTATACAGCAGCAATAGTTTTATAATAGTAGTATTCTGTATATACCAGCAATATCCTGTATGTGTATTTCTCCTTAAATCAATGATAGGTTAGTCTATACTGTATATTCGTACACTTCACTATACATCCATGCTGGATTCACATATTCTTTAAAAACTTCATAAGTATAAGTCCACAATATGTTGATCCAGATGCCATTAAGTGTATTATAAGTCCACAATAGCGCTTTGCATTGTAAGTAGTAAAATGCTAATTAATAAAATGCTTATTGATATACCAGTAGGTATATTATAAGTCCACAGTAGTGTTGTTACGTTGTAAAAGATCACTAGGATATTAGTTCATATTACTGTGGGCCTGTGGTCTACCCACATTGATAATATACTGCTGTGTTATACATATGTTTTAAGACAACTACTTTACCCAATCCTCAGCGTCTTGTTGGATTGCTGTGTCGGTCTGGACGCTTCTGGCCGAACTCGTGGAGTGCTCCGTGGCGTCCCACGTGACTCTACACGTAGTCCGCCTTCCCCATCACGTGATATGGGTCACGTGACTCCAAGTTATCCAGATCCTGGAAGGGTAAAAATGTTCATAAGCGCCAGGTCCTTTTGTAGGTTTGAAGTGGACTATAGATGCTTTCAATACAACTTGTGTTGGCCAACACGGCTTTTATATTAATACTAGTAGACTACTTATTCTACTGCCATATTTTCTTAAATCGCCTTTTCCATTGGGGAAACCAGATGCGTTTCAGAGCTAAGCTGCTCCTTCTTCAGTGGAGTAAGGCAATTTGGGTATACTCCATCTTTTATAAAGATGTCACTCTTTCAATTATTCAAAATAGGTATTCAAATAGTTATGGCTTCCTTATTCCGGAAAATCCGTACTGGACACTAATGACCATTCGTTATATTGTCATAGCGCACATCTAAAATACTATCCATAAATTTAATATGTAATAAAAACAAAATAATAATAAAAATAATAAACTAAAAATAAGATTGCAGAGGTAGTAATAATAAGGGTGCATTCACACGACCGTAGTTTTGGGTCCGCATCCGTTCCGCAATTTTGCGGAACGGGTGCGGACCCATTCATTTCAATGGAGCCGCAAAAGATGTGGACGGCACACAATGTGCTGTCCGCATCCGTAGGTCCGATCCGCGGCCCCGCAAAAAAGATAGAGCATGTCCTATTCTTGTCCGCAATCGCGGACAAGAATAGGCAGTTCTATCATAGGGCCGGCTACATTCACACAGCCGGTATCCGTGTTTTGCGGATCCGCAATTTGCGGACCCCAAAACACATACGGTCGTGTGAATGTAGCCTAAGCAAAATTTATCAATGCAGTTTTGATTGCGTTTTTTTAATCAATGTTTATTTAAATAACAAAACGTGTTATTTTGCATTTGCTATTTTATTTTAGGTAGTAAAACAAATAGAAGTGATAGGATTGATTGTAGCATAGGAGGAAGAAACGAAGAATCAAAGAATTTTACAAAGTGTTATGTGGTCTTTCACTTTGTCATTTATTATATGATGATGTAATGTATGCACATGTATAGTTATAAATGGAACAAATGTCAAAGCTTGCATCAGCCACGAGTTTATAAAATCATATTAAAATACAGGCTTGTTCAGCGCAAACTGAAAACACAGGCAATGGTCATATCATATCTCCAATTCATAGATAGACACAGCTTTCTCTTACATAAATTTGTGTCAAATTAAAATTTTGCCTCAATTTTCTTTCGTGTGACGAATTGTCGCAGGAAGTATATTGGAAAATTTTGTTGTTATAATACAAAAAATAACTTTAATTTGCTTAAACCAGAATACCACGTAAACTATGGGATTCTTGTCATTTTTAAAGATTGAGATTTTCAAAACACTTTTGATATGTCATAGGTTCATATCAAAAGTTTTGATTATAAATGGGGCTCCTAGTGCTGAGACCCCTACTGATCCTTAGAACAAGGAGAGAGAAATGCTCTCGTATCACACCCTTTCTCTGGAGACTGGTTCAGTGTAAGTTTATGGGCACATCATGATTCTGTCCTCTGTAGCCAGGAGAGAGAGTGCAATATGCAAGCGCGTCTCTCTTCTCCTTCTAGGGATCAGTGGTGGTCTCAGAACCCCACCAATTAAAACTTTGTACATGTCTCTGACATAAAAACGTTTTGAAAATTCAGTGACCCTTTAACCGACACAGTGAGATAGTAAACCTAATGGTTTCCAATGGCACACAAAAAAAAAATCATTTAGGCACAGGTTACACAAAAATCATAAGCGATTTTGTGATGTTTGCAGAAGCCTGGCATGGTTGGATTTTTTTTTTGGACCATTATGGTTGAAATAGACATAATCCTATGATTTTTTTATCATGTAACCAAGACCTTAAAAAGTAAAAATGTTTGTAGTCTATGCTCACACATTTAGAAATGGTGTGTATATAGGTCCAGATTCTGTGACTGCATAATCAAATCCACCGGCATTCTGCATCCAATGCAAGCAAATGGGGTCCATCATACCGCCGTTCAAATACAGCAGAATAATCCACGCAGCATTCTTTATTTTCCACACGGATAAACCACAGATTGAATGACAGTGGGGAACATCTTCAACTGGTTCCACAGTAGAAACCCGAGTGTCATGCCAGATCCAAGATGCGTGACTGATAACGCCAACATAATTGTCACTAAATATGGTTCACAACGTTTATGGTTTGGTCTACTCTGGAAAATTTCAGGCTTCACTAGCATAGAACTGTTAAAATATTCCTGAATAATTGTCACATGGTCAGCAGACTAAAAAACATTCAGATGGGAATCAAGTGCATATGATAATGAACTACATGTGGTGCTTTTTTAGGTGATCATTAAACAAGAGCCAATTGAAACTTCTCAACAGCAAGAGACTCCTTCAACTTCTCAGCCGTCCCTACCGCAAATTGTTACTGTGAAGGGTAACCAAATGATTGCTGTTTCACCCCAGAAAACCATAAATACTGCAGAGGGATCTAAGGTAGGCTCTTCTACTTTCTTTCCCTTTGTGTGTATAGCATTGAAAAGTGTATATTTGTAGCTGAAGTAGCTTTCCCACCAAAGACCTTTCCATGGATGTCTGTTAAAGGCTTTGTACACCTTTGGGGGCATTTTTTATTAATGCATTATACTCATTTTGAGCTAAAAATATTTTTCAATTGGTCTTTAAAACAATATGGAATCCTTTTTTGTGTACAGAACTGACATGCTCTACTAGCTGCCTGTGGATTTTCTGTCTTTTTCCGTCATTTGGGGAGCAGACAGGCTCCTTATCTCTGCTCTCTGTCCTTATAAACATTATAGCTCAGTCCTTATCTTACTGATAAGAATGTGGCTTAAATAAGTGCTTATGACCTCTCAGTAGTGTACAGATAAGGTTTATTGCATGACAGGCACAAAGTGGAAGTACCAGTCACACAGTTAGAACAGTTAATCCTTTGTGACAGAACGGCTCAATATTTTTAATAAAGCCCAATTGAAAAAATGATTTTTAGACAAAAATGAGTAGCATACAATCATTTAAAAAAAATGCCTCCAAAGGTGTACATAGCCTTTAAAGGGGTTGTCCGAGTTATAACAACTTTAGCTAAACTTGCTGGCAACCTACCGAAGTTAACTTTTGTAATTTACACTTACTATTTATTTTGCCTTCTTTCATCGCGGCCGATACGGGTCACGTGACCCCCGACGTCATCCACCCAGCTCCAGTGGTGACGTTTTGTGTACAGGCATCTCCCTGCTTGAGGGAGTGGCCAGGCTCTGTACACGAAACGTCAGAGCCTGGGTGCCCGCCTCCTCTCCGCTTCTGTCTGCCGGCAGGCTGCTGTAAGGGATCGCGCATGCGCGATCCTGACAGTCCCGGCAGCACTGTTACAAAACAAAGATTATTGCAGCGCAGTGTGCCCGGCGATCTATCTCCCCAAGTAAATTCCTCATTTGGACAGGTAATATATAAGTATAGGTATATATTCTCTTGGTATAATGATTTTTTTTTATTAGTCTCCCCAGGTTGCCTCCGGTCCTCCACGCTGCCTCCCTGCGCAGTGTTTACATCTGCTTTTGCATGGGCATGGCTGCATGCTCACTATCGCCAATGACTAGCTTCAGCTGGATGTGGCCACAAGCAGTACATTACTGCTGAAGCCAGTGATTGGCTGCAGTAGTGCATGTGACCATGCCTATGCTGCAGCAGATGTAAACACCACGCAGGGACCAAAACATGGACATGTGGGAGGCAGCATGGAGGAACTGAGCGGCAGAAAGCAGGTAAATATGAATCTTCCGTTTAGGGAGGCAGGCTGGAAGATCTTGCAAAAAAAAATCATTATTCACGGAGAACCCCTTTAAGTCAGGATCCTGGCAATGGGATCCCCATCAGTCAGGAGAATAGGGATATCAGGCTGTATCTGTAAATCCCATAGACTCGGAGGAATAGAGTAGTGAATAATCGTGGTCACCTCTCCATTCAGTCCCTGCCTGAAGCAGGCAGCTGTCTTCTCTGCTGGGTCAAGAGTTTTATCCATTAGGTTGGTGTCTCGGACATGGGACTCTGACCCATTCGACATTTATGACATATCCAAAGGGTATGACATAAAGGTCTTTGGTGGGAAAACTTCTGTAATATTAATAATTTGAACTTCTACTACTCCAGATATGATGTGTCCGCTTAGGTCCCTTTATTTTATGTGACATAAAAACGCCAAAATAACACTTTTGCAACGAGAATATTGATTTAGTAGGTCTCTTTCATCATGTGATAGACATCAGGCTTAGAGTATGCCACTGAGTTCCTTCAGGTATGACACTGGGCATTTGACTTTCTTTTCTTTTCTAGGTTGTTGGCAATCCCGTTGGGTCGTCTGTCCAGACTTCAATTAAACCGTCTGTAACTATCAGTGGTGGTCAGATACTCGTTGCCAAATCCAGTTCTTCAGCTACCAAAGCTGTGGGAACAAAGCAGATTGTTGCTCAAGGGGTAGCAAAAGCTGTTGTAACCAGTGGAAGTGCCAATGTATTATCCCAAGCCACACAAAACGTATCTAAAACACCAGTCGCATCTGCTGTAACAACAAAAACAGGATCCCAAGGCTCAGGTACAGACATAGCAGGTTCTGGATAACATGTCTACATTGTCCTATTCAGACAGTTCCCTACAATTATAACCTTAAATGCACAGTGCATGCCTGGTATTGCAGCCAAGTCATTTCAAGTGAGCAGGTCCTTGTAGTGTAATTCTAGGATGTTTTTTTCTGTCCTTTTTTCCCCCCTTATGGATTGTCCTATTACTTATGTATTGTTTAGCAGATCTTTAGTCTACATTAATGGAACAATCCTTTACCCAGTTTTAGCCTCCTGCTGGCAGGACCAATGCTCAAACGTCCCCACATGAGCAATGTGAAAATTATTTTTCAGAGAGTACTTCGTTTTGATCGAAGCGACTTCGGATTAAGCATCCAAAGCTCGCTTCGCTCAACTCTAGTACTGACCCAGTTAATAAAGTTATCATGCTATTTGTACCAAAAAAATGCAGCAAAATTTATACTGTAAAAACTCAGTATTGCTGTTTTTCTTGTGCCTATCATTGGGGGACACAGCACCAGTGGGATATAGGCAGCTGCCACTAGGAGGCGACACTAGACCATCAAAGAAGTAGCCCCGCCTGGTAGCCTATATCCCTCCTGCGGACACCAGGCTAGCTCAGTTTTTAGTCTAGTGTCCGTAGGAGGTAGACACTGGTGCTTTGCACCTCTAATTTTTTATTTTAGTTTTATTTCTTTCTTTTCTCTTTTAGGTTATCAGGGGGGCCGTCGGCGTGGGAAGCCACGTCAGACGTAGACCCCCCTGAGGGTGCCTGGAGAATGTTTTCACATTCTCCCTGCGCCGGTCACCCGTCCCCCATTGTAGCTGCCCCCTGCAGCTGGATGCCAGTACCCCACTCCGGTGCGAGGTCACTGAGGGGGTGACCCTGCGCGCACCTGAAGCCGGCGGAGAGGTGAGTATGCAGTCGTCCCCTCTCCCTCCCTCCAGGGGCCCCCTGCTGCAGTCTGGACAGGTTCTTTTCTCAGAACCCCCATCCAGCACCCCCTCCACCCAGCACCTGACATGCCGACCCTCTGGGGAGGTTTTCTTGGGGATGTTGTTCTCTCCGGGGGATAGTCTTGCCGACGCCGCTCTGGCAGACGCCGGGGTGCCTCCGGACTCCCTCCTCTGCTGCCTCTGGCTCCTCCGCGGTGATTTTCGGCATTTCCGGCCGGGCGGCGCTCTAATTTAGGCCGCGGCTTCTAGACTTGCTAGGCCGCATGTGGGCGGGCGCCTCCCAGTGACGTCGCTGGGCAGCGCGCCCGCCCGCTGTTCTGCTGGCCTCCTCCTGTTCCGGCCAGCGGGGTTCTTTTTCATTGGCCTGCGCATTGCCCCCTCCTTGCCGTGGGCGGTCCTTCCTGCTTCAGAGGCTTATCAGCGCCGGTCTGCTCTGCTTCCAGTGGCCTGTATAGCTCCTTCAGGTCTGCACAGCACCAGTGGGTTTTTCCAGTGCCGTGTTCTGCTGCTCCAGAGTCCGGTAGGCACCCAGTGGGTGATATTCCTCTCTCCCCAGGCTAGTGCCGGTCCGCTGAGCCCTTCACCATGTCGGGTCCCCGGGACGACCCTCCAAGGCAGCATACTCCGGTGGCTGTGGCGACGCACTTTGCGTGCGCTCGCTGTAGCCAAAAATTCCCCAGCGGTCAGTCTGGCTCCCTATGTGTGCCTTGCCTTACTGTTGGTACCCCTCCCACTGAGGCTCCCGCTCCCTCTGGCTTGGTTGCGGCCTCGCCCGAGTGGGCCAGGTCCCTGACCCAGGCGATTGGCGACCTCTCTAAGCTGTCTCAGGTCATGATCCACGCCATTGACCGGTTGCCGTCCCAGGTGCCCCCCTCTGCGACCCCTCCTCTGGTGTCGCCTGACTCCCCTTCCAGGGGACGGTCCTCCAAGAGGCGTAGACGTTCCCCTTCTCGGTCACCCTCCCGGGGTTCCTCTGACCCTTCCCCGGAAAGGTCCACTGCGGGCGGTTCTCAGCAGCACCTCTCTGACGCCTCGGGGGACTCCTGTGACTCTGCTTCAGAGTCTGACAGGGAGGACCATTTGGCCTCTGCGGTGCAAGCCTTGGTCCGTGCAGTACGGGACACACTCCATATCCGGGACGAATCTCCCTCTGGTGCCAGAGGCGAAGTTTCGTTTAGTCGCCACAGGCGGCAACCGCTGGTATTCCCTAGTCATAAGGACTTTGAGAATCTCCTGGACAAGGAATGGAAGCACCCCGACCGGCGCATTCCATCCTCTAAACGGACTGAAGCTCTCTTTCCGTTTGCTGCGGATTTAGTCTCCGCCTGGACGGTTCCACCTACTGTGGACCCCCCTGTCTCCCGGCTGTCTAAATCCACCACCCTCCCGTTAGCGGACGGGGCGTCTCTGACGGATCCTGTGGACAAGAGGATGGACACGTTCTCCAAATCCGTCTTTATTGCTGCGGGTTCTGCCCTTCGCCCTACTTTTGCGGCGTCTTGGGTCAGTAAGGCCTGCTCCGCTTGGGCCAAACAACTGGTCCATGACATCTCCTCGGAGGCCCCTCGCGAGGATCTCCTTCCCCTAGCCTCACAGATTCTTCAGGCCTCTAAGTATCTGTGTGATGCTTCCCAGGAAGCGGCTCGCCTGTCGGCTCGGGCGGTAGCCAACTCCGTGGCCATTCGTCGCTCTCTTTGGCTGAAAGCGTGGTCGGCTGACGCCGCCTCCAAGAAGGCTCTTACGGGTCTTCCCTTTTCAGGGAGCAGGCTTTTTGGGGAGCGGTTGGACAGGATTATCTCTGACGCCACCGGTGGCAAGAGTTCCTTGCTGCCGCAAAACCGGCCCGGGCGCTCCCAGCCTCCGAAGCGTTCTAGTCGCTTTCGCTCCTTCCAAGCCCCTGTCCGTCAGCAGTCCTCAAGGGGTGCTCCCTCAGCCTCCTCTTCCAGGAAGCCCTCCTTTAAGCCCCGGCCGTCCTGGCAGCCGCACTCCCGCCCTTCCAAGGGCCCTGCCCCCAAGCCTTCTTCCTGATGGCTTTCCCCCACTCGGGTCTTCCCCCCGAGTGGGGGGTCGTCTGCTCTCCTTCAAGGAGGTATGGCTCGCCCACGTCACCGACGCGTGGGTACGGGAGGTGGTGTCTTCCGGATACAGAATCGAGTTTGCGTCCTTTCCGCCTCCTCGGTTTTTCCTGTCTCGGATCCCCCACTCTTCTGCAGGGCTTTTGGCGCTTTCCCGCGCTGTTCATCACCTCCTTGCTCAAGGGGTCGTAGTCCCAGTCCCCCCCTCCGAGCGGTTTCAGGGTTTCTACTCGAACCTGTTCACCATTCCCAAAAAGGACGGCTCTGTTCGACCCATCCTGGATCTGAGGCACCTCAACCGCTATGTCCGCCTCCGCCACTTCCGCATGGAATCGCTGCGGTCGGTGGTCGCGTCCCTGGACCAGGGCGAGTTTCTCGCTTCCATAGATATACGCGACGCATATCTCCATGTGCCAATCGCGCTAAGTCATCAGCGCTTTCTTCGTTTCGCCATCGGTTCTCTTCATTTCCAATTTGTCGCTCTGCCCTTCGGTCTTTCAACAGCGCCCCGGGTTTTTACCAAGACCCTTGCCCCCCTCATGGCTCTCCTTCATGCCAGAGGAGTGGCGGTCATCCCGTACCTGGACGACCTTTTGGTAAAGGGCCGCACCTTGCAGGATGCTCAGTCCAGCCTTCAGATCACGCTCGATCTGCTTTCCAGGTTCGGCTGGGTGATCAACTTCCAGAAGTCGTCTCTGCTCCCCTCTCGCTCGATGGAGTTTCTGGGGATGTTGTTCAACACCGAGAGGGCTCGGGTTTTTCGCAAGGTCGCGTCCCTACGCTCGGCTGTCTCCAATCTCCGCTCGGGCTCCCCCTGTTCGCTCCGCTTCTGCATGCGGGTGCTGGGCAAGATGGTCTCCTCGTTCGAGGCCGTCACATTTGCTCAGTTCCACTCTCGGCCCCTCCAGGGAGCGATTCTGGCCCAGTGGGACAAGTCTCCTCTCTCCCTGGACAGGAGGGTCGTCCTCTCCCCGGCAGTCCGCAGAGAGTTGCTTTGGTGGCTGACGTCCCCAGCCCTTCTCCAGGGCCGCTCCTTCCTCCCCCTTCAGTGGCTGGTCGTCACCTCCGATGCCAGCCTGACAGGGTGGGGTGCGGTTTTCGGTGTCCTGACGGTCCAGGGCTCGTGGACTTGGCCGGAGTCGCGCCTTCCCATCAATATATTGGAGCTTCGGGCAATATTCCTTGCCTTGACTCATTGGACCGACCTTCTCCAGGGTCACCCTGTTCGGGTTCAGACGGACAACGCCACCGCCGTTGCCTATGTGAATCGCCAGGGGGGCACCAGGAGCCGCTCCGTGATGGCGGAGGCCGCCCGGATTCTCGGCTGGGCGGAACGGTTTGTCCCGGCTCTCTCAGCCATCCACATTCCGGGCGTGGACAACTGGGCGGCAGATTATCTCAGTCGCGGGTCCCTGGACCAGGGAGAGTGGTCTCTCCATCCCCAGGTGTTTCTACAGGTTTGCCGTCGGTGGGGCTTCCCCGAGGTGGATCTTTTCGCGTCCAGGCTCAATCACAAGCTTCCCACTTACGTGGCTCGGGCTCGGGATCCCCGCGCGTTCGCGGTGGACGCCCTGGTAACCCCTTGGGATCAGTTCTCCCTGATTTACCTATTTCCCCCGCTCCCTCTACTTCCGCGGGTCCTCAAACGTCTGAGGGTTCTCGGCGTTCCCGCCATCCTTATCGCTCCGGACTGGCCCCGCCGGTCCTGGTACGCCGACGTGATCCACCTCCTGGCCGACGCCCCTTGGCGTCTTCCCCTGCGGCCCGACCTCCTTTTTCAAGGGCCGATCTTCCACCCCACTTTACCTCAGCTCAATTTGACGGCTTGGCTGTTGAAGCCGCGGTGCTGAGGTTTCGGGGCCTGTCTGAGTCTGTCATCCAGACTATGCTTAGAGCCTGTAAGCCGCAGTCGGCTCGCATTTACCATCGGGTCTGGAAATCCTTTTTTTCTTGGTGCGAGCAACGTCGTGTTCATCCTCTCGTTTGCTCCACGCCTAAGATCCTTTCTTTTTTACAGTCTGGCCTGGACCAGGGTCTCAGCCATTCTACCCTTCGGTCTCAGGTCTCCGCCTTGTCCGTGCTTTTTCAGAGGACTTTGGCTCGGCGCTCCCAGGTGAAGACCTTTTTACAGGGTGTTCTTCGTCTGAATCCCCCCTTCCGCTCCCCCATCGAGCCCTGGGATCTTAACTTGGTGCTCGATGTGCTCCAGGGTCCTCCCTTTGAGCCTTTGAGAGAGATTTCCCTGCGTCTTCTCTCTTGGAAGGTCGCTTTTCTGGTGGCGGTTACGTCCATCCGCCGTGTATCTGAGTTAGCCGCTCTCTCCTGTCGCTCCCCCTATCTTGTCTTGCACAGGGATAAGGTGGTTTTGCGCCCTCTCCCTTCCTTCCTTCCGAAGGTTGTCTCGGCATTCCACATCAATGAGGATATTGTTCTTCCTTCTCTTTGTCCCGCTCCTGCTCATCCTAGGGAGCGCTCCCTTCACTGTTTGGACCTTGTCCGAGCCATCCGGGTCTACTTGTCCCTCACGGCTCCCTTCCGTCAATCGGATTCCTTGTTTGTCATTCCTGAAGGTCCCCGCAGGGGTCTTGCCGCCTCTAAGGTGACCATTGCGCGTTGGATTACGGCCGCCGTCTCTGAGGCCTATCGCTCTCGGGACAGGTCCCCCCCCTTCCGGGTCACGGCCCATTCCACCAGGGCCGTGGGAGCTTCCTGGGCGGTTCGCCATCATGCATCGGTGTCCCAGGTCTGCAAGGCCGCTACCTGGGCCTCGGTGCATACCTTTACCAAGTTTTACCAGGTCCACATTCTGGCTTCAGCTGATGCCAGTCTGGGCCGCAGGATTCTGCAGGCCGCCGTACGTTAGGCTGGCCGACTGGGAATTTTTCTTTTTCCCCACCCTTTGGGACTGCTTTTGTACGTCCCACTGGTGCTGTGTCCCCCAATGATAGGCACAAGAAAACAGGATTTTTGTATAACTTACCGTAAAATCCCTTTCTTGTGGCTTCATTGGGGGACACAGCTCCCACCCTGATTTTTTTCTGGGTTGTTCTTTTTCCCGGGCTTGTTTGCTGTTCCTTGAGTTCTCGTTCCCGGGTTCAGACTGGTTTGTATCATTCTGTTTGGCTCCTACTGCTTTTTAACTAAACTGAGCTAGCCTGGTGTCCGCAGGAGGGATATAGGCTACCAGGCGGGGCTACTTCTTTGATGGTCTAGTGTCGCCTCCTAGTGGCAGCTGCCTATATCCCACTGGTGCTGTGTCCCCCAATGAAGCCACAAGAAAGGGATTTTACGGTAAGTTATACAAAAATCCTGTTTTTTTCCATCTCCCTCCCAGAAAAAGTTAATAATAGTTAATCAGAAAAGACTACAAAGACTACAACTTGTACCGCAAAAAACAAGCCCTCATACAGCCACATAGATGGAAAAATAAAAAAAAATTATAGCTCTTGGAAGGCGACAATGAAAAATAAAACGCTTGGTCAGTAAGGCCCAAAACAGGCTGGTCATTAATGGTTAGAAGACAGCAGTTTTCAGTACAATCGCTTTGGCAGTTCTGTGGATATATGTATATATAATTTTTTTTAGAATTACTTTAATATTGCCTGTATATTTTTACACATTAAGTATTTCCTTTTTCTTTTTATTCAGTTATGGCAACCTTACAGTTGCCATCAACAAATTTGGGTAATTTGGCAAATCTCCCACCTGGAACCAAACTGTACCTAACCACCAACAGCAAGAATACATCTGGTAAAGGAAAACTTCTGCTTATACCCCAAGGGGCAATTCTGAGAGCTGCTAGCACTGCCAGTAAGTGACTTTGTTTTTGTATAACTCTATAATATTCTGCCATTATTCTACACTGACATTCAGATAATTTGTTTCATGCATTCAAAAATCCCCGTCCATATTAATACCCATATTAATTAGACTTCTGAAAATTGCGGAAGGCTCTGTTCACATAGGGTCATGCCTTCCATTCCTAATGGGGTCTGTCAGAGCATTTGGATGGCAAAAATAGCTGTGGCTTCACCTAGCCCACCATCAATTAGATGTTAACCACCTAACTGTTTTGCCCGAGTCCAGCTCGGGTAGTGTGAAAAGTAGCTAACTGGAGGGGGGAGGGCTGCTTTAGATGGTGATATCTCCTCAATGGTAGCAGCTAGAAACATGCAACTGGAAGCTGACATGTCTGAAAGCTGACAGTCCAGGCTTTCATACAAGACCAAAACGACAGCTAAAGTCCAAGCAACAGAGGAGAAATCATTGTTAGAAATCAAGTCGGGAATAATTGTGAGTAAAACCTGTTTTTACTTTCATTTTCAGCTGCATTCACAGCATCCCGATTTCTATCAGTGATATCTTTCTCTGTCCTGAACATATTGCTGTAATTTCCACTGTAAAATCCACTCTGGCAAAACAGTTAGGGGGTTAAAGGGGTTATCCAGTTTCTGTGCCGGGACCCTCACAGGTAATATACTTACCCTGCTCCCGGCGCCGCTCCTGGTCCCCGCACCGCCGCTGCTGCTTCTCCCTGTACATGGATGAAAACATCTGGTGAGGGGGGGGGTCTGAAGCCAATGGTAGGTGGGGACGAGCCTCCCTAGTGTCACCCGTGATGCTATGGAGGCTGGTCCCCGTCTGCCATTGGCTGCTTCCCCCCGACACCGGATGTTTCCATCCGTGTACAGGGAGAATCGGTGGTGTGGGGACCAGGAGCGGTGCCAGGAGCGGGGTAAGTATATTACCTGTGGGGGGCCTAGCACATAGGGGGTCTATTTCAGAAATTGGATAACCCCTTTAACACTAGGGGAAGCCATGTCTAGGCACACATTTGCCCTGGGCCTGGTGCAAAAGAAAGGTAGTATTACATGGTGACGCTAATTTCTGGAACATAGAGGGCAATACCTCGCAGGACTCTTCTGTCTATTAGGTTTATGTGCTGTAATAGCGGGTCTAGAAAGATGTTTTGATCCTGAACCCCCTTCCCCTATTTAAGCAATGTTGCTGATTTTTCAGGGAGCAGTTTCTTGCAAGTTGAGGTTCTGCTATGTAGAACTTGTCACAGTGTAACATCTGTCCTACAATACAAGGTTCCTGCCTTCAATTTCATTACTTGTTTTCCAGATCTCCAGTCAGGCGCATCTTCAAGTGGTGGCTCAGGCACAGGAAATACCGCTTCTGGATTACCCCAGCACCTCACATACACATCCTATATTCTAAAACAGACTCCTCAGGTAGGTGTAGGACTCTAACGATCCTCAGAGTTGAGTCACAGCACTGGTTAAGCACTGCTGCTCTGTCACCCCTAGCCTCTCAATGAACAGGGAACTACATGGTCTCATTCATTTGAATTGGGTTGTGCTGAAGTTCCTGCACAGTGGGTGGGTGGCTGAGCTGATGTGTAGGTTGTGAAGCTTGCCATAATCAATAGGTGCCTTTAGGTTGAATTCTTGTTTGGCTGACAGATATTACCCCTGACTCTTCCATACACATGCATGCTCATCGTTTGCCAAATGTGCATGATCTCAGTAGGGATAATGGAATAATAACACCACTGGTGGCAGATTATCTGTCTTCAGAATAAAGGATTGACTGTAATCCAGCATGCCTAATGGTGTTCTTTTCTCCTGGGGAAGAATTAGGACACCCCCATACTTATTAAATGGTTGGCAGAGCCCACAGACATTGACGGCAGGGATCAGCAAGGGATCTGAAACTACAACTCCCAGAATCCTTTCACTTCTGTGGGAATTACAAGAACAGCCGAGTAAGTTTGCATGCTGGGAGTTGTAGTTTCTTACAAACTGGAGTGCCGAAGGTTGCTGATTCCTGATCTATTGTGTATGGCCACCAAAGGGCTCTAGATTGACAACTGTTGTATATATTAAAGACTATGGAAACCTTCTACTCTTAAGTCTCATACACACGACCATATCCATTTTGCAGGCTGCAAATCCGCAAAATATGGATGCAGTCCATGTGCTGTCTGCATTATTTTTGCAGACCCATTGACTTCAATGAGTCCATGGTCCACATTTTGCAGACATACTCTTTTTGTGGAACCGACATATGGATGCGGAGAACACATGCATCATCCGTGTGCTTTCTGCATCCGTACATCCATTCTGCAAAAAGATATGGCATTTTCCGGCCATATCCTATACTTGGCCGGAAAATGCGGACCACAGACCCTTTTGAAGTAATTGGATCTGCAAAATATATGGATGCAACACGGATAGTATCAGTATCCATATTGTGTGGACCACAAAATACATATGATCGTGTGCGTGAGGCCTTAGTGTTTTGTAGGATCCACTTTAGTCCGACTCAAAGTGGAAATGTAATAAATATATTCCAGCACCATTAATTGTAGCACATTGTGTTCTGGATTACCATACTTAGGCTGATGTCTGTTTGGCAGGGAACATTTTTAGTTGGTCAGCCATCTGCACAGATATCAGGAAAGCAAGCCACCTCCAACGTGACAGCTCAAGGAAGTGTGGGAGCTTCAGCGCAGGGACTGCAAACTTTGAAATTAAGCTCTGGACAGAAAGGCACCATTATTACACAGGTAAGCAGCAGCTCTTTTTGTTTTAACGCGCAAGTTTTGTGTAAAAGAAAGCGGCTAATGTATTCCTTAAAGGGTCACTAACTTTAGAGACATACCAAAAGTTTAGGTTGGTAGCGCTGAGAGCCCTACTGATCCCTAGAACGAGGGGAGAGAAGCACGTGATGTCCCTCCCTGCTGCTGAGGACGAGATACAGATGGGCCATTAGACTTCTATGGAGTTCGTCTTCCGCAGCAAGGAGAGAGAGTATGATATGGATGCGCTTCTCTCCCCAAGAATTATGGGGGTCTCAGCGCTAAGACCCCCACTGATATGAACTTTTGATATGTCTCTATGACATACCAAAAGTTTTTTTAAACTTTAGTAACGCAACACTTAAAAAAAAAAAAAAAAATCACATTACCTGGGGATTGAACAAAACACTTACCTGACTTTTGAGTTGCATATTTGTCAATTCCCATCTCCTCTCCTACCATCCAAGATGGTTGCACCACATGTCAGACTGCTCAATGCATACAGTGTATTTCATAGTCCAAGACATTTTCTGCTTCCTACAGTGCTGCCCAGTCCAAGAGCAGGGCTAGATGAGCAGGAAGTTTTATTGGACCACCAAATAACCAGTGTGCCTATGTTCATTCCCCAGTTAATGTAATTTTCTTTTCTTGAACTACAATGCATTTGGAAATTTTTCAGACCCTTTCACTTTTCACATTTCATTATGTTGCGGTCTTGTGCGAAAAACAAAAAAAACTCAGGTTTTCCCCCATCAATCTGTACTCGCTACCCCATAATGCGAAAGTGAAAACAGAATGTTAAGATTTTTGCTAATTTATTGTAAAGGAAAAACGAAAATTTCGCATGGGCATAAGTATTCAGATCCTTTCCTATGACACTTGAAATTTAGCTCTGGAGGCCTCCCATTTCTCTTGATCATCTTTGAGATGTTTCTACACCTTGATTGGAGTCAACTTGTGGTAAAGTCAGTAGATTTGGAAACACAAGGCCCTGTATATGTAAGGCTCCATTCACACGTCCTGTTTTTCTTTCCTGATTCGATCCTGATTTTTTCAGGACCCATTGAAATAAATGGATCCAGATCAGGATCAGGATCGAATCAGGAAAGAACAAGGACGTGTGAATGGAGCCTAGGATCTCACAGTGGCCCGAAAGAAGCCTCTCCTTACTTAAAGACACATGAACTCTGCCTGGAGTTAAAAAAAAAAATCACCTGAGGGACTCTCAGACTATGAGAAACAAGATTCTCTGGTCTCATGAAACCAAGATTGGACTGTTTGGCCTCAATTCTAAACGTTAGATCTGGAGGAAACCAGCCACTGCTTATCCCCTGCCCAACTCCATCCCTACAGTGAAGCATGGTGGTGGCAGAATCATTATGTGAGGGTGTTTTTCAGTGGCTAGGACAGGGAGACTGGTCAGGGTTGAGGGAAAGCTCTGGAGCAAAGTAAAGAGATATTATTAATAAAAAACCTGATCCAGAGTGCTCTGGACCTCAGACTGGGCTGAAGGTTCATCTTCCAATAAGACAGTGACCTTAAACACACAGACAAGACAACACAGGAGTGGCTTAGGGACAACTCTGTGAATGTCGTTGAGTGGCCCAGCCAGAGCCCAATTGAACATCTCTGCACAGACCTGAAAATGGCTGTCTACTAACAGTCCCCATCCAACTTGACAGAGCTTGAGAGGATCTGCAGAGAAGAATGGCAGAAAATCCCCAAATCCAGGTGTGCAAACCTTGTGGCATCATACCAAAGAAGACTGGAGGCTGTAATCACTGCCAAAGGGGCTTCAGCTAAGACCTGAGTAAAGGGCCTGAATACTTATGTCAGTGCAAGATTTTAGCTTTTCCGTTTCAATAAATTAGCAAAGATTTCGAACATTCTGTTCTCACTTTCTCATTATGGGGGACTGAGTGCAGAACGATGATGGAAAACTACATTTTTTTTATTTTATTTTACCACCAAGTCCGCAATATAACAAAACAAATAAAAAAAAGTGAAAGGGTCTGAAGACTTTCCAAATGTCCTTTAAATAGATTCAAAATTCTGTTTGCTAAGGGCAGATTTGTCAAAACTGGTGTAAAGGAAAACTGGCTTAGTTGCCCATAGCAACCAATCAGATTCCATCCTTTATTTTTCAAAGCTTCTTTGAAAAATGAAAGATGGAATCTGATTGGTTGCCATGAGCAACTGTCAGTTTTCCTTTACACCTCCTATATTTTTATTATGATGATCAGATCTCCTTTTTGTGATACATTGTTCCAAATACTCTGTATAGACAAAGATTTAAAAGTAAAACAGGTTTTTTGAGATAATTAAAAAATCTCACACAAGCCCTATAATTGCTTAGCATAAAAAATCATGGTATATTCACCCGTCTCTCTAGTTCCTTCCTCTGGGACTGGTCTGGTCCTCCTGCCGCTGCTCCTTCACAAGCAGCAGTGGTATATGGCATGTGACCTCTGCAGTGGTATATGGCATGTGACCTCTGCAGCCAATCATTGTCTTCAGGGGTGTAACGCAGAGGGCAGTGATTGGCTGCAGAGGTCACGTGACGTACACCTGTGTCATGGTGCACATCACAGTGTTGGTAAATGTGTTTTAATTTATTGCTCAACGTGAATCTATTTGTAGCTGGAATAGGAAATAAGGAGAACGGTAATATTTTATGTGTTACAACCTTTTTGTTGCAGTCTCACTCTTTTAATCATGTTTCAGGCAAACAGTAGTACACCTGGATTGGTAAAAATATCTGAAAATGTACTAAAGTCTTTGCCAGTGACATCTCAGACACAGAAGCCTGGTACTACACTACTAAGGGTTGCAGGTGGTGTTATAACTACAAGTACCACATCATTACCATCCGTGTCTGCAAATGGACCTGCGCAACAGGTACAGCATAGTGACAGTCTGTAAATAGGCACTCTGTACTCTCTGTGTGTATGCATAGATATATAATGTCACTGTATGCAGGTCTGTAGAAACACAAAATAACTGGATTCATATCTATCCTCCCCTCTGAAAGCATCACTGGAACCTCAGAGAGGCCTTCTAGATCCCTGAAAGGGTTTTCAAACCTCCAAGGAACCAAACGAGGGGCTAATTTGTCCTTGAACTGTGTATGGTGCTGGTATGCTTCATAATCACTCAGCCCCCGCGCCCAAAGATGCATTGAGGAAGTGGGCAGCAGCACGCAAAAGGGATATGTGGTCAGTCAGAAAAGGACTAAGAAGGGTTGTGGTCGTAGAAAGGGCCTGAAGAGAGATGTGCAGGGTGGGCCATTTATATGGATACACCTAAATAAAATGGGAATGGTTGGTGATATTACCTTCCTGTTTGTGGCACATTAGTATATGGGAGGGGGAAACTTTTCAAGATGGGTGGTGACCATGGCGGTCATTTTGGATCCAACTTTAGTTTTTTCAATGGGAAGAGAATTTCACAAAAAAAAACAATGGTGTGCTTGGTTTTAACGTAACTTTATTCTTTCATGAGTTATTTACAAGTTTCTGAGCACTTATAAAATGTGTTCAAAGTGCTGCCCATTGTGTTGGATTGTCAATGCAACCCTCTTCTCCCACTCTTCACACACTGATAGCAACACCGCAGAAGAAATGCTAGCACAGGCTTCCAGTATCCGTAGTTTCAGGTGCTGCACATCTCGTATCTTCACAGCATAGACAATTGCCTTCAGATGACCCCAAGGATAAAAGTCTAAGGGGGTCAGATCGGGAGACCTTGGGGGCCATTCAACTGGCCCACGACGACCAATCCACTTTCCAGGAAACTGTTCATCTAAGAATGCTCGGACCTGACACCCGTAATGTGGTGGTGCACCATCTTGCTGGAAAAACTGAGGGAAGGTGCCAGCTTCAGTGCATGAAGAGGGAAACGCATCATCATGTAGCAGTTGATTGGCCCCCAAGGTCTCCCGATCTGACCCCCTTAGACTTTTATCTTTGGGGTCATCTGAAGGTAATTGTCTATGCTGTGAAGATACGAGATGTGCAGCACCTGAAACTATGGATACTGGAAGCCTGTGCTAGCATTTCTTCTGCGGTGTTGCTATCAGTGTGTGAAGAGTGGGAGAAGAGGGTTGCATTGACAATCCAACACAATGGGCAGCACTTTGAACACATTTTATAAGGGGTCAGAAATGTGTAAATAACTCATGAAAGAATAAAGTTATGTTAAAACCAAGCACACCATTGTTTTTCTTGTAAAATATTTAATACGTTTGATGTATCACATGACTCTCTTCCCATTGAAAAAACTAGAGTTGGATTCAAAATGGCCGACTTCAAAATGGCCGCCATGGTCACCACCCATCTTGAAAAGTTTTCCCGCTCCCGTATACTAATGTGCCACAAACAGGAAGTTAATATCACCAACCATTCCCATTTTATTTAGATGTATCCATATAAATGGCCCACCCTGTAGTTCTGTGCTGCAAGTTGGGACCTCCCAGAAGACAGCTTATGATGAAAGTTGGCGAGTATGCTGGAAAAGACGGTGGGTTTTAGAAGTCAGATAACCAGTCGGTTGGTTGACTTGTGTGACGTCAGTGTATTAGCATGTATGCACAATTATATATAGAGTAACCGTGCAAGGAAGCCGCTTCTGAGGAATGGCAAGACATAGCCAGTACTGAAGAAAAGGAACGAAGAAAATATATCATATCTCGCCTATAATATCACAAAAGGGTTGTGTGATCCATTAAAGCCAACGGGACCTTCAAAGTCATAAGAAAATACCTCATTGTAAGAGAATGTCCACTTATGAACACTATTTAGTTTTATTTTTCGTGTAGGATTGTAAAAGGTTTGTGCTGATTTTATGTTCTTCGGTTTCTCATTTGTAGATATCCAAAGCCTTGCATAGAGATAGCAGAAGCAAGCAGGAAGAGAGAAGGGAGACAGCATGTGCACCTTCGTACAGCTGATCGGTGGGGGTGCCGGGTGTCAGCCCCCTGCCCATCTGATATTGAGGACCTATCCCGAGGATTGGTTATCAATATTAAAAGCCCGGAGAACCCCTTTAAAGTGGTTGTTAGGTCTTTTTAAGTGATAGCCTATCCTCAGGATAGTCCATCACTAGCCGATCGGCGGGGGTCCACACCTCGCCAGTCAGCTGTTCTGTGTAGCGTCTGCAGGGGCAGATTGGCCATAGACCTTACAGGGAAATTTCCTGGTGGACTGATGCCCAGGAGGCCACCTGGTCCCTCCTTATGGCAGGTCAGTGGTAGTTTTTGGGGATATATTTTGTGAAGGACTATGGTATTTGGCTCTGTTTGGGTGGTATAATGTACCACAATATGGTATTGCTGGCCCTGCCTTCCATCAGTTTGGACCCAACTACAAAATGGGGCCACTTTTCATATTTTTTCCAGGGGCACTTTAAGTTCCCAGTCCGCCCCTGAGCGTCTGTGCCAGAACTGCACAGCACTGAGGACTACACTTGTCACTGCAATGATGAGCGCAGTCCACTACGATGTTGACGGTACAATTTATTGTCAGCGACAGAGCTACACAGAACAGCTGGTCAGCAGGTGTGCGGGGAGTCAACCCCCTGCCGATCAGCTAGTAAGGGGCCTGTCCTAATGAAGGCTGGACAACCCCTTTAAATGGAATGTATCTCCTAGATTATTTTACTAATTAGAAACAGATTCAGAAACATTTTCATTCTTATAACCTTTTTTGTAGCTTTATTATGGATTACAGGGTCAGCCATCTTGCCTTCTGCAGTACCAAGATTTGCTTTACAGCAGCCGCATGGACCATAGGCAGTCAGGCCAGAGATGACTTATTGATTTCTATGGGAGACCGTGAGCATGCTCTGTGCAAGGAGGAGTGGATGATCTGTGGCCATTACCTATTTTGAATAGTGGATTCTGTGTTAGCTGTATACAGATGTTATCTTTCCTTGTAATCCTCCCTGTGGTGATAATGCGATGACTGACTGTTGAGAGGCGATTTTTTATTTTTTATTTTTTTTTTTTAAACACAGATGACTTGGAAAATTAGATACAAACATCACCAAAATGTTTAACATAAAGACCTGATTTATATAACAATAGATCACTTTGTATTCCCATTAGGTGTGCCTCTAAAAATACTGACATGAAGGACAGGATTAATTATGCATCCAGTTATTTTGTGTTTAATCATTATGAAGACTATCCTCTACAAACCTTATAGAGGATTGTTTTAACTTTCTATCTGTCAGCAGGTTTGTGGATACAAAACTGCTGACAGACATAGGAAGATGTGATAGATACGTTTGTCTTTGGTTTTATTGGTTGTAGTGCTGATGCTGAATCCGAATATGTAAGTTTTATCTTCATACTCACTTCCATTCCGTCGCTGTGCTCCCACAAACCAGCAGTAAAATGCACTCACTGGACTCCAGTGCTCACTCATATAATGGAGAGGACTCAAAGAAGAGTCCTGTCAATGCATTTTACTGCAGGTTTGTGGGAGCACAGCGACGGAATGGAAGTGAGTATGAAGATAAAACTTACATATTCGGATTCAGCATCACTTACACTATACAACGCTTACTCTAGTTCAGGGGGTGTTTCGGAGATGACAGGTTCCCTTTAACAATGAAATGGAAAAGCCCATGGTAAATGAAATGTCCCTTTAACCTAAAGCATTTTAGGGGAGATTTATTGGTCATTGCTAGTGTTCAGTGAACTTGCGATTTGCAAGTTCGGCGTACAGGTTAGGGTTATCTAAGAATTCCGTAATGGATTCCACTACCATGGACCATAACAGAACTCTATGACGGCATGCACTGAAGCCTATAAGAGGCATTCCGTATTGCATTTCGTCATAATAGAAGTCTATGCAGACCATTAAAGGGTTATTCTCATCTTAGACAATGGGGGCATATCGCTAGGATATGCCCCCATTGTCTTATAGGTGCGGGTCCCACCGCTGGGACCCGCACCTATATCCAGAACGGAGCCCCCGAACTGAATGAGGGCGCACTGCGCATGCGCAGCCGCCCTCCATTCATTTCTATGGGGCCGCCGAAAATAGCCGAGCGCTGGCTCGGCTACTTTTGTCGGCTACATAGAAATGAATGGGAGCGCACCGCGCATGCACGGCCCGGCTTCCATTCATTCCTATGAGCGGCGCGGGGAGCTGCGCCTGGTGGTGGCCGGACCCCCGGAAATCCGGGGTCCTCCAGGTGCAGCGCTCCCCGCTCCGTTCTGGATATAGGTGCGGGTCCCAGCGGTGGGACCCGCACCTATAAGACAATGGGGGCATATCCTAGCGATATGCCCCCATTGTCTAAGATGAGAATACCCCTTTAAGGACTTCTTAGCTAACCCAAACCCAAATGCTGAACTTGCAAATAGCAAATTCGCTCAACACTAGTCAGTACCTCTTGGGTTACGGTCCATAACATGAACAAAAAATCTCCACGAGGCAGCTGACACATGATGTCCACCACATAGAAGTTACTGAAGAGTTTTAAAGAGGGCCTGTCAGCTCTGCTAACATTTCTGTATTAGTAAATATTTTGTTAGAGCTCTGCAATTCTATTCTTCTGTTATTCCTCTTGGAAATGCATGAAAAGATTGCCAACTGTGGAATACCATTAATCTGGCCAAAAGGGAGGAGGCGGGAAGCTACTTACCCTGACACAACTTAGGCTGACTGTATCACCCTTTTGGCAAGGAGAATCCCCAGTTTTCAAGTTTTGCATACAATGCCAGGAAGAATAACAGAGGAATAGCACAGTGCAGAGTTGTAGAGTTTCATCTGCATTGTAGCCTTGAAAGCTGTATGTTTTCAGGCATCTGTGTGTGCTAGACATGAGTTTTACACTACAGATGTCGTAAAGGTGCAAATATATTGTCGATGGGGAGTTCATTGATCCTTCTTGTTTCCAGTTACTATGTCATTACCTAGCCACCTTGTTTTCTCCAGGTTCCTGAAGGTTCGAGCCCCTCTGTGCCACCTGCCGCGTCATCCAGTAAAATTCCTGTACAGCAACCCACGACGGCACAGACCAGCAGCCTGGTGAAGTTAGTGGGGGGCAGTAAATCTGGTGCATTGCCAGTCCCAGTGCTCCCATCGGGAGGCACACTTAGCCCAGTCCCCAGCACTGCTACACTAACAGGTATTCTGATCACGTACAGCATCTAACTGCTTTAGACGTAAAAGAACTCTATTCGGACAGATGACATTATATTACGGCATAATATTCATGTGATGATACTTTTATGCATTTTATATGGTTGTTTAAAATCATTTTCTTGTTTTTTTAGTTAAATCGGATCCAGACTCCAGTAACACATTGTGTCGCCCTCCTTCTCCAGCAGTGAAATTAGAGGAGAATACAGAATTGGAACCCAGCTCCGTAAAGTAAGTATTTTGCTTTACCTTCTCTCTATCGTTTACCCCTGTATAAAGAGCAATAGCTCAATTCTCATGTATTTAGAAAGGGTTTATAGGGAAAAAATGTTGGCAAACCGTGAAATACTGAAATGCACGAAAAAAGTGGTCGGCACCACACTCATAAACACAAGTATAGTCCAGCTTAGCAAAGGGCAGTACAAACATAGCAAGAAAACATAGCAAAAATCGGGATAAGGCAAAAACAATACGTATCCACGGCACTCACCCAATTATTAGAAGCACAATGCAGGGAGTAAGACTCAGCACATGTAGATGGCCAACTGAGTCTTACTCCCTGCTTCGCGTACTGAGCTGAATAAAATGGACTTCTCATAATTGAGTGAGCGCTGTGGATACGTTCTTTTTGCCTAAACCGTGAAATACTACTACTGCCCTAGTGGCTGACCTCTCTGGCTTTGCTGCTTAACATGCGGATGTTGCCTAACTATGACAGCCTGTCAAGGCCTCTTGCTGTGACATGCCTTACGTAATAATGCCAGAGCGTCTGCCACAGTGTATGACCTTTTGTTTCTATGGACGTATGTTACCATAAAATAGAGGAGCAGTGACGAGCTTAACGATAATTTGGAAAATGTGAAAGATGCCCTCTGTCACCATAAAAAATATATATCTGTTTCGTATTATGCGGCACATTTGCCCTCATATGTTGCTGGGCCTGTAGATCTTGCACATTCGTAGGTTGCCAAAGCTGTATCCCAGCCGGTCCCATAAATGCTTGATTGGCGATAAATCTGGTGACTGGGCAGCCAAGGAAGTGTTGTCATCTGGCGGAGACATTCCTGGAAACCCTGGCTGTGTGTGGGCGAGCATTATCCTGCTGATAAATACCAGTTGGAAGCCCTGCCATGAGAGGAATACATGTGACACCAGGATGTCCTCCACATATCACTGAGCTGTTAGTATCTCTCGTATCACTACTAGGGGTGACCAGGGGCGGTCTTGGCATTTCTGGGGCCCTAAGCGAAGTTATGTCCGGGCCCCCCCCAATGACGCGTCACGCCTCTGATGACACGCCCCCCCAGACATCAAAGACTTTTTTAACAATAAAATACTGTCAAACAATTAACAATTAACTAACTGTTAAACAATGAAAGAATGTGGGGGGGGGGGGGTGAAGGTTGCCCACAGCCTATGGCGTGTCCCAGACTCCCAGCTCTCTATTAGATGGGCTGGGACACGTGCTGGAGCCTGGGACACTGACGCGCAGCCGCAGAGTTTGTGTTCTGCTGTGCGGACCGGCCTCTCTGCGGCTGCGCGAGCTTCCTGCTATACTTCCGGACTTGAGAGTAAGCGGGTGCGGAGCGCGCAGCCGCAGTGAGGCCGGTCCGCGGCGGACAAATGCAGTAAGTGACAGCTGGGCGGGCGGTCTTGGGCACCGGCACAAGAGCGGAGCGTGGGGGCCCCCTTGGACGTCGGGGGCCCTATGCAAATGCATAGGATGCGTGGTGCCCAAGACCGCCCCTGGGGGTGACCAACTGTCATATGTGATGGCTCCTCAGATCATCACACCAGCAGATGGGGGAAGTGTGTCACTTCACAGCAAATGCAGGGTTGAAGTGCTCGCCACAAGGCCTCCGATACTCAGACCTGACCGTTTTTGGATTCCAAACAGAACCTGAATTTGTAGCTAAAGACGATATTGTTCCAGTCCGTGGCAGTCCAGGTTTGTCTTTCATGACACCACTGCAAACGAAGGCAACGGTAGCTGGAAATGGTCCAAGCAGAGACAGGGATGTAATGAAGGTGTCATCTGTGTCTTGATGGTGGACAACGAAACTGGGAGCTGCTCGTGTTTGTCAGCAGATCAAACAATCTTCTCTATTGGTGGTCTGTCTGGGCCATCCAGAGCCTGTTCTCTGTGTGTGCATGTCCTCACATAACCACTGCTCCCAACACCTCCTAACAGCGAGGTCAGAAGGACCTAAGTAGCATGAAGTTCATCAAAATGACTTCCTGCTTCTCTCAACCCAGACTGTGAGTTGGGAAAAAATGTTTTCTAGTGCATCAGTCAACAGTCTCTCACCAAGAGGTTCTCTAGCCTCTGAGACCCTTTTTATAGCGCAGCTGCAGCACGGACTAACTTGCACCGCAAACATACATGAGACACGGAGCAGGACATAACCTGTCTACACAAGAAGAATATCTTTCTGGGTGGTAATATAGTATCAATTTGATTTATTAATATATGCTATTTGAAATGATAAACTATTGCATAGAATTGCAGGAAAGACATTGGCAATAACACATCATTACTGGAGTGACACTCGATCATCTATTTATTCATCAATTCGTCAGTATGGAATATATGCACTGATTCAACATAAAAAGGATATAGATATATTTTTCTATTTTTATTTTTTATAATTTTTGTATTTTTATACATTATAAATTTTTAAAAGGAGGATCAATTATGTATCAGTGATTATAATCACATTTTTCATATTACATACAAACAGATGGAAGTGATTTAATCAATGGTTTATAAGGATATTTATTAATACAATTGATATAAGGATCATGATTCTATAATGTTTTTTTCTGAATTTAGAAATTCAGAAATTTTGAAATTTTTATTTATTGTGTCTTGTCTATTTTTTTATAAATATTATATATTTAGTATTAAAAGTTATAATGATTAATACAATGTAGGTTAATTTTTTTCGTGCCGTACTGGATGATAGTGTGTCGTTAATATCACATAGTCTAAAGTATAGGTCTTTTTACTAGATGGTGCAATATTGTATCCGTTTTGTATTCATAAGGATTGACACTTCTTCATATGATCAGTCTTAACATTAAAACCACTGGCAAAATAGCAGGTCTTGTTGGGTGTTCTAAATATCCAGTGTTTAGTATCTACCGAAAGTGGTCCAAGGAAGGACATCCAGTGAACTGGTGGCAGGGTAGTGGACACCGAAGGCTCGTTCGTCCTGTCTCACAGAAGAGCAGCTGTAGCACAGATTGCTTTAAAAGTTGTGTCATTTTAGGAACTTAACGGCCATGTTTTCTGATCCCGTTCAACCCCTCTAATGCTTTCATATTAAACAAATTACAGGACGGAGCATCTTCAGAATTTCAAGCAGCTGCTGACTGCGACTGTAAAGAAGGTTCCACTTATAGGGGAAAGAGGTAGGAAATGTTCTTTTTTTCCGTTATGTGTTCTCGCTGTTCCATGTCACGTTGACGTTTCCTCACTATTAAGGCCTGGACTCATTACAATTCTGGCCTGTGGTTGTGTAAGCCAAGTTATGACTTTTCTAATGGCTCTAATGCCTAATTGCAGAACCAGGTTCTATGTGTGCAATTCCTATTAGAGATAGATGAGTCTGGAATTTCCAGTCATTTCAGTGCCTGCCATGATAACATTTATTGTCGCTTCTGCAGTATATTCATCTGACAGGACATAGAGGGGGGAAAGGATCCAATGAATTTAGTATGGAGAAGGTTTATCAAAACTATTGAAAACTAGAAGAGGTGCCCATAACAACCAATCAGGTTGCCGCTGACCTCTCAATGTGCCCTGAAAGAGACCTGTAATAATTGGTTTGTATGGGAAACTCCTCCACTTTATCTTTTGATAAACCTTCCCAATGTGCCTGATTCAGATAGCTGTATTATAGAGGTTATCCCTTTAACCCCCTAACTGTTTTGCCAGAGTCCAGCTCCAGCTAACCCTAACCCTTTGGACAGAGGACACCCTTTCTTAATCACCTAACTGTTTTGCCCGAGTCCAGCTCGGACAGTGTGAAAAGTAGCTAACTGGAGGGGGGAGGGCTGCTTTAGATGCTGCTATCTCCTGAATGGTAGCAGCAAGAAACATGCAACTGGTCTTGTTTGAAAGCAGACATTCCAGGCTTTCAGACAATACTTGCCAGCAATATGTTAAGGGCAGAGGAAGATATCACTGCTAGAAATTGGGATGCTGTGAATACAGCTGAAAGTAAAAGTAAAAACAGGTTTTACCCGCGATTATTCCCTACTTGATTTCTAACAGCGATTTCTCCTCTGTTGCTTGGACTTTAGCTGTCCTTTTGGTCTTGTATGAAAGCCAGGACTGTCAGCTTTCAAACAAGACCAGTTGCATGTTTCTAGCTGCTACCATAGCAGCATCTAAAGCAGCCCTCCCCCCTCCAGTTAGCTACTTTTCACACTGCCCGAGCTGAACTCGGGCAAAACAGTTAGGTGGTTAAGACAGGGTGTCCTCTATCCAAAAGATATGGGGATAATTGTCTGATCGGTGGGGTCTGACTGTTAGGGCCCCAGATGATCATGAGAAGGGGGGCCCTTTCTCTCCTGTTTAAATAGGGTGACGGTCACAAGTGTGCACTGCCACTCCATTGAGCTCTATGGGACTGCCGGAGATAGGTGAGCGCTTGTACTCGCATGCATGTCTGCCGCTCCATTGAAAAGGGGAGCACGAGTCCAGCAGTCAGGCCCCTGCCAACCACTTGTCCTTTTCCCTGTGGAAAGGGAATACGTTTTCTTAATGGGACAACGCCTTTAGAAGTCATAACTAGAGATGAGCGAACGTGCTCGTAACGAGCACTGTAGCGCTCGGCTCCCCTGCGCTCGCATGGGCGCAGGCATCCGCTTCCGTCGGGTGAGGAGGACGGAAGCGGATGCCTTCGCCCATGCGAGCGCAGGGGAGCCGAGCGCTACAGTGCTCGTTATGAGCACGTTCGCTCATCTCTAGTTATAACACATGGACGATTTTCAGTGCGCAGTGAGGTCCGTATGTCTACATACTACATGGACCTGGCAACTCTGGAAATCATCTCCAATTGTCCCCTGGTCCATGTTCCATGAGACACTGACCAAAGTAGTGCATAGATAGTTTTCTCCACACGTATGGGTGTGTGAATTGCACCCTGTACATCTGTGGGTCCATGTGCAGTCTGCTGCGCACATATATAGCACATGCACAAAAAATATGACTGTCTTAATCAGGCCTTAGTGCTTCTTTAGTTCCAGTGTAAAAGCTTTGCCCACACAGAAGTTTGTACATTCCTCCATAGGCTTAGGCTACTTTCCGTCATGGATCAGCAAAAACGCTTCCGTTACTGATAATACAACCATCTGCATCCGTTATTAACGGATCTGGTTGTGTTATCTTTAAAATAGCCAAGACTCCAATGAAAGTCAATGGGGGACGGATGCGTTTATATATTGTGTCCGAGAAAACGGATCCGTCCCCAATTGAATTGCATTGTGTGTCATTCCAGATCCGTTTTGCTCCGCATCCCATGCCGGACAGAAAAATGCTGCTTGAATCGGTTTTCTGTTCGATATGGGAATACAACCTAATGGAACGTAATGCATTGTGGTGACTCCGTTCCCTTCAGCTCAGTTTTGTCCCCATTGTCAATGAATGGGGACAAAACGAAACAGTTTTTCTCTGGTATTGAGATCCTCTGCTGGATCTCAATACTGGAAAAGAAAAACGCAGACGTGAAAATAGCCTTAGTAACATATGGCTGCTGGATTCTGCTTTACAATTTCTGAATGCTGTTCACACAGCAGCCTCCAATTTTATTCAGAGCACCTTTTTATTTTTTTATTCTCTGTGCCCGAGGCCAAGTGTCTTCCATGTATATCCACAATGGCAGCAAATTGTGTCTAGTGCATTAGTAGATTGGTTTCTCATTTTCCACAGATGAAGATGGCAGCAATCCGTTCTGTGCAAGTTCTCTGGAGCAATATTATAGTTGGCACATTGGAAAAAGGAGAGCATCAGAGGTATTTTTCTCTCTTTTTTTATTACTTTATCTCCTTCTGACAGTGGACACCTGCACATAACCGTACTTCTGCTTCGTACAACTTGGTGGCAGTCATAGAGGTGTACCTCTCTGTGTCTGTGATTTCATATAGAAGCTTTATGTTGGATTACATATCAATCTGACCGAAAGAAATTGTGGCATGTTCCTTCATATTGCCTCCAGAAGAGATTATCTCCATTATATTGGGCCATATGGAGGCGCCATGCTGTGGCTCTGTGTCTATAGCATGTTCTGTACATAGAACCTTAGGACATGTGACTACTGTTTTTTCTGTCCATTTCTTTTACGAAAACTACAGAATGATAGGAAACGCTTCATTTTATGTGAATAGGTAGAAAGCAAATAGCAGTCTGTTCCCGATTCAGTTTTCTTTATGCCTTATTTTGTATGTTTTTATTTCGCTAAATAAAATCTAAATATATTAATATATAATATACATTTTATATATATATATATATATATATATATATATATATATATATATAATTTGTATTGCTGCGTACTGCTGTTCTGTCTTTATTATCCATTTTTCTCCAAATTATCCACTGCTGATTTATAGGCTATGAACACCTTTGTGGGCATTTTTTAATCATTAGATAATAGAGCTAATTTTGGACAAAAATGTATTTTTCCAGTTGGTTATCATTAAAATATTTTTACCGTTTGTCCTCCACAGTCTTCAGGTTTCACTGCATCTGCAGACTGTTCCTTCTTATGCCCCTTTCACACGAGCGGGAGACTCGCATGTCTCCCGCAACGCATCTACAGGGTGAAAGGGGCATTATTCTCACTAAAATCTGTCGCCCTTATGTCTACTGCCTGGCAGCTCAAACACAGTGAGGCTCGTAATTTAGCTCCAGTGCGTGATTGTGAGCTGCCAGGGGACCGTAGGTAAGCTCCACAGATCACACCATCACAGCACACACCACACAGATCTCTGATGGATTTCAATGAAAGCTGACAGAACAATTTGCAGAATCCGTGAAAACCAGAAGGCTTTAGAAGACAAACAGCCTTAATAAAGACCAATTGGAATAATGATTTAGCCCCAAATAAACACAGCACTATGATAAAATTGTTCACAGAAGGTGTCCATTGCCTTTAAAGGGATTGCACTATTTTTTTTTTTTTAAATCTGCCTACCTCCAACAGTGGGACCTGTTGAAAAATCCATACACACATGGTCCCAACACCCACTGGACTTTCCTTTCTCATCTGTCAACTCCCTCATGGACCAGGTCATGTGCGCCACTGCAGCCAATGGCTGGCCTGAGTGGTATATCTACAGTGCCAGACTGCGGAGCCACTTTGTGTGCCGTCATATGGTATCTGTATAAAGCAGCTTATTACAGAAATATGCCCTCCAAAAAGCAATGCCGAATATGACATCCAGTGACATGTAGGAAAAAGACGCTGAGTGAATTTAGATTCTACTTTGTATAATGTATATATTTATTACCTCATTTTATTTAGTGGCAGCGAGCTGTTTCCATGAAGAAGATGCTACAAGAAATCATAGAGAAGCAAGCGAAATTTAGTAATTTTACTCCATTAAAAACCAAGGAAATTGTACATTGGTGTCGGATGCATGGTTACACGCCCCCAGATCCTGAGAATGCCAGCGAGGAGCGTGAATCTTTTGAAGATGTGCTGACTCGTATAGATAATGAGGCAGGCAAGTGAGACTTTTGTTTCCTGGTGCTGGGGTATATGACAGTAATTGTGATACTAGAGGAATCCGGACTTTGCGGTAATTCATTGGTATAGCAGGTTAACAAGAAGTTCTGTGTAATAAATCCAGGACTTTTATAGCTTTAGCAAAAAAATTGTTAGTACTGTAGATCTCTCATTCCCTCTCACAGGTATCATACGAAGTGCCTCCTCTCCTCTGTATATGATGCATAATCCTTATAGGGCATCTGTCAGCAGATCTGTACCTATGACACTGGCTGACCTGTTACATGTGCGCTTGGCAGCTGAAGACATGTGTGTTGGTCCCATGTTCATATGTGCCCGCATTGCTGAGAAAAATGATGTTTTAATATATGCAAATGAATCTCTTGGAGCAACAGGGGAGTTGCCGTTACTCCTAGAGGTTCAGCTCTCTCTGCAACTGCTGTGTCCTCTCCACTTCGGCAGGGTCATTGATTCTGTTTTCACTGCCTGGCCCTGTCAATCAAAGTGGAGAGGGTGCAGCAGTTGCAGAGAGAGCAGCGGCTCTAGGTGTAATGGCAACGCCCCCATTGCTCCTAGTTCCTCATTCGAATATATTAAAGGGGGTGGTTGTCCAAGTTATTTTTATTGATGACCTAGGTCATCAATATGAGATCGGCGGAGGTCCGACACTTGGCCCCCCCACTCGGTTGAAGAGAAGGTGCACTCCGTGCCAGCGCCTTCTCTTCATTGTTTACCTGTTCGCCATTGCAGCTGCAGTGGTGAGCTGGTGTAATTACACCTAGGCTGTTCCATTTAATTCATTAAAGTGCAGTTGCAACAGTAAGCAAGTAAATAATGAAGAGAAGGCAGCGACCGCACGGCACGCGCCTTCTTTTCGAACAGCTGAACGGCAGGGGTCATCAATAAAAATAACTTGGACAACCCCTTTCAACTTTCATTTTTATCAGCAATGCGGGCACACATGAACGAAGGACCAACACAGATGTCTTCAGCTGCCAAGTGCACATGTAACAGGTCAGCCAGTGCCATAGGTACAAATCTGCTGACAGATGTCCTTTAAGGAAACTCTGCACAAAACACTGCGTTATGCCAAGTGCAGGGCATGAGAAGACAATGTATGAGACGGGTATTATTCCTTGACTCCTGTATTGTGCACTCATCCTCCATTAGGAGTGTTCTTATAATGACAAACATTTGTAATGCACTTTTCTCACAGGGACACAAAGCGCAGGGATATTTGGGGCAACACCCTGGGAAGTTAGTGGTTGCCATATAGGCGCTCAACCCCAGCACACAACTTATTGCATTTACATATTGCATTTCAAGTGTAAATTACTGACAATCCATTGATTTGTGTCAGCACTGTGTATTGGTTTATTTCTCTTGTGGTGGTGCTACACAGGTGCCCAAACATTACAGCTGATAGCTGGGATCCTAGCATTAGGATATTGTAGGATTAAAGGGGTTGCCATTTAGGATTAAAGGGGTTGCCCTTATTTTTTGTCCTTTGTATGTTTCTAACTAGTCAAATACAACAGCTTTTCCATACACTTTCTGCTTCTAAAGCTGCTGGTTTCTTAGATTTAACTCAGGGTCACATGACCTATGATGTCAGCTTATCTCCCTGCTCTGTGATGTTTCGTGCACAAGCCTCAGAAATCAGATAACAGTCTGTACACGAGATGTCACTGGCCACGCCCCCCTGCTTTGCCGGGCTCCTGCTATCTGCTCTCTCCCTGGATTCCTTCAGATAAAACATTAACCCCTTCAGCCAAAACACACTGAAGGCTTTACAACAGCAGCTGCCGATGTAAAAAGACACAGGATCTGCCCTCCTCACCCTACAGACACAGAGCTGATACTAGAGCTGATCTGGAGGAGATGCAAAGTACAAGCAGGGCTGTGGAGTCGGTAAGCCAAAGCCCCGACTCCGACTCCTCAATTTCCCCTCACCCCGACTCCTGCTCCCTCATACATGGAGCATGTTTAAGTGATAACTTTAAACAAATTTGCATAAAATCAATAGTACAGATAAGTCATGACAAAAACAGTTTGTAATCTATCAGGCTTCTCTGGGTACAGCTCACTTAGGGCCTAATCAGAGGCGTAGCTAGAGGTTCAGCACATGGGGGGGCGAAACATACTTGAGTGGGCCCCCCACTTATTGGCTTCCCAAACGCACGTTTCCAACTTCACAGGCACATACTACTAGTTGTGGTTATAATACTGTATTAGCAAGATGACTATATAAACTGCTAGATCATCTATGCTGTTAAGTACAGTACAATAGACTTTCTACATACCCTACTCTAAATACTCTACCACATAATGCAGTAAAATATAGGATTAATAGGAGTAAAAAAGGGGACTCCTATGTTAAAGGAAATCTGTCCCAAGCTTTTACATCACTAAACTAACAGTCCCTTGCCCCCATCAGACCTCAGATCGGCTTAATGTGCCCCCATCAGACCTCAGATCAGCGTATTGTGCCCCCATCAGACCTCAGATCAGCGTATTGTGCCCCCATCAGACCTCAGAGCAGCAGAATGTGCCCCCATCAGACCTCAGATCAGCAGAATGTGCCCCCATCAGATCTCAGATCAGCTGAATGTGCCACCATCAGACCTCAGATCAGCAGAATGTACCCCCATCAGACCTCAGATCAATAGAATGTGCCCCCATCAGACCTCAGATCAGCAGAATGTTCCCCCATCAGACCTCAGATTGGCTTAATCTGCCCCCATCAGACCTCAGATAGGCTTAATGTGCCCCCATCAGACCTCAGATCAGCGTATTGTGCCCCCATCAGACCTCAGATCGGCTTAATGTGCCCCCATCAGACCTCAGATCAGCAGAATGTTTCCCCATCAGACCTCAGATCAGCAGAATGTACCCCCATCAGACCTCAGATCAGCAGAATGTGCCCCATCAGACCTCAGATCAGCAGAATGTGCCCCCATCAGACCTCAGATCAGCAGAATGTGCCCCCATCAGACCTCAGATCAGCTTAATGTGCCCCCATCAGACTCCATAATGGAAGCGCTCACTTGTATTCGCCTGATTGTACGAAGGCCATCCCTGCTGGGCCCCCCCAGAGGTATTGGGCCCAGAGCATCGCCTCCCCTGCCCCCCCCCTCTCCCCCAGTAGCTACGCCTCTGGGCCTGATGTATGAAAACTGTCTAGGTCTATAGACTTTTTTTGTTGCCCATAGCAACCAATCAGAGCTCCCCTTTCATTTCTCCAGAGCACTATATGAAATGAAAGGGGAGCTCTGATTGGTTGCTATGGGCAACAAAGAAACTTCTACACCTAGACAGTTTTCATACATAAGGTTCTAGGTGTTTTACATCAGCAGATAGAAGTCATGAGAGCAGCTAACCTCTCCAAACATGATCTCAGAGGAAACATAAAGCAGAGAGAACATGCACTGGACATAAAGGGCAGTACACAGTCATCTCAACTAAAAGCCTAAATCCTTAGATCAGGAATAGAACAGACATTTATAGGACATTTCATCATTTTCACAAATTCTTATAAAAATATATTCAGCACTTATTGCACTGAACTAAATGTACTAATTCATTATATATTTTAGGAGTCGGAGTCGGTCCATTTTATACCGACTCTGACTCCACCAAAATGGTGACCGACTCCGACTCCACAGCCCTGAGTACAAGTACAGGTAGGGGGGAGATCCTGTGTGTATCAGCAGTGTCATTGTACAGCTGGGACTTGTAGTCCTACACAAACAACATGCTGCTGAGTATCCCAGCAGGCAGACATGTCACTCAGCACTTGTATTCACTCCCTTTACAGAGAGGGGGAGGGGCAGAGATTGATATTACTGCAGGTAAACAAAGGCTAGAAGAGAATCAGGGAAATGAGGAAATAAGAGATTTTTTTTTGCCTAAAACTTGCTGAACTTAGTTATTTATTGCTGCCCATCAGATTTAAAGTACTATATTTTTTTTTTCATAACTCGGACAAGCCCTTTAATATTGTGGGACCCTTTAAAAAAAAAAACTGCCCAGCTTTATGATTTTACATGTATACTTGTTACCTTGCACCATGCATTTGGCCTCCTTATCACTAGAAAAGTCATATAAAATGTCACCCCATGTGTTCCTTTATATCCACAGTCTGTTTCTGTCTGATACTAAAGCGGGATTTATATGGGCAGACTGAGCAGCCGATTGTCTGGAAGGAAGCGTTCTTTCCTGACAGTCGGCTCCTCGTTCAATGAAGGAGACCACTGCATTTACATGCAGCAATCTCCTCCACAGTATTAGGATGAGGGATTGCTATTGCAATCCTTTGTCCTCCTACACAATTATGGCTTGTGAGACAGACATCACGATCTGCTGCCAAAAGGCCAGGATCGGTGGTACCTGCATGAACGACAGGATTGGCGGCACATTGACTTGGCCAGATTCTCGGGAATGACCGTTCGCAGGAACGTTGGTTCCTGATAATCTGCCCGATTCCCAGGCAGTGTAAATACACCTTCAAAGGGGATGGCTCACTTTTGCAAATGGCATTTATCATGTAGACAGTTAATACAAGTCACTTACTAATGTATTGTGATTGTCCATATTGCTTCCTTTGTTGGCTGGATTCATTTTTCCATCACATTATACACTGCTCGTTTCCATGGTTACGACCACCCTGAAATCCACCAGCAGTGGTCATGCTTGCACACTATAGGAAAAAGCGCCAGCCGTTCTGGGGGCCGGGACCATAGTGGCTCACATGGGCTGGTACTTTTTTCTATAGTGTGCAAGCACGACCACAACTGATGGATTGCAGGGTGGTCGTAACCATGGAAACGAGAACTATATCATGTGATGGAAAGGAGACAATATGGATAATAACATTACATTAGTAAGTGCCTGGTATTAACTTTGCATACATAATAAGTGCTATTTGCCGAAGTGACACAACCCCTTTAAGTACAACTATCCCTCTGCTTTGAGTCCCTGTGAGAAAAGCACGTTAGAAATCTTTGTCATTGTCCTTCAAGCACAGACCTGTCTGTTATTGACTAGAAAGAATAACTTCTAGTTTATGTAACTCTCCTTGGTTCTGTAATCTGATACAGTTGCAGTGATGTCTATGGCAAGGCGCCTGTGCAGAATACAGTCAGCCAATTGTTTTTTATTTAGTTCCTGTATAATTCCAGGTATTTATGCCCTGTCTTTATTTTTCCAGCTTTACCCTCCTCCTATTCCTCCCCCGGTGCTCTCTGTCAAAAAATTGAGGAGCTAGAGAAGATTCTTAAAAAGGAGAGAGAAGTGGAAGAAGATGTTGATATCCTCAGTATTGAAGTAGAGAGCAAACCTCAGATTAAAAAAGAAAAGGAAGAAGGAGATAATGTCAAATTTTACTTGACCCCGAGCTTGTCGTGTGAGTTTATCAGAGACGCCGCACAAGAGGTAATTACATCTATTATAAGAAGAATGGCTCCATTTTAATTAGAATTATTAAAGGGGAATTCCTGTTAGTTAGGATATGCCATCACCTAATGACCAGTGAGGATCTGACCTCTGGGACGCCCCTACTAATCCTGAGAATAAAGAGGATGCTGCGGATTAGTGGTGCGTCTACTTCCTTGCTTTTCTCTCCTGCACAGTGGAGTCCAGGTCACCCGCAGTGGACAACCTTTGGAGACAATACAGCGCTAAACCAGTGCTGCATCCTTTTCATTCACAGGTTCGGTAGGGTGTCCCACAGGTCGAATCACTCATAAAGTGATGGCATATTCTAGCTCACTAAAACAACCCCTTTGTACCTGTATATTCTTTGTTAAAGGGAATCTGTCAGCAGATAGCACTAGGTAATGGCTAGCGAAAGCAGGATATGCATACCTTTCATAGAGCTTTTCTTGTCAGGAGTCGCGACAAGAAGTTTTATTCTGCAAATTCTGCACTTGAAAGTTCCCAGGAGGTGGAGCTTCACAGCGAAGTGCTCTCTGTATTGAGCTTCTTCACAACCCCTCCCCTCTGCTCAGTACTGGTCTACTGGTTGGGTGCTACAGCTGTCACTCAGAGCAGACAGGAGGGGCTGTGAAGGAGCTCAGTGCAGAGAAAACGTCCATATATATTAAAGAACTCCCGCATTTTTTTTTATTCTATGACCTGTTAGAAAGGTGCATGATATAATCTGTAGTGAATGTCATTTTCTTATCGGAGGCTGAAATTGAGAGTTTCCACTCTCTTCTGTGACCAACTCCCTGACCTCCAACTGACCCAGGACAGCAAGCCAGTCACTTCTCTATTCATTCCTATGAGACTGAAAGTGAGGCTCCCATAGGAATGCATAGAGAATTAGACTTCCTGTTCACACATAAGGTGCTGTGTGAGTTGGTGGGTCTAATTCCTAGTCACATGACACAAATAAGAAACTTCAGGATGATATAACTCAAAAATTCAGCTACTGGTAAGAAAATGACATTCACTACAGATTACATCATGTACATTTCTAGCAGGACATGGAATAAATTTTTTTGCGGGAGTTCTTCTTTAATATGTTTATTATATCTCTATTATTTTTATGTATTCTGTGGTGAATGGTGGTAGTAGGAAGTGTTTTATGTGCGATAGTAGTAATATAGGTGCACACTTATTAAAACCGGTGTTTTAGACGCCGATCTTAATAACCCCTATACCTGGCGGTGGATCCACCAGATTTCTGAAGAGGCGCTGGTCTCTTCATAACTTCGGTACATCCTCCACCACTTCTAAATGTAAGACAGCTTCCTAGCTGTCTTAAATTTAGACCATTTCCTGCACCTAAAGCAGGCGTAGAAAATGGTAAATGAGACCTTTGCGTTGCAATCTGCACCAGAAATACGCCTGATTTTCAGTTTGATAAATGACCCCCATAGTTTGCTTTCATTACATGGCTCGCTGGGATGCATGAAGCATTGAGATTGCTGAATATATAGTATATCACTGTTATCACTTTGTTATAAAAATCTATGTTCAGCTGAAAAATGTTTCATTTTTTTTTTTTTTCAATTTTAGATTGGGGTTTCATTACAACCAGTGGAAATCCACAAAAATGTCTACGCGTCTCCAGTAGAAGAAATGATTTTAAAGGTACATTTTTTTTCCTAGCCACATTTTACTGCCAGTTTTGTCATTCGTTGTTTTTTTTTTAATTATTATTATTTTTTTATACTTCATTTCCTTAGGCCACAGAGCAGTTTGTTAGTGACTTACTACGAGACGCTTTAGCGGTGGGATATCAGATGACCTCCCGCAAACGGTATGTTGGTAAATTACTGTGTATTCAAAGGGGCACTTCCGTCAGAAGGGTTTTTTTTTGTTGTTTTTTTGTTTTTTTAAAAAAACTCAGTGTTCATAGAAAGCACTGTTTTAAAGAATTTACTTTTTTATTTCTTCAGTGCTATTGAAAATTAAATACAAAATACTGTCCTTCTGAAGCCGAGTTCGGTTTCAAGTTTTAAATTGGTTTTCCACTTTAAAAATCAATTACCGAAGTTATTCAACAAAGTCTCGCACGACTTTGCGAATAACTGACTTTGGCTCATGGGAGCCCGTACATTCTAATATTGTACAGAGATGAATCTCTGTACAGCATTATTCTGAAGTTTTCAAATGAAGCGACTTAGGATGAAGCATCTTTAGCTTGTGTCGCTCAATACTAATTAGGACATATGAACATCATAGAGGTGGATCCCCTGTTCACCACCTCCCTCTGAGAACCAGAGGTCAGTGATAACAGACTCCATCCATTCATTATGCAGTCGGCCATTGATCAGTTTTACACAAGGGTATTACTGCCGCCTTTTTGCTCTTTCACTATGACTGCGTGTCCTGTCTGCCTGCAGGTCTAATGACCTGAACTTAGTGCAATGTACGCGTGAAACTGGCTATTCAGGTGTATGGCAGCATGTAATAATACATTTCACCTGTAGGGGGCATGTATATCCGACACCAGCCTTTGGCTACCTTCACACTTGCATTTGTAATTCTGTTATTGAGATCCGGCAGAGGATCTCAATATCGGAATGTAATGGATCCGTTTTGATTTTGAACATCAGGATGCATCCGTTTAGTTAGGATGCGGGTATGTGAAATCAAAACGAGAAAAAAAGACGGATCCAATGCTAAATACATTGAAAGTCAATGGGTGACGGATTCGTTTTTTAGCCTCCTAAAAAAACGGATCCGTCACCATTGACTTACATTGTTTTCAGTGCCAGATCCATTTTTTTCTGTTTTTATGACCAGACACAAAACCGCAGCTTACCGGTCACAAAACTGAAAGCTGCCGGAACGGAAGACATCCTGATGTATCCTAGACAGATCTCTTTCCATTCAGAATGAATGGGGACAAAACGGAACTATTTTTTTCCGGTATTGAGATCCTCTGCCGGATCTCAATACCAAAACGCAAGTGTGAAAGTAGCCTTTGTCATGGCTGGAAGAAGCCAGGTCTGCGGCAGTTGCAATCATTTTTTCCTTGCCGTTTCCTGTAGATTGATTGTGCTTTTTTCTTTCTTCCTTGTGAACAGAGCACCAAGAGAAATCAGTGTTGCCAACATCCATCAAGCAATTTGTAATATTCCTCTATTTGACTTCCTCACAAACAAGCACCTGGGGGCCTCACACGTGGATGATGCATTACCATTAAAATAGAATATCTCCCACTAACAAGCAGTATTTTTATAGGCTAGAGGTATATGTTATTTTTTGGTTTAGTGCTTTTGTGTCACACAGGACATCTATGTATGTATATATTTGAGTGTGTCTATTCAGCAGGAAATAAACTCACTTCTCTGGTATCTCTCACGACTACTGTCAGTACTGATTGGGCTTTCCTCTAAGGGCCAGTTCACACTGAGTCTTTTGGCACTGATTTTGGAGTGTTTCTGCCTCAAGATCAGCTCCCAAAAATGCCGCAAAACAGTCTCCCATTCATTTCCGTGGGAAGCACCACATGGAAAAAAGAAGCAGCATGTCCTATCTTGGGTGAGAATCTGCACTGAATCACCCACTGAAGTCACTGGGAAGCATCAAAAAACGTGTCCATGCAATTTTTGTGCCTTTTCGAGCTGAAGATGCTAAAGCTGAAGTTTTTCATTGATGTGAACACCCATTGGTTAAATAAATGTAAAAAAAAAAAAAAAAAACACACAAAAAAAACACGCCGGCTGTGTGAATACACACATCTTTGCGTGGGTGTTTTCAAGCTAATCCACGGGTGTCTCTTATTTGACACAGAAATGTAACTTGATTTTATTGTAGAAAACAATTTGGTCATGAAAAAATTGGTGTGAAGAATTATTTATTGCAGTATAACACTGTTTTTTGTTTCTGTTTTTTATTGGTTTTCAGATATACAATAACAAATACTATTAGTACAGTATCAGAAGTAAATACATATTTATTATACTGAAATACGCCTATATTAGGCATATTACAGGCGGCGCAACGGCTAGTTGCGCCACTATCTCCAACTTCCCCCCGTTCACGCAAGGTCTAAAATTGTAAACGTGGTGTCAGCGGGAAAGGGAACGGGCCATCATTTTCTACGCTTGTTTTAGGAGTAGAAAATGGTGTAAATGTAAGACAGCAAGGGAGCTGTCTTACATTTAGAATCGGCGCTGGATGTGTCGAAGTTATGTAGAGGCCGGCGCCTCTTCATAGTTTCGACGGATCCACTGCCCCATTGTTTTTTGTGTTCACTGTTTAAAGGGGTACCCAGGATTTCACCCAGGCAGCCCCCCCGACCAGAGCATCGGAGGATTTGATGCATCGCGCAGGGCAAGGGCTCTTGTGTTTATAAACACACACTGTCGGGCGGAGACTTCCACCCGACAGTGTGTTTGCTGACGTCAGCTTTAGCGCTGCCCTAGCTGTTTTACTGCTAAAACCTGCCCATCAGTGCCGGTGACGTCATCGGGCTCACTGCTGGGCGGAAGCCTCCGCCTGGTAGAGCCCGGTTCGTCACTGGAAATGGGCAAAATGCCTTTGCCCTGCACGATTTAGCGCAGGGCAAAGGGGAGCATGAAATGCTCCGATGCTGTTGTCTGGCAGGCTGCCTGGGTGAAATTCTGGGTATTTTAAGGGTTACCTAAAAATTCAGAACCAATTAATGTTCTTCCCTTAATTATCTCATTGGGTCGCTGTACTCCCCCACTACAAGAAGACAATGGGAGAACCCAAAAGGCACAAAGGGGAAAACTGGCTTAGTTGCCCATAGCAACCAATTAGATTCCACCTTTCTGTTTTCAGAGCTCCTTTGGAAAATGAAAGGTGGAATCTGATTGGTTGCTAGGGGCAACTAAGCCAGTTTTCCTTTACACCAGTTTTGCTAAATCTCCCCCAAACAGTATAAAGGGGTTCTTTATTGTAAGCAAATCTTAGAGCTGAAGAGGCTGTTTTTTATTGAATTTAGCAGAATTACAGCAGTTCTACACTACTTAAAAGGGCATATGGTTACTTAGTAAAAGCTGGCTCTCCTTTTCCTAGGGCTGTGGAGTCACACTCCGACTCCTTCATAAGTGGCCAATCATTTACTAATAGCACATTTAGGCCCCATTTACACGACCGTATTATAATACGGGGGCCGCCCGGCGTGTGTTCTGCACCGCTCGGAACACACGCCGGGCGGCCCCATTCAAAATGCCTATACTTGTCTGTGCATGCAGACAAGTATAGGACATGCTTCATGTTTTCCAGCGGAGCCGCAGCACAGAGCTAGCTCCGCGCGGCGGCTCCCCGCTCCCATAGAGGTGAATGGGCCGCATCTATTCCGCAATATTGCGGAATAGATACGGCCCCATTCACACGGTCGTGTGAATGAGGCCTTACTGTAGTAAGATGGTGACATCGGGCTTTTTCTCACCATCATGTAAGTATTGAGGCTACTTAGATAGAACTCACTGCATATTTATTGGAATACAATTTCTGAAATTCATGATTTTTTTTTAAATCCCTATAAATAAATATGCAATATGTACTATGAATTTAACAACTGGAAAACATTGTTATACACAATACAGAATGTGTGGACATGCAGAGAATCATGTGCAAGTCTAAATGGGAATAGGAAAATGCTATATTCAGTGCTGCCATAAAAGTGTTGTCTGGGAATAAGTAGCTTTTCACTGGTGCCTGCAGCCTGCCGCCTGCCTCCGCTATGGAAAGATTCATACTTACCTGCTACCCGCAGCTCCGGTCCTGTGCAGTGGCTCCTGTGTGTCTATCTTCTGGTCCGCGGCTTGTTTACTTCCTCTCTGCCATAATCATCTGTTCTGCTGCAGCCAGTGACTGGATTCAGCAGTGACGTGTCCATCAGAGACACATTAGCACTGAGGCCAGTCATTGGCAGCACAGGAGCAGGTGGTATTTGGTGTCCGCATAGTCTCTGGAGGGGATTTCAGACTACTGGTTGGCCCTGTGTGCCATGTGGGGTAGTCAGAAGTTATGGTGACGTCTGTTACTTTGGTTTAAAGTGACCTGCACAGACCAAGAAGTGGCGCCAATTATTAGGCTTAGTGACTAGTGCGAAAACTACAGGGTTTTTTGTTTTACATGGAAATTAAAAATGCTTCTTGTCAGTCAGCACTACGATCTTTCGGCGTCCAGTACACGTGTCCCGGGGGTTGCCGCCATTGTATAATTTCAATGAAGGAGAAGGACCGGCACTCGCAAATGTATTTCTTATGCTTGCTTTACTAGTCACATGACTGTGACGCGTTTCAGCACTATACGTGCCTTCATCAGACAGTGTATTACAAAAGAAAAAACAGGGTTTAAATAGTCCGCCAAACAACAAGTTGGTGATGTCGTCATGTTGTCATAACAACCAATAAACAAAACAGGTAAACAAAGAAAAAAGAACTCAGTGGCCATAATAAGTCATGAAGAATCCATCATGAAGTGAGGAGATCCCTTATTAATTCCGCTGGAAAAAATAAATAAATATACATAGTGTCAATCACAGGTATAGAACAATTTTATAAAAAGCTGCGGATCTCATACTCGCGATTGAGGCCCTTTGGTTCCAACGTTGGATCCAGTATGCCTCTCGCCTCATTAACATTTTGTTCCTATCACCTCCACGTCTTGGTTGTGGTACGCTCTCTATGATCTGGAAACGCAATTGCGCTATTGTGTGTCTTTCTTGATGAAAATGGTATGGTATTGGCAATAATAAATTACCTTTCCTAATGGTGGACTTGTGCTTTGAAAATCTGTCTTTCATGCGCATAGACGTTTCTTCTACATACATTAAGCCTCAAGGGCACTTGAGAATGTAAACAATATATTTACTGTCACATGTGAACATGTCGCGTATTGGTATCCGTTCCCCTGTGTGGGGGTGACTCAAAAAACTCCCTTTTATGACGCTGGAACAATGAATGCAACCTAGGCACGGAAAAGTGCCTGGTCTAGAAGTGTTCTCCTGATACAGGCCTGCCGGTTTATGTAGGATGCAGGTCAGTGTTAGTGTAGGACTCATCCGATTGGAAGCCACCTTGATCGTTGGTGGATGAGCCCGACATATTTATGATCATTTATATGCGCTAAGAGCTTCCACTTTATATACTTTATATACTACGTAGCAATTATGCTTTTTTTTACTCCTTTACATGTTCATTTCATGTTCATTTTATGTCCCATGGCTTATCTAGTGCTGCTGCCATTCTCGGTTTAGTGTGTATATATACACTCACTGGCCACTTTATTAGGTACACCTGTCCAACTGCTCGTTAACACTTAATTTCTAATCAGCCAATCACATGGCGGCAACTCAGTGCATTTAGGCATGTAGACATGGTCAAGACAATCTCCTGCAGTTCAAACCGAGCATCAGTATGGGGAAGAAAGGTGATTTGAGTGCCTTTGAACGTGGCATGCTTGTTGGTGCCAGAAGGGCTGGTCTGAGTATTTCAGAAACTGCTGATCTACTGGGATTTTCACGCACAACCATCTCTAGGGTTTACAGAGAATGGTCCGAAAAAGAAAAAACATCCAGTGAGCGGCAGTTCTGTGGGCGGAAATGCCTTGTTGATGCCAGAGGTCAGAGGAGAATGGGCAGACTGGTTCGAGCTGATAGAAAGGCAACAGTGACTCAAATTGCCACCCGTTACAACCAAGGTAGGCAGAAGAGCATCTCTGAACGCACAGTACGTCGAACTTTGAGGCAGATGGGCTACAGCAGCAGAAGACCACACCGGGTGCCACTCCTTTCAGCTAAGAACAGGAAACTGAGGCTACAATTTGCACAAGCTCATCGAAATTGGACAGTAGAAGATTGGAAAAAGTTGCCTGGTCTGATAAGTCTCGATTTCTGCTGCGACATTCAGATGGTAGGGTCAGAATTTGGCGTCAACAACATGAAAGCATGGATCCATCCTGCCTTGTATCAACGGTTCAAGCTGGTGGTGGTGGTGTCATGGTGTGGGGAATATTTTCTTGGCACTCTTTGGGCCCCTTGGTACCAATTGAGCATCGTTGCAACGCCACAGCCTACCTGAGTATTGTTGCTGACCATGTCCATCCCTTTATGACCACAATGTACCCAACATCTGATGGCTACTTTCAGCAGGATAATGCGCCATGTCATAAAGCTGGAATCATCTCAGACTGGTTTCTTGAACATGACAATGAGTTCACTGTACTCAAATGGCCTCCACAGTCACCAGATCTCAATCCAATAGAGCATCTTTGGGATGTGGTGGAACGGGAGATTCGCATAATGGATGTGCAGCCGACAAATCTGCGGCAACTGTGTGATGCCATCATGTCAATATGGACCAAAATCTCTGAGGAATGCTTCCAGCACCTTGTTGAATCTATGCCACGAAGAATTGAGGCAGTTCTGAAGGCAAAAGGGGGTCCAACCCGTTACTAGCATGGTGTACCTAATAAAGTGGCCGGTGAGTGTATATATATATATATATATATATATATATAAAACACAGGATCCGTCATCCACAATAGGTGATATCACAGCTTATCTTTTCCCTCCTGACCTTTGCACAAGTCACAGAGCATGCCTAGAACACTCCCATAAAAGTCTATGAGGTCCCCTCCTGACCACTGTGTCTATGGAGCTTGGGGCTACTGTAAAGCAGTTCTCTAAATGCTGTTTACAATAGCTCAGGCAAGATGGCCGTCCCCATAATCACGTTCAGGAAATAGAATGTACAAAAATCTGCAATGGTTTTAACTGGCAGAAAAATGTTTCAGTGACACATTCCTTTTAAAGGGCTCATCCTAGTCTTACAAGAATATGATGTTTATTTCTATATCCTTACCGAGCAATTGCTCCGTCCCTGGTGTACTTCTGTAGCATACACTTTCGGGATCACGTGCCGTACATTGAGTATGTGATCTTAGCCCGTTTCAACCCACAATGCTCACGGGATAACCCCTTTAAAGAGTCTCAGCAAAAATGCTTCTTCTGTAGGTTTTAGGAGCAATCTTTTTAATAGCAGACTATAAACATTCTGCTGTGTGTGACTGGGATTTTCTTCCAGTAATTTATATGGCAGCTGACCAGGAGAGACAGTGACCGGGCTGCAGTTAAACTATGATAATGTCCTTTTAGTATGAAGGAGTTACAAGTGCATCTCAATAAATGAGAATATTATCAAAAAATTTTTTAACCACATAGAGAATCTGTGGGGTATTGTCAAGAGGAAGATGAGAAACACCAGACCCAACAATGCAGACGAGCTGAAGGCTGCTATCAAAGCAACCTGGGCTTCCATAACACCTCTGCAGTGCCACAGGCTGATCGCCTCCATGCCACGCCGCATTGATGCAGTCATTCCTGCAAAAGGAGCCCCAACCAAGTATTGAGTGCATTTACTGGACATACTTTTCATTTGGCCAATGCGTCTATGTTGTTGTTTTTTCTTTAAATACAGTTGGTCTAATATAATATTCAAATTTTCTGAGATAATGGCCTTTGGGTTTTCCTTGGCTATAAGCCATAATCATCAACATTAACATAAATAAACACTTGAAAAAGTTCACGCTGTTTGTAAAGACTCTATATAATATGTGTTTCACTTTTTGAACTGAATTACTGAAAAAAAAAAACTTTTTGATGATATTCTAATTTATTGAGATGCACTTGTATCTGTAGGCTGCACATATACTACACATGAAGATCCTCAATCACATTGTAAAAAAGTAATGAGGGACTGGAGATCACCACATCTGTTGCATATGAGGACAACACCGTTCTTTCTTCTGATGAATATCAAGTCTGATTGACCACATGTTTATACAGCTATGGACATTGTGCTGCAATGAAGGACCCGGCCTATACTGCAATTACCAGATCCATCCACTGAACAACGGATAGGCCATCAATATCAAAATCCTGAACAACCCCTTTAAACTAGTTTAGAGTAATTAGAAACAACATTCTCTATTAATGAGGTTGACGTGAAGAACTTCTATTAGAAATTAGATAACTAGCCCAAATCAACAACAAAATAATAAATAAATAATTTCAATATGGACAACCTTGCTAATAGGTCACTTCATTATTATGATTCTGCTTGAGTCTTTTTAAGACCCCTTCACACAGACCACTTTGCAGGCGATTGTTGGGAAGGAAGCGTTCCTTCCTGACCAGCGCCTGCTTGTCAGTGAAGGAGACCACTGTGTTTACATGCAGTGATCTCCTCCACAGTATACGGAGTAGCGATTACTAATGTTATTGCTCTTCCCTCTACAGACTTCTTGTGTGCCGGCAGCAGAGGACTTTTTTTTTCTCCTCAGTCCCATCAATAGAGGACTATTCTGATCCACAATAACAGACCAGAGTAGGACCTGCAATTACATTCTTGGATCAGCCACATGGATACATAAAATTATTAAAATTATTTTTTTAAACAGATATGGGACTAGCACCATTGAGTTGTATGGGTCTGTGTGCCGTCCAGATAGCAGACTGAAGAAAAACGTGATCCTTGTAATGGCACGCCTAAATGAAATACAACATAAAGACAGAATGAATGAGGGAGATACGATCTAACAAATCCAGGCAATGCTTTTATAATTATATGATTACTTTGCAATTGTGAGGGTTTTTTTCTTTCCCTAAAGACAGGAAAATCATAGCAATAAAATCAAATTCTTGTATGTACATTTTAAGGTGGTTTTCCAGTTTTAGTGTAATAATGTGTAATCACAGTAAAAACGAAAAGTTCTCCAACTTTCTAATATAATTTATGTTTCAATTAATATATTAATTTATGTAAACTCCTGCTCGCAGGAAGTAAATGCCATTATATTCAGTCTTGAGAATGCCATGTGCATCAGATCTTAAAGAGGACCTTTCACCTCTCCTGACATGCCTGTTTTAATAGCTTCTTGCATTCCCCATGTAATAACAATTCTGGAACATCTATTCTTTTGGCTCTGTGTTGTGTCATCCCTTTATTATTTCTACTAGAAGTAATGTATGAATTGCTAGCAGTTTGCAGTAAGGGTACAGAGGGGCAGTAACCAGTTGGGGGGGGTGTACTTGCACAGTCTGACAATGGCAGCACTGATTGGATAGAGTGAGTCTGTGCAGGGACACAGCCCCAACTACTTACCTCCCCTCTGTACCCTTACTGCAGACTGCTGGCAATTCATTCATAACTTCTAGTGGAAATAATAAAGGAATGGCACAACATAGAGCCATAAGAATAGATGTTCCAGAATTGTTATCACCTGGCGAATGCATGAAGCTATTAAAACAGACATTTCAGTAGAGGGGACAGGTCCTCTTTAATAGAGTTTTAGCCCATTGATAGCTTCATCTCGGGATAGGCCATCCATATCTGATCTGCAGGTGTCGGACACCCCACACCCTCACCGTTCAGCTGTTGTCTTCTTGAGGCATGTAAAGTACCTGAAAAATAATAATTACTCAAGGTATTCACAAGAAGAAACACAGTGCCAATAAATCCATAATAGTAAAACTAACTGTGCTTCATCAAGGGTGTCCTGATAAACCACCCCTGATGAGGACAACGTAGTTGTGACATTTGTACCAGTCTCCCTCTCCTGCTGCTTTCAATATACACTTTTTGATTATTATTATGGGTTTTTGGCACTGTGTTCCATCTTGTGGATACCTTGACGTATTACTATTTTTGGAAACCAGTGCACCTTATATGCCTTCTATTTTCTGTGGTATTGACTGATATATATTTTTTCACCTCAGCCTGTTATTTTTCCTGTCGATCAGCCCGGATTCACACTGCTCATTATCATAGGGGTCTATTTAAAGGGGTTGTCCGGGCTTTTACCATAGGGTTATCTGGTCTTTGCCATAGACAGCAGCGGGGAACAAGAAGGGAGATGGCATGTGCACACCGCGGGTGCCGTCTCCTCATACCGCTGATCGGCGGGGGTGCTGGGTGTCAGACACCCACCGATCTGATATTCAATAGTAAAAACCCCTGACAACCCCTTTGAAGTGTGTGTATAATGACACCACTTTTGGTGTATTCACATTTTTATTGTGATGTTAGTGTTTTCTTGTGTGCATGTCTATACATTAATCATAGAATAAAGATTATATATTTTTTCTATATTTTGGTGTGGTTACTATTTTGTTCATACTTCTTGGTTCTGTCTATTTTTGGTTTCATTTTTGGTGGCGCCTACTAGGGTTGAGCGAAATGAACTTCGGATCATAGTTCCGATGTTGATTTGTTAAAAAACTTTGTATGCAATGCTGTTTCCATACAGCATTAAAATGTATGTGCTCCGTGTAGTAAAACTTTGTCTCGGCCGAAGATGCGCAAGACTTCAGTATTCCTATCTGCGTATTTAAAAACATTTTAAAATAGGAATCCGATGTCTGTTTTGGTACTGGCGGGTACCTCCCTACCGGAGCCAACTACGGATTCCTATTCCATTGTGAGCTGGTAAAAGCAGTGCTACAGTTACAAACTCCACCAACTTCTGACATTGGGGAGGGATGCGGGTGTCGGATCTCCGCCGATCAGATATTGATGGCCTGAGGACAGGCCATCAATCGTAAAATCCTAGACAACAACTTTGGAAGTGTTTTCCATCCGGATAAAAAGTTCTTTTAATGACAGGAAATTAATTTCATGGGCTTTAAGAGTTGTTTTTCAATCCCTTGAATTGAACCTATTAGATCATTCTGTATTATACACTTCGAGTATGAACATCCATGAAATGATGACATAGGTGGTGATTTTTTGTTGTACTCTTTATTATTTTCTGCTCATTGTATACAGTAGCACATGACCTTCCACATTTTATACATTCTACTGTTGTGTATGGGTAAATCAGTTCAGAAAGTGTTAGGTGCAATACTGTCTTATTATATCTAAAGTAGTCATATCAAAGAAGCACCCTACAAAATTCATGATGTAATCTGAGAAATGCACACAACAGGTATCACTTGGTTTTTAATGTTTAATTCTTCTCAGTCTACGGATTTGGGTAATGCAAACAACAACTCTCATTAGGTGATGTGATATTATTTGAAAAGGAATCAGAAACGTTGCACTAAAACATGTCTACAAACACTCAGCATTGTAATCCTGCTCATCCTAGTATTCCCAAGTAGCTATAGAAGGAGAAAAGAGGGCAGCATGACACCAAACCATCCTCTCAGACAGGTTAACTTTTTGTATGTTCTTCATTTACATCCCTGTTCTTTCTGTGCTCAGGAGTCCAATGGGCGGCCCTACTTAGTGATTGACAACTATCTTTATACACAGTCTTACAGGTAAAGCTGTCAATTACTGATTAGGACCACCCGCTGGATTCACAAATATATATAAAGAGCAGAGGTTTTAATTAATTGCAAGTGTCATGAGAAACTTTAAAACATAAACAACTACTTATCGATCTGCTCAGCTCCTCCTGGTCTATAACATGCCGCTTGCAAATTGGAGTGCATGTTCAATGCGATAGGTGCACATGTTCCTGATCCACAGTCCATAATTCCAATATAATATCACAATACCTAATGTAGGTCTCTTGTGTGCGGTATATAATCTAGAACAACATTTATGATAGATTTCATTTCTCATCTTCTTCCTCCTCCTCCTTCTCCTCAGGTTGCAATTCATCTTTAAGCTGGTCACGTGCAAAGTCTTCAAATACCATATCGTCCTCTTGCTCACTGTATAATGTAGCAGTAAAAGGACTATTAACTGACATTGCAGTGTTCTTAATATGCCATATATACACAGTTTATTAGTGATTAAAGGGTAAGTCCACATGAAGCTTGTAATGTACTAATGAGCCATGTTGGAAGGGAGGATCAGTGGGGATCTGTGAGCTGAGCCATCAGTTGTGAAATTGGAGGGCACGGTGACTTCATTCTGTGTCCTTTTTTACTTCTACCAATGGAACTATAATGTGTATGCAGGTGCTGTATGTGACCAAGCATGCACAGATAGAGTATATCCATGGAGAAGGGGAGAATGCTTACGTACCTTCAGTGATCTACAAAAAATCCTCTTAGGATATTCACCACAGTGTGTAAATTCAAGTATCTAATCCAGATTTAAAAAACTGAATGCTCTAATCTGCTAATTAGCTTCAGTCTCTCGCAGGCAACACACTCCATTTCAATATGAGGCACATTTGAAGGACACTTGAACTAATCCACAGCCCTTTACTTCCTCCCTGCCTATGTCAGGGAGGAAGCACAGGGAAAGTCTCAACAATTTTGGATAGGAGGATCTAAGATTATTAATTTTACTCTTTAATATGAAAGACATTGATCAATCCAGTCCTTCTGTACAAAGCTATAATGTGCATTGTAAGATTGGATCATAGTTTGAATATATGATGAAGAAACTGTACAGTGGACAACCCATAACACATGTGCACATGCTGAACCCCCCAACAAAATATCTATTATTTCTTCACTATAAATGATATAAGCATATTTTAATTTCTTACCCCTCTTTAGCTGTGATAGGTAAGAGTGCATAAAAGGAAAGAAAATGTGTTGGATTTAATGATAAATCATCGGCAAATAAGGCAGTACATCCTATGTATGTATGGGGCAGGAGTCATCAGCACAGTGAAAGTAGAATAAATGATGTCTATATGCATATATACTACACACTCCCAGAATACTTATGGATATCTAAAAAAAATTGCATGCAACGTCATAGGGTAAAAGATGGCGTCAACAAGCATTTCTCATTTACACTTCAACTAAAGATTTTTGGCTTCTTGCAAGAATCACTTACTTCCACTGTCAGGCTTAGGGTGCATAAGGATGAAAGGAAGTTCCGTCGAGACCTCACTGCAGGAAAAAAGGGAATCATGCTGAGAAATATACTACAACAAACTAGAAAATGTGGCTCACAATGGACTTGTATTAAAGGGGTTGTCCGAGTTTTTTTTTTGTTCTTTATATGTTTCTAAGGGCTTGTTCACATCTCCGTTCAGCCCTTCCGTTCTCCTGCTCCGTTATAGGAGCAGGAGAACGGAAAGGACGGATATGGGACATAACTGAGCCCAACGGAGCCTAAGGGACCCCATAGACTATAATGGGGTCCGTTAGGTTTCTGCTCATAAGATGATTTTTGAAGCGGAGACAAAAGTTGTGCACGCAGGACTTTTGTCTCCGCTTCAAAAATCATCTTCTGAGCGGAAACCTAACGGACCCCATTATAGTCTATGGGGTCCCTTAGGCTCCGTTGGGCTCAGTTATGTCCTGAATCCGTCCTTTCCGTTCTCCTGCTCCTATAACGGAGCAGGAGAACGGAATCCCTAACGGTGATGTGAACAAGCCCTAACTTGTCAGGTATAACAACTTTCCCATATACTTTGTGTTTCTAAAGCTGCTGGTTTCTCAGAGTTGACTGAGGGTCACATGACCTGTGATGTCACCTTATCTCTCTGCTCTGTGATGTTTCTTCACAAGCCTCAGAGTTCAGATAAGGCTACTTTCACACTAGCGTTAGCACGGATCCGGCACCTAAAGGGTGCCAACGGATCCGTGCTAACGCTATACATGTGTGGAGCCGGAGCAGCGCTCCGGCCCCACACATGACACACATTAAAACAAGACACAGACATACATACAAACAAACATACAGACATACATACATACTCACATACTCCCGGGACGCCGGCAGAACGTCTTCACGCGTCTTCACGCGATTCCCCACAGCGCCCTCTGCTGGGCGCAGTGGGGAAATGTCATCGCAGCGCGCAGGAGGCGCGTGAAGACGTTCTGCCGGCGTCCCGGGAGTATGTGAGTATGTATGTATGTAAATCTCAAAAAGTAACTACCTATGTGTGTATGATTACATTAAAACATAACCTTTAATATGGATATTTAAAGGTTATGTTTTAATGTAATCATACACACATAGGTAGTTACTTTTTGAGATTTACTTACTATACCTGGTAACGAGTATTTACGCACCAACTTAGGTGTTGTTTTTCAATATTTATTGTCCGAGTATGTATGTATGTCTGTATGTTTGTATGTATGTCTGTATGTTTGTTTGTATGTAGTCTGTGTGTATGTATGCCGGATCCGGAATGACCCCCATTGGAAATCAATGGAGGACAGATCCGGATTACTGGTGTGTCCACACCAAACGGATCCGTCCCCATTGACTTGCATTGGGGGTCATTCCGGATCCGTCTTGGTGCGGATGCCTGGACCGGAGAGCAAACCGCAGCATGCTGCGGTTTGTCCTCCGGTCTGAAGACGGAACGGAATGCTTTCAGGAGCATTCCGTTGTCTTCAGTTCAGTTTTGTCCCCATTGACAATGAATGGGGACAAAACTGAAGCGTTTTTTTCCGGTATTGAGCCCCTATAACGGAACTCAATACCGGAATTTAAAAACGCTAGTGTGAAAGTAGCCTTACAGAGGTCACTGGCCACGCCCCCTTTCTTTGCTGGGCTCCTGCTATCTGCTTTCTTCCTGGTTTCCTTCAGATAAAACATTAACCCCTTCAGCCAGAACACACTGAGGGCTCAAGGCTTTATAACAAATAGTAGCTGCAGCAGTGAGAGGGGACAAATGCTGGGCACAAGAGCTGTAGAGGAATTGTACTGTACAAGAACAGGTAGGTAGAAATTCCTGGATGTATTAGCAGTGTCATTGTACAGCTGGGACTTGTAGTCCTACACATACAACATGCTGCTGAGTATTCCAGCAGGCAGACATGTCACTCAGCACTTTTATTCATTCCCTTTGCAGAGAGGGGGGAGAAGGGGGAGGGGCTGAGATTGTTGTTATTGCATGTAAACAAAGACCAGAAGAGAACCAGGGAAATTAGGAAATATGGATTTTTTTTGCCTAAAACTTGCTTAACTACATAGAAATGAATGGAGCATGCTGGGAGTCGTAGTTTCACCACAGCAGAGTGCCGGAGGTTAGCCATTACTGAATCCTGTGTCCCAGATAACCCCTTTAGTCCCAATTTCTACCATGGCTTGCAGGCTACGTTGTGTAGCCCTAGATTAGTTTGCTAGCCCTCTGTGATGGAGTAATATAAAATAAAGACAAATGAAGTACCTTGAGGTCATGTCTCCCAATAATCTGCCAATGCAAGAAAGAAGAAAAAAAAAGCTTCAACTCAGTGAATCAACTAGAAAACAGCAAAATCAAAATACACCCCCCATCCCATCCTCAAGTGACAATGGCAAGGGTATGTCTGGTAGCACAGTGCAGTGGGGTACTACATGTTCTGTGCCGCTCCTTTATCTTTATTCTGCTTAGTTATCTGCTTAGTTTTCCTCCATTTTAACTTATTTTTGCTCATTTTGGAGGCTTTAGAACCAATCACGTTTTTCGGTTACAATGTTCTCAGCTTACAATGGTTGCCACGGAGCCAATTAATATCGTAACTTCTATACATTGTATAAAATTTGTCACAGCCTGCAAGAAATCCACAACTGAGCATTATGTAGATTTTAATTTCCATCACAAACCTGCAGATTTGCATTTTTTTAACCGCACATGAATAAGGGTTTTTTTTAAAAGCCCATAAGACTGTATATTGAATGCAAACTATACGGCCAAAAGTATGTCAACACCCCACCTTATCATTGAGTTCAGGTGTATCAGCTGCAGCCACTGTGAGCAGGTTCATATAATCAAGCACCCAGCCGCACAACCAATGCTGGTTATATTATGGGTCATACTGAGGAACTCAGTGGGGGAGATTTATCCAACTGGTGTAAAGTAGAACCGGCTTAGGGATTGTTCACACTTGAGTTATTTGATCAGTTATTTCCATCAGTTATTGTGAGCCACAAATAGGTGTGGGGCAAAAACACTGAACAGGTGCGGATCCTTTCATTACACCTGATCTCTTTGTAGCCTCCACCACTGGTTTTGGCTCACAATAACTGATGAAAATAACTGATCAAATAACTGACATGTGAACAAGCCCTTAGTTGACCATAGCAACCAATCAGATTCCACCTTTTATGTTCCAAAGGAGCTCTGATAAATGAAAGGTGGGATCTGATTGGTTGCTATGGGCAACTAAACCAGTTCTACTTTACACCAGTTTGATAAATCTCTCCCAGGAGCATTGCTGGTCTTTGTAAATGTGCCCAGTGACATTAAACATGGCACTGTCATAAGATGCTATTTGGCCACAGAGCAGTCCTTGAAGTCTCTTAGATCTGTCCTGAATACATAGTACCTATTAATATTTGCTGGACATTTTAGGCAATCTTTTGCTTCCAACCTTGTGCCAGCAGTTTGGGGCCATTTTATGTACCAGCATGAGCGTCCCCCTCTGCACAAAACTCATCATGTGTGATAGTTTAGGGTGGGTTCACATCAGCGTTATGCTTTCCGTTTGTGTTTTCCGTTATAACATGGTTATAACGGAAAATAACGGAAACCATAAGACGGAAGTCAAAACGGAAGCCTTTAGAGGCATTCCGTTTTGATCCGTCATAATAGAAGCCTATGAGAATCATAACGGATCCATTTGGTTCCCGTTATTCAAGACGGAAAACAAAGTCCTGTCGACAGGACATTTTTTCCGTTCTGCATAACGGAACTCAGACGGATCCGTTATGATTCTCATAGGCTTCTATTATGACGGATCAAAACGGAATGCCTCTAAAGGCTTCCGTTTTGACTTCCGTCGTATGGTTTCCGTTATTTTCCGTTATAACCATGTTATAACGGAAAACACAAATGGAAAGCATAATGCTGATGTGAACCCACCCTTAGCTGTACAGAGCTTAACCTCACCTGACACCTGCAATTCAAACCATCTCATCCATCATCCCTTCCTGACCCCACAAATGGGCACAAATCCCAACAGACGCCTTCCAACTCTAAGGCTAGGGTTACACGACAACAATAAGTCACACGACACATAGGATACAACTACATTATAACATGTGTCGCACGACAATTTTTATAATGATAGTCTGAGGTGTTGCACTGCAACATGCGACATGCGACATGCTGTGACACGACAGTCACAGCACGTCGCATGTTGCAGTGCGACACCTCAGACTATCATTATAAAAATTGTCGCCGTGTAGCCCTGGCCTAATGGAAAGCCCATTTTAGAACAGGAGAGAGCCGCAAAAGGGTTCTGCCCATGGTTTTGGGGTGAGATGTCCAACAAGCTCATGTAGGCATGATAATCAGGCATCCACAAAATTTTCGCCAAATAGTGGCATATGCTATGTTACCAAAAACTTCTGATTATTAGCACCTCTAAGGAGATTCTTAAAAATTTTAACAAAATCCCCTTCAATTATACAATCCTTTGCTTAAAGTATAGAAGGTAAGTGTTAGGCCTCTTTCACACGGGCGAGATTTCCGCGCGGGTGCAATGCATGATGTGAACGCATTGCACCCGCACTGAATCCTGACCCATTCATTTCAATGGGGCTTTTCACATGAGCGATGTTTTTCACGCATCACTTCTGCGTTGCGTGAAAAACGCAGCATGTTCTGTATTCTGCGTTTTTCACACGGCCCTGGCACCATAGAAATGAATGGGGGGGCGTTAAAAACGCAACGCATCCGCATGCAATCCACGCGTTAAAAACGCAAAGCATCTGCGACGCATCCTGAACAAATCCGCGACGCTCGTGTGAAAGAGGCCTTAGACCTTTGTTGTGCCATGTCTTCCCCCATGTATTGCCAATTTAACTACAATGGTATGAGAACACATACAAAAATATACAAATTAAAAGTAAGATAAGCTATAATCTACAACACGTATAACAAGATACCCAATAAAGAAATCTTTAGAAAGTATTGTGTTTTCATTTGTGTAGAATATTTTTAAAGTGGAAAACCACTTTAAAACTTGAAACCAAACTCGGCTTCAGGTCTGAGGCTGAGTTCGGTTTCAAGTTTTAGGCCCCTTTCACACGAGCGTGATGGATTAGGTCCGGATGCGTTCAGGGTGCGTTCAGGAAAACTCGCACCATTTTGCAAGCAAGTTCAGTCAGTTTTGTCTGCGATTGCGTTCAGTTGTTCAGTTTTTTCTGCGCAGGTGCAATGCTTTTTGATGCGTTTTTCACGCGCGTGATAAAAAACTGAAAGTTTACAAACAACATCTCTTAGCAACCATCAGTGAAAAATGCATTGTATCCGCACTTGCTTCAGGATGCAATGCGTTTTTCACTGAAGCTCCATTCACTTCTATGGAGCCAGGGCTGTGTGAAAAACGCAGAATATAGAACATGCTGCGTTTTTCACGCAAAGCACAACTGATGCTTAAAAAAAACGCTCATGTACACAGACCCATTGAAATGAATGGCTCAGGATTCAGTGCGGGTGCTATGCGTGCACATCACGCATCGCATCCGCGCGGAAAACTCGCTCGTGTGAAAGGGGCCTAAAGTGGTTTTTCACTTTAAAAATCAATTACCGAAATTATTCAACTAAATCACGCACGATGTGAATAACTTACTTCGGCTCATCGGATGTACTGTACAAATGTCCGTACAGTATTATTTTGAAGTTTTGAATGAAGCATCCGAAGCTTGCAACGCTCAATTCTAGTTCCATGCACACCTAATACCACAGACTTACCCGGAGACAGTGAGCGTCACCTTAATCTTGTAATCCACCAGGATTCCCATGACAGTGCGATCAATACCTTCCTTCAGCCTGTGGAAAACATATATGATGGATTAGGCCACGTTTACATCTCAGGTGAACATCTCAGGCAGGCTGTTCAGGCAGAGAACACCGGATTCGGCATTGCCAGATTCAACAGATTACTGCTGGATCCATATTGACTATAATGGGATCTGGCGGTGATCCAGCCACTTTCCAGCATAAATGCCGGGTTTCAGCAGGACAAACACCGTTGCATGTTATTGCCCGGCTGACAGCTGGCATTTATGCCGGATCATGTCTAACGGAGACGTGAATGCATCCTTACTTACCTGTTTGCAGACAGAAATAGTTTTGCGTTAAGGGCTCATGCACACGGCGTGTGCAGCCTGCAACATGGATCGCGGACCCATTCACTTCAATGGGTCCGCAATCACGGAGATGCGGAACGGAGGCATGGATCGGAACACCACGGAAGCACTACAGTGTGCTTCCATGGTGTTTCTGGCCGTGCCTCCACACTGCAAAAAAGTAGTGCATACACTACCACTGAGTAGTGCATGCACTACTTTTTTGCGGTGTGGACTGTCGGATGCGGATAGCGGACCCTATTCAAGTGAATGGGACCGCAATCCGAATGCGGTGGCCCCACAGTCAGTGCCCGTGCATTGTGGACCGCAAATTGCGGTCCATAGCACGGGCACTGACAGCACATGTTCATGTGCATGAGCCCGATGGCAGAATCAAGCAGAACTTTTCAAATCCTTACTATATATCACATATGACAGTGTGCTTGATTAGTATCTACAGACTTACTTAAAGGTAACCTGTCATCTCCGAAACACCCCCTGAACTAGAGTAAGCGGTGTATAGTGTAAGTGATGGTGAATCCGAATATGTAAGTTTTATCTTCATACTCACTTCCATTCTGACGCTGTGCTCCCACAAACCTGCAGTAAAATGCACTCACTGGACTCTTCTTTGAGTCCTCTCCATTATGTGAGTGAGCACTGGAGTCCAGTGAGTGCATTTTACTGCCGGTTTGTGGGAGCACAACATCAGAATGGAAGTGAGTATGAAGATAAAACTTACATATTCGGATTCAGCATCACTTACACTATACACTGCTTACTGTAGTTTGGAGGGTGTTTCAGAGCTGACAGGTTCCCTTTAAAGGCTATGTACACCTTTGGGTGCAATAATTTTTTACTAATGGATTGTACTCATTTTGAGCTAAAAATAATGTTTTATAAAAAAAATATGGCGTCCTTTTTTCTGTAGAGAGCTGAGATGCTCTAGTAGCAGCCTTTGGATTTTATGTCATTTGGAGAGTTGACAGACTCCTTATCTCTGCTCTCTGACACTCATTATAGCTCAGTTCTCATCTTACTGATAAGAATGTGGCTTAAATAAGTGTTTATGACCTCTCAGTAGTTTAGAGATAAGAGTTATTAGATGACCGGCACAAAGTGAAAGTGAAAGTACCAGTCACACAGCTAGAAACACAGTTAACCCCCTTGTGAGAGAACAGCTCAATATTTTTAATAAAGGCCAATTGAAAAATGATTTTAGCCAAAAATAAGTAACATGCAATAATAAAAAACTGCCTCTGAAGGTGTACATGGCCTTTAAGCTTAATTTATTTATTATACTCACTTATATAGCACTGACATATTCCACAGCACTTTACAGACATTATCATTACTCTGTCCCCAATGGGGCTCACAATCGAAGTTCCCTATTAGTATGTCTGGAGTGTTAGAGGAAACCCACGCAAACATAGGGAGAATATACAAATTCCATGCAAATGTTCTCCTTGGTCAGATTCAATCCTAGGACCCCATGGGTACCAGGGTACCAGTGCTAACCAGTGAGCCACCATGCTGCCCATTCTGCCAGAAAAACTCCCATGTACAATAAAGGGTCACTTTTTCTTGTTTCCAGATCTAGAGCCTCTCTCTTGCACATGATTTCCTAGAGATGAGTGGTGCTGCTGTCTTCCAGTCCCGGACTACCCCTATAAGCACACATCCTACAAACGTAGTCCAAAACTGGGAAACACAATGTACAGTGCCTTGCGAAAGTATTCGGCCCCCTGGAACTTTTCAACCTTTTGCCACATTTCAGACTTCAAACAAAAAGATATAACATTTTAAATTTTTGGTGAAGAATCAACAACAAGTGGGTCACAATTGTGGACGTGCAAGGGGGCGTGCAAAATTATTTGGCCCCCTTGCATTAATACTTTGTTGCGCCACCTTTTGCTGCGATTACAGCTGCAAGTCGCTTGGGGTATGTCTCTATCAGTTTTGCACATCTAGAGACTGAAATTCTTGCCCATTCTTCCTTGCAAAACAGCTCGAGCTGTTTGAGGTTGGATGGAGAGCGTTTGTGAACAGCAGTTTTCAGCTCTTTCCACATATTCTCAATTGGATTCAGGTCTGGACTTTGACTTGGCCATTCTAAGACCTGGATACGTTTATTTTTGAACCATTCCATTGTAGATTTTGCTTTATGTTTGGGATCATTGTCTTGTTGGAAGATAAATCTCCATCCTAGTCTCAGGTCTTTTGCAGACTCCAACAGGTTTTCATCCAGAATGGTCCTGTATTTGGCTCCATCCATCTTCCCATCAATTTTAACCATCTTCCCTGTCCCTGCTGATGAAAAGCAGGCCCAAACCATGATGCTGCCACCACCATGTTTGACAGTGGGGATGGTGTGTTCAGGGGGATGAGCTGTGTTGCTTTTACGCCAAATGTATCGTTTTGCATTGTTTCCAAAAAGTTAGATTTTGGTTTCATCTGACCAGAGCACCTTCTTCCACATGTTTGGTGTGTCTCCCAGGTGGCTTGTGGCAAACTGTAAACAAGACTTTTTATGGATATCTTTGAGAAATGGCTTTCTTCTTGCCACTCTTCCATAAAGGCCAGATTTATGAAGTGTTCGACTGATTGTTGTCCTATGGACAGACTCTCCCACCTCAGCTGTAGATCTCTGCAGTTCATCCAGAGTGATCATGGTCCTCTTGGCTGCATCTCTGATCAGTCTTCTCCTTGTTTGAGATGAAAGTTTAGAGGGACGGCCGGGTCTTGGTAGATTTGCAGTGGTATGATACTCCTTCCATTTCAATATGATCGCTTGCACAGTGCTCCTTGGGATGTTTAAAGCTTGGGAAATCTTTTGGTATCCAAATCTGGCTTTAAACTTCTCCACAACAGTATCACGGACCTGCCTGGTGTGTTCCTTGGTCTTCATGATGCAGAACCCTGAGACTATCACCGAGCAGGTGCATTTATACGGAGACTTGATTACACACAGGTGGATTCTATTTATCTTCATCAGTCATTTAGGACAACATTGGATCATTCAGAGATCCTCAATGAACTTCTGTAGTGAGTTTTCTGAACTGAAAGTAAATGGGCCGAATAATTTTGCACGCCCAACTTTTCAGTTTTATTATTACAAAAAAAGTTTAAATCATCCAAAAAATTTCGTTCCACTTCACAATTGTGACCCACTTGTTGTTGATTCTTCACCAAAAATTTAAAATGTTATATCTTTTTGTTTGAAGCCTGAAATGTGGCAAAAGGTTGAAAAGTTCCAGAGGGCCGAATACTTTCGCAAGGCACTGTATAATTAATTTTGACTTCATGATTGGTGCCTCTCTACCCTGTTCTTTCCCAGGCCCTTTGAATTTTTGTCTGCGACCTCAAATGTGCAGCCACTTGAATCTCCCCACATTAATAAAAGCAGGTTGGCACCAGAGGTTGCCCATCAAGTTGAAGCAGACCTGTCACCTCTCCTGATATGTCTTAGTTAGTTAACTACTTGCATTCCCCATATAACAATTCTGGAACATCTGTTCTTATGGCTCTATGTTGTGCAATTTCTTTATTATTTCTACTAGAAGCTATGAATGAATTTCTAGGAGTTTGCAATGAGGTCCCAGATGGTTATTACCAGTTGGGGGTGTATCCCTGCACAGTCAGACACTATCCAATCCCTACTGCCAGTGTCAGGCTATGCAGTGACATTCCCACCAACTGGTAACACCCATCTGGATATTTACTGCAAAATGCTTGCATTTCAATCATAACTTCATAGCTTTGAATAATAAAGGAATGATACAACAGAGTTATGAGAACAGACGCTTCAGAATTATTGTTACAAGGGGAAAACAGACATGTCAGGAGAGGGGATATGAATTTAAATGAATGAAATACAAGTTTTACTGAATCTTTCCCACAAAACTATATATCAATCTGCTCAGCTCCTCCTGCTCTATAACATGGTGCCTGTAGCTCAAACACCAGGTTCAACCCTGTTCAGGTTGCCTTTAACCCTTTCCCAACACGTGACGTAATAGTATGTCACACGTCGGGTCTTTAAAGGTGGCTCTTGCTCTGTGGAGCAAGTGCCATAGCAACTGGGTGCCTGCTGTTTCAGACAGCAGACACCCAGGCCTAATGTCCACAACCGGCAGAAATGCCAATTGCAGACATGTAACCCCTCACAGCATATGAGAGCACAAAAGCCTGGAAGCACATTCTCCCAGGTGTCTACCGGCTCCCCTTAGCAAAGATCAGGGGAGCTGGATGGTGTGTACAGCAGACTCTATAGGCATATAGTATAAGGGCTCATGCACACGACCGTATGTATTTAGCGGTTTGGAAAAACCGGATCCGCAAACAAAATACAAATGATGTCCGTGTGCATTCTGTATTTTGTTAAATGGAACAGCTGGCCCCTAATAGAACAGTCCTATCCTTGTCCGTAATGCAGACAATAATAGGACATGTTCTATTTTTTTGCGGAACAGAAATACGGCCAAACGGAAACGTAATGCACGCGGAGTACCTTCCGTCTTTTTTGCGGACCCATTGAAATGAATGGTTCCGCATATGGTCCCCAAAAAAAATGGAACGGACACGGAAAGAAAATACGTTCGTGTGCATGAGCCCTGAGTCTCATAGACCACAATGCATTAGCATTCTCTCTATGAGAGAAGCAATCTGATGAGTGCTTATTCAAGTTCCCTATGGGAACTATTAAAAAAGTTTTTTTTTTAAATGTTAAACAAATTGAGAAAATATAAAAATTCTAATGATCCTCCTTTCCACCAAAGTAAAAACGAAACAATAAAAAAATAAACATCATGGGCATCGCCACAGGGGAAAACATCCATACTATGAAAATATAAATATATTTATCCCATACAGCAAATGGTGAAATGGAAATAAAAGTCAAAATGGTCGATTTGCCATTTTTTGGTCACCTCACCTCCCACAAAAAAATTGAATAAGAAGTCGAATCAAAAAGTCATACACACCAAAATGGTATCAATGAAAAGTACAGATCGTCCTGCAAAAAATGAGCCCTCACACAGCTCCGTACACATAACTACAAAAAAGTTATAGGGGTCAGAATATGGTGGTGATAACTAATTTTTTTTCAGGATTTTTGATTTTTTTTTTCAGTATTAAAACGCAAGAAAAACTATATAAATGTGGTATCACCATCATTGTACTGACCTGACAGATAAAGAGCATGAGTCAGTTTTGCTGCATAGGGAACGCCGTAAAAATAAAACTGCGGTGGAATTATTTTTTTCCAATTCCACCACATTTGGAATTTCTTTCCAGCTTCCCGCTACATTAATGGTGCCATTAGAAATTTCAACTTGGCCCGCAAAAAACAAGTCCTCATAGGGCTATGTGAATGAAAAAATAAAAAAGCTATAAAAAAGCAAGAAGGTAGGGATTAAAAAAACGAAACCACAAAAAAACAGAAAATCGCTCCTTCAAAAAGGGGTTAGATTTTTTTTTCATTTGTTGCTGGCCATTAGCATTGCAACAGATCTTTTTTATTTTTACATTTAGGGTATGGCTACATGAAAACATATAATGTATTTCAATGGCGTTGTAATGCGACATGCTGCGACTGCTACACGGCAGTCGCAAAAAAATCTGACTTGGATGGTCATATCATGTCACAGTTGCAACACCATTTAAATACATTACATGAGATGTTGCACAACCTTCTCGTTGCATGACACATGTATGTGCAGCCATACTCTTACATAGCTGTTATTTTATTGAGGCAAATTTGTAGTCATTATACTGTATGCACCATTTTTATGTTAGCATTCAGTTCATTTTATGGGAGACCACAGAAGAAGAAAAATATTCTACTGTTGTTTTTTTGCTTGTTTTTATTTATATTATTTAATATGTATTATTATATTTATTATTATTTTTATTATTATGATTATTATTATTATTAATACTAATTTATTAATTATTATTTATATAACCTTGGCCATCAATAATGTGTATGTGATATTTATTCAATAATATTTATATAATAATCGTAATTTTTTATTACGTTTATTATAATCTATTGACATATTTCTATATATGTATCAATTACAGTCACAGGACAGCCCTGGGGTATAAAAAGGTTCCATAGTCCCATCATCGATGCAAAAAAATTGATTTTGAAAATAAATTAATTCCCGGTGTGTACAGTTTATCTTCACTTACAGAGTGCTAGATGCCAGGTTAGTGTCCTCGTGCTTCAGTTTTCCATCTAGAGCGATTTCTCGTTTTTCTCGGTTGTATGCCAGAATAGGCAGCAGAGTAAATGTGTGATTATAAGAAGACTTGGATGCCACCTTATTCCTGGAAAAAAAAAAGTTTTTATATTTCGAATAGGTCCATATCGTCATTTAGATAAGCAGAGGTTTTACTATGTACAAAGAGTATAAAATACTAGGGCAAGGTTAATAAACGAAATTCTTCAGTAATCTAGCAAACTAATAGCCATATGGAAATATTTACTTACTCAGACTCATCCAAAGCCACAGTTTTGGTGTAAAAGTCACTAGAATACAGCACCACATTAGAGACCTGTTCCACTAGATGAAGAAAAAATAACCACAATTAGTTACGTCTTTTAAGGATGCTGTTTATTTCCAGGTTTTTATGTGATTTTTGTTGTTGTTTTCCATTTTTGTAGGGAATAAGCAACATAAGTGCGGCATGTGAACACACCTTAAAGGGCATCTGTCAGCAGTTTTGTACCTATGAAACTGGCTGACCTGTTACACGTGCACTTGGCAGCTGAAGTCATCTGTGTTAGTCCCATGTTCACATGTATCCGCATTGCTGAGAAAAATGATGTTTTACTACATACAAATGAACCTCTAGGAGAAATGGGGGCGTGGCCATTACTCCTAGAGGCTCTGCTCTCTCTGCAACTGCTGTGCCCTGTACAGTATGATTGACAGGGCCATGCTGTAAAAAAAGTCATCATGCCTGGCTCCGTCAGTCAAAGTGGAGATGGCGTAACTGTAGCAGAGAGAGAGCAGAGCCTCTAGGTGTAACGGCAATACCCCCATTGCTCCTAGTGGCTCATTTGCATATAGTAAAACATCATTTTTCTCAGCAATGCAGGCACATATGAACATGAGACCAACACAGATGTCTTCAGCTGTCTAATACACATACAATAGGTCAGCCAGTTACATAGGTACAAATCTGCTGACAGATGCCCTTTAAATAAATTAGCTATGGATGCACTGCTGAGATTAAAGGTGGTTATTGAACTATTTTTGATTTTATACAATTCACTGGCGTGGGGCAATGTTTAGTACGTGACAGGATTTATCAGAATAGACTTGCATTTATCTTACCTGATGCTGCTATTTTTTTAACTGTTTTATCTGAATTATTGGTCACAGTGACGGTAACAGAAATTGGTTCTCCATGATAATACACCTGCAGGTAATCATTACATTCATTAGAATCGCTGCTCTAAGTGCATGGTCCAAAATGTATCATTTACATTACTATACAACGTATAAATAATCATTGTCATTTGTGAGCGAATATACAAGAAAAGTTCAGTTTTGCAACTTTAACCCCTTAAGAACCACTCATCGCAAACAGGTAAAAAGCAATGTCGAAAATGCTTTTTTGTATATTTGTGACACAAAAAAAAACGTATAAAACGTGTATAAAACGTAATTTATATGTACTCTCAAACAACACAAAAATAATGCAATTTCTTCAGCATAAAACTACGCCTTATATCGCCATGTCAATGAAAAAATAAATTGTAGGAAAAACCACGGCACTCAAAGTTCAGTAGTAGTATAATAGTACATTTATTCCATCCATAGTAATAGTATTAATTGGCCAACGTTTCGGTCATAACCTGACCTTGTTCACGGCCTGTCAATACAAGGATATAATACAAAATATAAGGTGAGTAAAAAATGGAAGGCAACAGTGGACGTCACAATATGATCCATAACGTGGGTGTGCAGAGAATTAGGTTCCCAATATGGGGTATTGGTGAGTCATATCTCAGAGACAAACCTCGAGGAGAAAGGGAATATATCTGGAAATAAGATATATGCATATTAATGCAATGCACAGTAAGGTCTTAGCATACTAAAAAACTATCGTATGTTTTAGCACAAGTTAATTTAATCGCATCATTTGGAAGAATTAGCATGCACCTGTAGCATGCAACTTTAACCCCTTAAGAACCACTCATCGCAAACAGGTAAAAAGCAATGTCGAAAATGCTTTTTTGTATATTTGTGACACAAAAAAAAACGTATAAAACGTAATAATAAAACGTGTATAAAACGTAATTTATATGTACTCTCAAACAACACAAAAATAATGCAATTTCTTCAGCATAAAACTACGCCTTATATCGCCATGTCAATGAAAAAATAAAGTTATAGCTGCTTAAACATGGGAAAGCAAACAATGAAAAAAAATATAGCTGGTTACTAAAGGGGTTTTCCAAGACTTTTTTTTACTGATGACCTATCTTCTGGATAGGTCATCAGTATCTGATAGCTGGGGGCCTCACACCCGGGACCCCTGCCGATCAGCTGTTTGAGAAGGCATTGGCGCTCACAGTAACACTGCAGTCTTCTCACAGCTTAGTCTATGTCATGTGATGTCACATACATCGATCACATGGCCTAGGAGCTGCAATACCAATCACAACCACTATACAATGTATAGCGCTGTGCTTGGTGAGCTGAGAGAACGTCGCGGCGCTACTGTGAGCGCCAATGCCTTCTCAAACACCTGGGTGTCGGACCCCCACCAGTCAGATACTGATGACCTATCCAAAGGATAGGTCATCAGTATAAAAGCCTTGTGAAATTATTCTACAACATAAAATCTCAGTATGAGACAATGAAAAACCACAAAGGACCATAGAAATCAGCTGCGTATAAAAAAAAATAATAAAATAAAATATGAAAACTATAGCCAGGAGCATTGTTTCCGTAGACGCTAGGGCTGATAAAGCAGATACTTTTCAGCTGGGCACCAGCAAGCCAATCTGCCTCGATCCATATAAAAATGTCAAAAAGGACGGGTCACTTGAATATAATATAGATATATTGTAAAAAAAAAAGAAAAAAACAAAATAAAAATAGTGTATAGGTAAAAATAGTATATAGATATAACAAATGTGAGATCTTCTAGACATATATTATTTATTGTATATTACATTTAGTAATGTATCAGGAAAAATACAACATAGATAAAGCTAAATATTCAAATAAACACACAATAAATCATAAATACTGTACATTCCCAGTCCAGAACCATAAGCTGTGGGCCCAGTATCTAATATAATAATGGATCCATATAAAATAGGTTTAAAAGTATAAATGAAAATCAGATAAAAAACAGCCGTTTGGATAATATAGTAATGTCAATATGTCTCTTATATGAACAATGTTGCTAACATGTTAATATCAAGAGACATATTGGCATTATTATCCAAACGGAATCTTGCTGTTTTTTATCTGATTTTCATTTATACTTTTAAACCTATTTTATATGAATCCATTATCTATTATCCATTATATGGCACACAAAAAAGTAGCCGGCCTCCAATATCTCCAAATCAAACTGCCTAATAGTAAATCTGTCTTAGTTGTCCATAGCAACCAATCAGAGCTCAGTTTTCATTTTTTCAGAGCCCTGTAGGTACTGAAAGCTGAGTTCTGGTTGGTCGCTATGGACAACTAAGACAGATTTACTATTAGGCAGTTTGTTTTGGAGATATTGGAGGGGGCTACTTTTTTGTGGGCCACCCTGTATTAGCTACTTGGCCCGCAGCTTATCGTTCTGGACTGAGAAAGTATTTATGATTTATTGTGTACTTATCTGAATATTTAGCTTTATCTAGATTTTTTTCTGATGCATTTATTAATAAATCTAATATGCTATAAACAATATATGCCTAGAGGATTTGCTTTATCTATATACTATTTATATACAAATACATGGTATCAAAGTGAATCTTTGTACTGGATTAGAGAAGGCCTAGCTAGGTCTGACATTCAGTGGCCTTTAGGGAGGCTACCTAGTAATAATAATAATAATTATTATTATTATCGAAAAATATCAATTTTGCAATTTGAATCCTTGAGTGTCTAGATATTGCTACTACATATTTTTTATAGTGACCCATGATGTTCTTTTGATTCCCTTCGAGAACATCCACCTCCTGTCAGAAGCCACTTCTAGTGCGCTAATTCTATCTGGTTGGACTGTATAATGGCAAAAATCAGTTAGCTTCCATGTACAAGAACATCCAGGAGATGGCACTAATCTACTGAGCATGTGTGACCACCGGCACTGTACACATTAGGTGGATGCTTTCAAATAGAATCAAACCAGCACCAGGGCGCACCATAACAAAATAGACTCAAAAAAGCACCAGGGGACACCATAACAAGTATGTAACAGCAATATTAATAATACACAAACATTTTTAAATAAATCTAATTGGAAAACTTATATTTTTGAGACATCTAACAGACAAGTGCACTACTCAATCACGGGACAACGTCTTAACATGCTAAACCAGACACAACAGGCAATGTGACCATACAAGCAGATTCAGTTACCCTACCTACAGTTGCATTACATTGTATGCTCTATGTTACCTCTTTGGCCAGCGAGGCTGTCAGGTGCAGAGGTTTGTCTGACAAAAAGAACTGCCATGAAGTTTCGGCCCGGGGCATAGGTCCTGGTTGGTCAGGAGCATATTGAATTTTACGGATCAACAAACGCACAGAGTTTCTGCAAAAAGGGAAATGATGCTTTTGTGAAGGAGTTCACAAATTGGGTGCAAAAATTTACACAAAAAAATACTGGTGAATCCATAAAGTTTCAATGTCCATTTCCAACACTTTTTTACTACATCATTACAGCTTGTTACCGTTCATAAGGTGCTTGGTTTTAAAGGGAACTTGTCACCATGAAATGCATTGTAATCTGTAGGCAGCATGTTATAGAGCAGGAGGAGCTGAGCAGATTGATGTATAGTTTTATGAGGAAAGATTCAGTAAAGTTTGTAATTAATTCATATAAATCTCTGCTTTTTCTGTGCTTAGGACTGGAGTCATATGGGCGGTCCTACTCATAGATTGACAGCCTTCCCTGTATGCTTAGTCATCCTGAGTTAGCTGTCAATTACTGATAAGACCACCAACATGACTCCTAAGTATAGAAAGAGCAAAGATGATCAGTTTTACTGAATCTTTCCTCATAAAACTATACATCATTCTGCTCAGCTTCTCCTTCTCTATAACCTGCTGCCTGCAGACTTCACTACATTTCATAGTGACAGATTCCCTTTAAATGAAATGTAGACAAGCCTTAAAGGGGTTGTCCCACGAAAAGTTTGTATAGCTACTGAGTTATTCAATAAAATATATCTGTATAGGACCACTTAATTTCTGATTTCTTTGACCTAGTCACTGAGCAGGCCGCACATGCTCAGTTTCAACTTTTAACTGCCTCGTGAGCTGTGATAGGGAGAGCTGAGACACGCCCCCTGTGCTGCAGCAGAAAAGACACTCCCCTTGAGCTGTCAGCTTGACATAAATCTAGCAGAGCCATGAATGGGGAGATCTCTGGATCCATGTGAGGTACAGGGCTGGTTCTAGCTTTGTTAAAAAGAGGTTGTCATGTACTAGATGATGTCTGATTTTCATTTTTTACATTATTCGTGGGATAACCCCTTTAAGTTCTAGTTACAATGGAGCCCATAAGGAATTATTCAGTAACTTACTTCTTGTGAATCCGGTCTTCTAAATTGCTGGTAGAAAATGCTTTAATCTCAAAATCCACACCACAAGCCTGAAATAATAAGGACATTATAAGAAAATCTGATTTCACAAAAACCTGTAAAATTAGCATCAGAATTATAAATGGTCAAACCTATTTACAGGGTTTCAGGTTCAAATTAGATTCGGGTGATTGATTCGGAGGACATGGTGATTTTCCATGTTCGTTTTTTACTCTCTGCATTTCCATATCTATAACTTTTTATTTTTCCGTTCACATAGCCAAATGAGGGCTTGTTTTTTGTGGAACAAGTTCCACATTCTAAAGGCACCATTTACTGTTGCATAAAATATAGTGGGGAAGCTGGAAAAATTCCAAATGGGGTGCAACGAGGGAAAAAAGTACAATTCCACCACAGTTTTATGGGTTTAGTTTTTACGACATTCCCTGGGTCAATACGATTACAGCGATATCACATTTGTATATTTTTTCTTTTGTTTTAATACTTAAAAAAATAAAACCTTACGAAAAAATATATATTTTTTTTGCATCACCATATTCTGACCCCCCATATAACTTGTGAGGGGATGTGTGAGGGCAATTTTTTTGCAGGGCCCTTTTAGTGACACCAATGTGCGTATGACTTTTTAATCACTTTGTATTCACTTTATTGAGGAAGTGAAGCAAGGTGGTGATTTAATTATTTAAATTTTTTTATGTATCTTAAAAACATTTTCTGTCTTGTTATTACACTTTTTAAAAGTTCCCTTAGTGAACTTGAACATGCGATAATCAATTTACTTCTCTCATAGATTCCAATGAATTACCATTGCAGTCTATGGGAGTTGGGCTATATTTCTATGGAGCGCTGCCACAGGCAGGGTATCCATAGGAACATAGCTGTAGCAGCTTCTGATCCTTCAGATCCTTCGAGGCAGCCACAGGGAATGAATGACTCCCCTGATTGCTGAATGGGGGAGCCATTCCACCACAGATGCTGTGGCCACAATTGATAATGGGGGAGGGGTTAAATGTCTACATTCAGCATTATTGACAATCACAGACATTAGCACCGGGTATCTTCTGTGTGAAACAGCAGAAACCCGGCGGCTATGGCACTTGCTCCACAAGCATAATATTGTCTTCAAGTTGCCCATGAATATTCCCATTTTTTTTTCTATATACCATTTGATTTTGGTACTGAAACCTTTCCACAGCAAATGCAAGGCTCCAGAAATGACAGTGCAATTTTGTTAATACAAGGAGGAATACAGGTGATTTTCACTGAGATTTTAGCGCAGAATATGCAGCAAAATCCACAGACCGTTTTGTAATCTTTTCCAGCCAGATGAGCATCAACAACTCTTCTTTAGAGGTCTTCAGAAATCTCTTTTCGTACTATGATACACTTCTACAAACATGTGAAGATGAGACTTTGAGAAATCCCTGTTCTTTAAATAAAACAGGTTGCCCATTATCACCTGATTGTCAATCCCATTGATTGAAAACACCTGACTTTAATGTTACCTTCAAATTATCTGCTAATACTAAAGGTTCACATACATTTGCCACTCACAGACATGTGATATTGGATCATTTTCCTCAATAAATAAATGACCTATAAAGTGTAATATTTTTGACTCATTTGTTTGATTAGGTTATCTTTATCTAGTTTTAGAACTTGTGTGAAAATCTGATTTAGTTTTAGGTCTAATTTATGCAGAAAGGAAAAAAATTCTGAAGGGTTCATAAACTTTCAAGAACCATTGTATCTAGATATGTCTCTAGCGGTCACGTATAATATTTGTTGTATAGAGCACATTTTCTTTTGTATTATCTTATTTCTTGACTGTTCCATAATCACAATTATCACAATAATCAATTATGGTAAATTTATGACAGCCGAATAAGTCTACTTACTTTTCCCACGTCTGATGGAGCTGGCTGAAGACATACTGAGCATGGCAAGTAATCGGGAAACTATAAGATAGAAAATTACAGATTAGAAAAGATCAGAATCATCTAATGGCATCACAGTTCTATGTATTTCTAAGGCTCCATTCACACGTCCGTATTGTTCTTTTCCAGATTTTCGGTCCGTTTTTTGCGGATCCGTGTTTCTGCAAAAACCTTCTATTTTTACCAATTGTACATCCGCATCCGTTACGTTTTTCCGCAAAAAAAAGGAAGGAGCAATATATGTTGGTAGGGTATTTTTTTCTATTTCCTGGAAACAGATCCGCAATTGCGGATGATATGCAGATGACATATTGATGCATTCCGCATATCATCCGCATTTTTTGCGGACCCATTGAATATAATGGGACCACGGAACGCATATGTGTACACAAGTAGGACAAGCTCTATCTTATTTGCGGATCCGCATAACGGAACGGAACAGAACAATGGATGCGGACAGTATACGGAGTGCTGTCCACATTTTTTCAGGACCCATTAAAATGAATGGATCCGCATCCTATCCGCATGATTTGCGGATCGGATCAGGAAAGAAAAACAGGATGTGTGAATGGACCCTTATGGACAGAACATGGAAGAAGGTTACTTACCGCCATCAGGAAGGGATAGGCATTGTTTCCCAACTTTTTCATCAGCCTTTCTTGGACTTTGGTTAGACATTTTACATCTTCCATAGGAGGATAGACCTGGGTCCGTGCAAAGTACAAATCCTTGCGAAAGGTCAAGCCGATCACATCAATATCCTCTTGACCATAGCGGAATGCACAAGTCAGAGTGACGTACACTGTGAAAAAGATAACCAGGGGCGTATAGTACAGGGGATAGAAAAAAAAAGATATCACTAAACACGAGTCAGAAAAATGCCTAATGCAGTGCCGTCATCAGGGCAGTACAGGAAATACTACTTCAGGGGCCTGATGAAATATTGCCCTCTTACCAGTTCACCAATATGAGAAACTGCTGAACAGACAATTATGGCTTCCACTGGGAATCACTAGGGGGAGCTCGCTCCATATGGATTTTTACAACTAACATTGAGTTCAATGGAGTCTGCTTTAATCACAATATAAAATTATAAGCAGTGAGCTCCCCCTAGTGGTGGCTCAGGCAGACAGCTTTATGTTTAAATCATTGGGTGTCTGAAGGGAAGCAGGGGTGTTACAAAATAAGTAATAATCTAAGGTGGGATATTATGATATACATATATTCAAACAGGGCATGTGGAAAGGGGGTGGAGGAAGTAATATAATTGTAGGTCACCTGTCTGGAAAGCACTATCAGGTCAAAGTTCTTACAGGTTATAGACACCGTTACACCACCACTGATTGACAGAATGAAGGGAGTAATCAGCTAAACATTGTGAGGGCCATTTATGAAGCTGAAATACGCCTATATAATGTGCGACTTCTCCCCGCTCATGCCAGGTCTCAAATTGTGGGCATGGCGTGGGCAGAGAAGGGGATGGCCAGGAGGCCCATCTCATTTACCATTTTCTACACCTGTTTTAGGTGTAGAAAAAGATCTAAATGTAAGACTGCTCGGATGCCATCTTACATTTAGAACTGGCGGAGGATCCCCCAAAGTTATGAAGAGGCTGGGACCTCTACCTAACTTTGGCTGATCCACCGCCAGCTATGGGGCTTTATTAAGACCGGGGTTTTAGGTAAAGAATAAATGTGCCCCAGTGTCCTTTCTGATGGTGACCCTGTGTCCCAGTATATTGTACACTTATGGTCAGGATAGATGAATAAAGTACAGTACACATCTAATGGCCATTTTAAGTTGTATTGACATGGCCAAAAAGAAGCAAGCATGTTCTTAAATGTCACCACTTACCTTTCTTGCCCTTAAGGAGGTCAGGATCAACTAAAACTACTCCATCTAGAAAAAGGTAGAGGAAATCATCCATATTAGTGAAGACATAGCACTTATTATTAATGCATCCATGCTCCTCTCTACAGTCAATGCTGTGAGGTTATAAAGGAGGTGCTATGGTCCTACGTACCTACTGGTTCCACAGACTCCACATGATCAATGTAATCTCTTTTACCCAGATATACACTCACCTGTGGAAGAAAATAAAGTTGCATTTGTGGGCTTTGTGTGCTGGTACATACAGTTTCAAATATACGTTTATGAAAGTTGCTTCCTTTATGTGAGTGAATCATTTAATATCAGATCAGAAAATATGGTAAGCAAGCAGACTATCTGCAGACTGTTTTACTCTGAATCGATGCTGCCAGGGAGAAGGTTCAGGCACAGGGAGAAGAGTCCAGGCACAAGTAGAAGAGTCCAGGCACAAGGTAAAGAGTCCATTTGGCATAATTTGATTGACTTAGCTTGATTGCCAAAAGGTTGAGAAACCACTCCTATGACTCTTCTCCCCTTCAAAAGTCATTGTTAAAACTATGGGGGAGATTTGTTAAAACTGGTGTGAAGCAGAACCTGCTTAGTGGATACAGTGGTCCCTCAAGTTACAATATTAATTGGTTCCAGAACGACCATTGTATGTTGAAACCAATATAAGTTGAGTAATTGGTTCCAAAGCCCCAAAATGTCATCCAAGATAAGAGAAAATGAAGATTTAACAAAAATAAGCAGATAACTAAGACAGATAAAACATGTCCTTATATATAACAGTCAGGAATAGCTGATAACTAGCAACTAATACAGATATTTTACCGGAGAAGTGACCTTGATTGGTTGGATCTGAGTCTGAGACATTGTATGTTGAGTCTGGTTTCAACTTAAGATGGGTCAGAAAGGAACATTGTATGTGGAAAATATTGTATCCTGAGGCCATTGTATCTTGAGGGATCACTGTATTAGCAACCAACCAGATCCCACCTTTCATTTTTCACAACTCCTTTTGAAAATGAATGGTGGACTCTGATTGGTTGCTATGGTCAACTAAGCCACTTTTCCTTTACACTAGTTTTGATAAACCTCCCCCTGTGCTTTCCACTAAAATGTCGCAGAGTAAAGTATAGCTCCCTGAGATCCTGAGATATCATGCTGCCCGGACCTGATGATAACTTCTCTTTAAAGGACAGGATTTGTTTTTATTATTTTTTTATTCTATCCCAATTATAAAGGGAGGATATTGACTACAGATTAGTGTGGTTTACTAAGCAGAAGGCACCAAATATAGAGTGATTTGTACACTGACGTATGTAGAAAAAGGATTGTTATATTAGTTAAATTGGTATTTTTGTATAGTGTATGTGGGCCAGCAGAGAGGAGTCGCAAGTATGAGAATGTATGATGTGCTCAGTGAATTCACTGTTCAATTGTCCAATTGTTCTTTACAAGAAAGCTATTTTTAGTAAATTGACACATCTTGCAACACATGATATATATTGACCCGTAATATTTACCATAAATTACACATTTTATTATGTGTGTGTATGTGTGTATATATATATATATATATATATATATATATACAGTACAGACCAAAAGTTTGGACACACCTTCTCATGCAAAGAGTTTTCTGTATTTTCATGACTATGAAAATTGTAGATTCACACTGAAGGCATCAAAACTATGAATTAACACATGTGGAATTATATACTTAACAAAAAAGTGTGAAACAACTGAAAATATGTCTTATATTCTAGGTTCTTCAAAGTAGCCACCTTTTGCTTTGATTACTGCTTTGCACACTCTTGGCATTCTCTTGATGAGCTTCAAGAGGTAGTCACCTAAAATGGTATTCCAACAGTCTTGAAGGAGTTCCCAGAGATGCTTAGCACTTGTTGGCCTTTTGCCTTCACTCTGCGGTCCAGCTCACCCCAAACCATCTCGATTGGGTTCAGGTCTGGTGACTGTGGAGGCCAGGTCATCTGGCGTAGCACCCCATCACTCTCCTTCTTGGTCAAATAGCCCTTACACAGCCTGGAGGTGTGTTTGGGGTCATTGTCCTGTTGATAAATAAATGATGGTCCAACTAAACGCAAGCCGGATGGAATAGCATGCCACTGCAAGATGCTGTGGTAGCCATGCTGGTTCAGTATGCCTTCAATTTTGAATAAATCCCCAACAGTATCACCAGCAAAGCACCCCCACACCATCACACCTCCTCCTCCATGCTTCACGGTGGGAACCAGGCATGTAGAATCCATCCGTTCACCTTTTCTGCGTCGCACAAAGACACAGTGGTTGGAACCAAAGATCTCAAATTTGGACTCATCAGACCAAAGCACAGATTTCCACTGGTCTAATGTCCATTCCTTGTGTTTAGCCCAAACAAGTCTCTTCTGCTTGTTGCCTGTCCTTAGCAGTGGTTTCCTAGCAGCTATTTTACCATGAAGGCCTGCTGCACACAGTCTCCTCTTAACAGTTGTTGTAGAGATGTGTCTGCTGCTAGAACTCTGTGTGGCATTGACCTGGTCTCTAATCTGAGCTGCTGTTAACCTGCGATTTCTGAGGCTGGTGACTCGGATGAACTTATCCTCTGCAGCAGAGGTGACTCTTGGTCTTCCTTTCCTGGGGGCGGTCCTCATGTGAGCCAGTTTCTTTGTAGCGCTTGATGGTTTTTGCGACTGCACTTGGGGACACTTTCAAAGTTTTCCCAATTTTTTGGACTGACTGACCTTCATTTCTTAAAGTAATGATGGCCACTCGTTTTTCTTTACTTAGCTGCTTTTTTCTTGCCATAATACAAATTCTAACAGTCTATTCAGTAGGACTATCAGCTGTGTATCCACCTGACTTCTGCCCAACACAACTCATGGTCCCAACCCCATTTATAAGGCAAGAAATCCCACTTATTAAACCTGACAGGGCACACCTGTGAAGTGAAAACCATTTCAGGTGACTACCTCTTGAAGCTCATCAAGAGAATGCCAAGAGTGTGCAAAGCAGTAATCAAAGAAAAAGGTGGCTACTTTGAAGAACCTAGAATATAAGACATATTTTCAGTTTTTTCACACTTTTTTGTTAAGTATATCATTCCACATGTGTTAGTTCATAGTTTTGATGCCTTCAGTGTGAATCTACAATTTTCATAGTCATGAAAATACAGAAAACTCTTTGAATGAGAAGGTGTGTCCAAACTTTTGGTCTGTACTGTATATAGTGAAAGAAAGACCAGCCAGCACCTCCAAGCTATGCCACCTTGTCGCTGGTAGATGGGCACGAGTCTGACACAAACAGATATTTGCAAAGAGTTTCTGATTAAATATAGTAAGTATAGCAATTTACATTTATTCATCTTGCCAGTATTTGCATGTCTTTGTGCATAAAGCAGTGTGCTGCTACTTGTAGTCCTTGTTTGTATATATATATATATATTTAATTGGATGTGTTGCCTAGCAAGGAAAGTACTAACCGCTTTGTCTCGGGAGGTTTTCTTGTAGATGACATGTCTGGATTTCTTATCTCCACTCATTTTGTTGCTTTTTTGTCACGGTTATTCGAAATCTGTTGACAGATAAGTCATTATATATTAGATAGTTTTATGCTTGTATTTACTGCATCCTGCACATTACTATACATGTACATATATACATGTTCAATGTTAACTGCACTTTGAAGAAAAATATCAACTCCAGGATTTTGAGGCAGTTTTGTAATGCTTTATACGCCAGTCTTATGATTTTTTTTTTTAATTTATACCAGTTTCTGACACAAACTATAATAAATCTTCTGGGCTGTGGAAAGCCATGCCCCTCTGCTAAGCCACGTACTTTTCACTTTTTTTAAAAATGCAAAATGGCACTTGTCCAGAAAAACTTGACTTTTGTGGGGGAAAAATTCCTCCCTTAAAGTGGTTGTCCCATGAAAAATATTCTACAGTTTTCAAACCAGCACCTGAATCTAAATACTTTTGTAATTGCATGTAATTAAAAATTTACTACAGCGACTGAGTTTTTCAAGGAAATCTATCTGTATAGCGCCACCTGCTGTTTGTTTTTTTTCTAATTTCTCTGTCAACATAAGTTAGGTGGACGCACATGTTCAGTTTCATACTCAGTGCTAACCACTAATCCACTGTACATACAAGTGCATCTCAACAAATTAGAATATCATCAAAAAGTTGGGTTTTTTTTCAGTAATTCAGTTCAAAAAGTGAAACAAATATATTATATAGAGTCATTACAAACAGAGTAAACTTTTTCAAGTGTTTATTTATGTTAACGTTGATGATTATGGCTTACAGCCAAGGAAACCTAAAATTCTCAGAAAATTAGAATAAATAACCCAAAACACCTGCAAAGGCTTCCTAAGCCTTTAAAAAGGTCCCTTAATCTGGTTCAGTAGGCGACACAATCATGAGGAAGACTGCTGACTTGACAGATGTCCAGAAGGCTGTCATTGACACACTCCACAAGGAGGGTAAGCCACAAAAGGTCATTGCTAAAGAAGCTGGCTGTTCACAGAGTGTTGTATCAAAGCATATTAATGGAAGATTGAGTGGAAGGAAAAACGGTAGTAGAAAAAGGTGCACAAGCAACAGGGAGAACCACAGCCTTGATAGGATTGTTAAGAAAAGGCCTTTCCTAAATTTGGGGGAGATTCACAAGGAGTGGATTGCTGCTGGAGTCAGTGCTTCAAGAACCACCACACAGAGATGTATCCAGAACATGGGCTACAAGTATCGCATTCCATGTGTCAAGCCATTCATGACCAATAGACAACACCAGAAGTGTCTTACCTGGGCCAAGGAGAAAAAGAACTGGACTGTTGCTCAGTGGTAAAAGGTGTTGTTCTCAAGTAAATTTTGCATTTCATTTGGAAATCAAGGTCCCAGAGTCTGGAGGAAGAGTGGAGAGGCCTCAATCCAAGCTGCTTGAGGTCTAGTGTGAAGTTTCCACAATCAGTGATGGTTTGGGGAGCCATGTCATCTGCTGGTGTAGGTCCACTGTGTTTTATCAAGACCAAAGTCAGTGCAGCCGTCTACCAGGAAATTTTAGAGCACTTCATGCTTCCCTTTGCCAACAAGCTTTTTGGAGATGGAATTTTTATTTTCCAGCAGGACTTGGCACCTGTCCACACTGCCAAAAGTACCAATACCTGGTTTAATAACCACAATATCACTGTGCTTGATTGGCCAGCAAACTTGCCTGACCTTAACCCCATAGAGAATCTATGGGGTATTGTCAAGAGGAAGATGAGAGACACCAGACCCAACAATGCAGACGAGCTGAAGGCTGCTGTCAAAGCAACCGGGGCTTCCATAACACATCTGCTGTGCCACAGGCTGATCACCTCCATGCCACACTGTATTGATGCAGTCATTCATGAAAAAGGAGCCCCAAGCAAGTATTGAGTGCATTCACTGGACATACTTTTAATTTGGCCAACATTTCTGTGTTTAAAAAAAAAATTACAGTTGGTCTAATATAATATTCTAATTTTCTGAAATAATGACTTTTGGGTTTTTCTTGGCTGTAAGCCATAATCATCAACATTAACAGAAATAAACACTTGGAAAAGTTCACTCTGTTTGTAATGACTCGATATAATATGTGTTTCACTTTTTTGAATTGAATTACTGAAAAAAAAACTTTTTGATGATATTCTAATTTGTTGAGATGCACTTGTAAAAACATTCTTCTCTATAACTGTTATCCCATTATTTGATACCTAAACCTACATACACAGAGAGATAGGATGGTCATGTATAAAAAGTAGTACACATAGTGACATTTCCTATATATAGTTCAATGCTATATCTGCTTATATTTTTTATCATTCACAATGACAGCCTGTAATTGAATGGTTGTAAACTCCACCATTCTTTTTCCACTTGATTTTGTACAATAGAAGTATAAGGGTCAAACATTTGTATATTGAAAGGCAACACAAACTACCAGATATGAAATATTAGTTATAGACAAGGAACCCCTCAAAAACTTAAGGGCTCATGCACACGACCTTACCTATTTTGCGGTCTGTAAAACACGGATCCGCAAAAAATACGGATGACGTCCGTGTGCATTCCATGTGGCCCCTAATAGAACAGTCCTATCCTTGTCTGTAATGCGGACAATAATAGGACATGTTCTACTCTTTTGCGGAACAGACATACGGAAACAGAATGCAAACGGATTAACTTCCTTTTTTTGCGGACCCATTGAAATTAATGGTTCCGCATACAGTCCGCAAACAGAACGGACATGGATAGAAAATAGGTTTGTGTGCATGAGCTCTTAAACAGACCGCACACAGAACATAGCTCTCAGGCAACAGATCTCCCTGCCCCTCCTACAACAAAGGATCAGGCACATGAAAATCATACATGTCTAATCCTCATTTGATTAAATTAGTGAGTTCAAAAAGTGGGTAAACCCAGATTTGAAGAAAAAAACACCCTTCTTTGGTAGTGCGCCAAAAGATAAAAAGGTAGCGAGTGGTATTCTCAATGTATAAGCGTGTGAAGTGGTAGCAATAAACACTTACTTCACAGGGGGGGTGGACCGTTGGGGCCTCAGACTTTCCCCTTCGGTTCCATGTAACCCCCCTCGCCAGGATCGCCTGTATTTTATAGGTCAATGAGCGTAGTCCAAACACGGCTTCTGGTCATCACCTTTATTCCAAGTTTAACGGCTCGTTAAACTTGGAATAAAGGTGATGACCAGAAGCCGTGTTTGGACTACGCTCATTGACCTATAAAATACAGGCGATCCTGGCGAGGGGGGTTACATGGAACCGAAGGGGAAAGTCTGAGGCCCCAACGGTCCACCCCCCCTGTGAAGTAAGTGTTTATTGCTACCACTTCACACGCTTATACATTGAGAATACCACTCGCTACCTTTTTATCTTTTGGCGCACTACCAAAGAAGGGTGTTTTTTTCTTCAAATCTGGGTTTACCCACTTTTTGAACTCACTAATTTATTCATTTCACGTCTCATCATGGCGGTGATCAGACGGAGAACCCTGTAGTAGCAGCCGAATCTCATTCTATTACATTTTAATAAAACCTCCCATTGGCGCCTTGGTTATTCTTTATCTTCAGTGGATTTCTCTATTTTAGATACAGATAACCCAGATATCTTTGTGTTCTTCTTTGTATTTGCTTCTTCTATCAGTAATCCTCATTTGCCCAGAAATCTTCCACTGGCAGGCAGTCAAGAGGTCTTACAAATATGAGAATCCTGCCAATATAATTTTAATGTATGAGCAGCTTTAAGTGAGATGGTGCGTCTACTGATTATACTAGTCCTAACTTTACAAACTGAATTTAAAGGGGTTTTCAAGGCATATTGATGACATATCCTGAGGGTAGGTCATTAATATCTGATCAGTGAGGGTCTCACACCCCACACACCCATGATCAGCACGATCAGTTGTTCCCTGCAGTCTCTGATGTTGGAAATACCATTTTAAAGTGCCTCTGTCAGCATGATCAATCAATTAAGCCAAGCCCACTGTCTGGTAGGGTTGATCATGCTGATTAAAACAATACCTTTCTTTTGTCTGTATGTTAAACAACTGCAGAGATATATGGTTTTTATTCATAGTCGTCAGCATTGATTGACAGGGCTAGACATTAGCATGCTGATGGCAGAGCTGTGTCCTAGTATGTACATATCATACACACTACTTACTAGAGCCTTACCATGTTGAGAATAGATGTTTTCTATGCTTAGAAAACTAATACATATTGCTGGTTTATTCACAGGCACAATATATGATTATAAAGACACTAGTAATACGTATTAGCTTTTTTTGAATATAGAAAACCTTTATATAGTAAGGCTATAGCCTGTTATTATGGGTTAAATTAGAGAGAGAAAAAATAAATTAAGAGAAAAATCTAGAAGTCTCTCCTGGGATTTGAATCTGTGACATTTACATGCAAGTGTGACTACTTACCTCCAGGCTACAGGTTTATCATATTGAGAAGAGTGGGGCAGCACAGTGGCTTGGTGGTTAGCACTGGTGCCTTGCAGGGTGATGCTAATGTCTGTAAAGCGCTGCGGAACATGTCAGCGCTATATAAGAGAGTATAATAAATAAAAAATAAGAGTGGTTTTCTAATGCATATAACTGGTTTCTTTATAATGTGCCTGTGAATAGATCAGTAATATGTATTAGCTTCCAAAGCATAGAAAATCTCTATGCTCAACATGGTAAGGCTATAGTAAGTATTGTATATGATATGTACATGCTAGGACACAGCTCTAGAACACAGCAGCTCTATCCTCAGCATGCTGATGTCTAGCCCTGTCAACCAAGCAGAAGGGAGAGTGTGCAGAGAATAGGGGTGTTACAAAAGCAACACGCAGTCCCCTCAGTTGTTCACAGCAGCCACTGGCACCAGAACACAGAGAATGGAACTGGGAGCACAGCTAGATGATCGATATATAACATGGAAAACCGATTTTAAGATGAACTAGATTTTCACAAAAACAGATATAGATAATTTGATTTTCTTTTGTAGCATACTGAAAGCAAAACTAAGAAATACATATAAAATCTTCACTATATGAGCCAGTATATTAATCATTCACCCTCCTCCTTTATACAAACTCTCCTCAAAATCCTTTGTTCTGCAGCAGGAGCCTCCCCCTCTGCCCTGTCTGCACTAGGACTAAAAATTGTTAAGCCCGGCTACCTTGATAAGTAACACCTATAGAAGAGATAATGGAAGGATGAAAAGCACAAGCAAGGACACAGGTTTAGGTCAGTATTACAGATGCAACACTCAAGCGTTTTGGAGATCACCAGTAAAACTGCAGGAGGTTCAGGTACTGTGACCAAAAATCTAGACAGTAAAATACAGTCACAATATTGCCATCTGATACCAAACTTCATTATAAACACAAGGGGTCATCAAAATAGCTTTTTCAGGTTCAAGACAAATTTCTTAAATAAAGCAGTAGCCGATCCTAATCATATCCATATGCAACTAATAAATTTAATCCCATTAACTTGCAAAAATCATCACTGGAGAGACGTTTGCCTGGATGGGATTAAGTAAAGATAAAATGATTTATCACAAACAGTACTGGATAAGCATAAAATTGTGTCAAAAATTCTAGAAACAAAATCAACTATTCCCCATCCATAAGGCATCATGCGCACAGCCATATTACAGATCAGTTTAGTATGGAGTTAATGGAAGTATTTTATCCTAGAAGCAGTGCATTACACACCAATACATTCAAAGCCTTCAGCCACAGTCAGAGCCCAGCAGTGAGTCCTGGTATCCATCAATGGTGGGCTCCCTCCGTCCTCCTGTCGTTGTAAGTGAACATCAGTAAGTAACCCATGGACCAAATAGGGTCTCTTTAATGACTACTTTACACTATCCTCAGATCGGGTAGCATAAACCTGGTGACAGATTCCCCTTTAAAGGGGTTGTATCATCTTGACAGTCCCTTTCCATGCACCCTGCTGTGGTCAATAAGAAATCAGTGGAAACTTCCCCCAGAAAATAAACTGTTTGTTAGGGGTCTCGGGAGCCAGACCCATGGCAGTCATATTAAAGGGGTTACCCTTATAATGTCATACAAGTTGTCTGTAGTCTTGAAGATGTATGAACCTATTCTCTACTAATCCACCACCATTCTTAGAACCCATATGTAGTAGAAGTCAGTATAACTGAAAGGAGACCATAGATTTCTCCATTACACAAATGTTATATATTGGTCAAACAGAACATACTAAATAACAAAACTACAGCTACATTCAGTTAAACTATTTATAAAAGCACTATAATACCATGGTCAGGCAGCAACCATATTGTATCTGGTTTCTCAGTAGTATTTTAATACCTTTTTATAGCAGGAATTTAACATACACTAAAACTAAATCATATTATAAAAATGCAGTTGTATTGCTAATATATAAATTGAAATATAATAATTGTAAACAATTTTTAATTTCTAAATTCTGCCTCTGTATATTACATCAGACTTCATTGTAAGAAAGGAAAAAAGAACATACATAAACAACAAAACCAGTATGAAAACTACAGCTACATTCAGTATATACAGTAAAACTAGGTATAAAAAGCACTATAATACTACTGTCATACAACATCCATATTGTATACCAGATTCAATATGGCTGTTTTATTTTAGTGCCTAGACGGTAGTCCTGACCCAACCATTCATATCTAGAAGTATAACTGTGCCAGCCAACCCAACAAATGGCAGACATACACTTTTGAACAAATACTATAAGAAAAAGTAATGTAAATCCCCTAAATATCATGAAATGAGGAAGCAAAGGAATGAAATGAATGAATGAAAGGAATGAAGACATTGGCACAGATATTAGGAATGTCATTGCCACTTTACTATTCTAATAGCAAATAATAGTAGTAAAAATAAAACAACAGGAATAATGGGATTCTTAATCTATATATTATAAGTAAGGCATACAATAGTAATCCAAATCTTACTCTGAAGACAGGTACAAGGGTCAGAAACTAAAGCTTGGAGGTCCAGAAGAATGCAGAAATATACTCTGAACCACACGTTTCTGCAGCTCAATTTGTAGCAGCAGCAGGAGGGTAGGGAGGAGAAATCCCATTAATCCGTGGGCGAGTGTGTGAAGGAAGCAGGATTAGGAGATGAGCCAGAAGTATCTGTGTCAGCACCATAGGGCATTAACAAGAGGCTCTAGGACACATGATGTGGGATAGGGTGGCGTGGAAACTAGTGGCCATTAGAAGCACCTTTTATACCAATCACAGGTGAACAAGGAGGTCAAAGCAAAATGACCTTTCGAAAGGGCAGCTAACTGGACTGCATCTGGCATCAAACAAACATTAGTGCTCTGGTGTTTGGGGGGAGCAAGGGGGAGAAAAAAAGGAGTTGCCAGGGTCGAATTTTACAACAAAGCTGTCTGTTTTATAGGATTCAGGGAATGTAGAATGGCCTGAGGTAGATTATTAACCTGCACAGTCAATCTGGACGCTACTTTATGATCATCTATGAATCAGAAGTGTGGCATGGAGAAGAGCCACTGTCCCTTCAGGAATTAGATAAATACAGTATTCCAGTACTTCCTTCCCATTCCTAATATTGAAATAACTTGTTTCTTGGCCTGGAATCTGCATTTCACTCTGTAATTGTGAAGAAGACTAATAACCTCCCAACTCATATACCATACAGTGCCTTGCGAAAGTATTCGGCCATGTTGTCCTAAATGACTGATGAAGATAAATAGAATCCACCTGTGTGTAATCAAGTCTCCATATAAATGCACCTGCTCTGTGATAGTCTCAGGGTTCTGCATCATGAAGACCAAGGAACACACCAGGCAGGTCCGTGATACTGTTGTGGAGAAGTTTAAAGCTGGATTTGGATACCAAAAGATTTCCCAAGCTTTAAACATCCCAAGGAGCACTGTGCAAGCGATCATATTGAAATGGAAGGAGTATCAGACCACTGCAAATCTACCAAGACCCGGCCGTCCCTCTAAACTTTCATCTCAAGCAAGGAGAAGACTGATCAGAGATGTAGCCAAGAGGCCCATGATCACTCTGGATGAACTGCAGAGATCTACAGCTGAGGTGGGAGAGTCTGTCCATAGGACAACAATCAGTCGAACACTTCACAAATCTGGCCTTTATTGAAGAGTGGCAAGAAGAAAGCCATTTCTCAAATATATGCATAAAAACTCTTGTTTACAGTTTACCACAAGCCACCTGGGAGACACACCAAACGTGGAAGAAGGTGCTCTGGTCAGATGAAACCAAAATCTAACTTTTTGGAAACAATGCAAAACGATATGTTTGGCGTAAAAGCAAATCACCCTGAACCCACCATCCCCCCTGTCAAATATGGTGGTGGCAGCATCATGGTTTGGGCCTGCTTTTCATCATCAGGGACAGGGAAGATGGTTAAAATGGATGAGAATATGGATGGAGCCAAATACAGGACCATTCTGGATGAAAACCTGTTGGAGTCTGCAAAAGACCTGAGACTAGGACGGAGATTTATCTTCCAACAAGACAATCATCTCAAACATAAAGCAAAATCTACAATGGAATGGTTCAAAAATAAACGTATCCAGGTCTTAGAATGGCCAAGTCAAAGTCCAGACCTGAATCCAATTGAGAATATGTTCACAAACGCTCTCCATCCAACCTCAAAGAGCTCCAGCTGTTTTGCAAGGAAGAATGGGCAAGAATTTCAGTCTCTAGATGTTCAAAACTGATAGAGACATACCCCAAGCGACTAGCAGCTGTAATCGCAGCAAAAGGAGGCGCAACAAAGTATTAATGCAAGGGGGCTGAATAATTTTGCACGCCCCACTTTTCAGTTTTATTATTACAAAAAAGTTTAAATGATCCAATAAATTTTGTTCCACTTCACAATTGTGACCCACTTGTTATTGATTCTTCACCAAAAATTTAAAATGTTATATCTTTTTTATTTGAAGCCTGAAATGTGGCAAAAGGTTGAAAAGTTCCAGGGGGCCGAATACTTTTCGAAGGCACTGTATTTCTCAGGAACATCTATGTGGGAATCAGCACATGTAGGAGGCTCCTACCGTGGACACTTCATCCTCGTCTTTGTGTCTTCTTTGGTGATTTTTCTGCTATTACATTTGCAGTTGTTGGTTGTTCTAGTCTTGGATACCAAAGAGCTAAAATAGCATGCCACCAATATACCACTATGGTTACTAGCTGTGCAATCCCTTTCATTCCAGTTGGGGTAGTCAAAGACTTTCCAAATGCTGGAAAATTCCAGAATATTACTTTTTTCCCAACAAGACAATCATCTTTACAGCCACACTGTGGGAAGCATGAGGGAGCTCCTAGATTTACATGTTTTCTAGACCACTGTGTCAAGTTAGCAGTAGTGAAGCACCTCAACAAAAAAGTCAGGCCCCTACTGACTCTGCAAGCCAGGATTGTAGCCATGAAAGTTAGAAATGATTACCATACAAACACTCTTTTGGACCCTTAGGGGCACGCTAGTATGATGTCTGTCTTTTGGACAGATTTATTAAAAAATAACAGTTTTAAGGGATAATTTTCTTTTGAAATTTAGATTAGCTTGGTTTTGGTACATAAATGTAAAAAACTGTCTTGCATAAGTTACACCAAATCAATTACACACCACTGACCCCTGGGATAAATTTGGAGCCTTCTGTGACTCCCTGGACTAAGTTTCCCTGTCTAAATATTAGCATTAGTAAATTTGGACCAATGTGTTTTGTCCATCATCATACCACTGTCACAGCTAGAAGAAGACAAGAATCACCAATGTCAGCAACAGCAGCACCAACAACATTTGATTCATCATTAAAGATATGGCAGAGGCATACCACCAGTTGCCTTGACAGACTGATCCTGGAAGCCATATAGAAAGGTTGAAAGAAGACTTCTCCCAGGTGTTGGCAAAAACTCAAACATCTCCTGGCCTTCTGAGTCTACAGACTGGCTCATTTGGCCAAACTCACCCTGATTGCAATGCACCCATTCCCACTGCCAACACCTTCCCTGAGAGAATAATTTAGTGTGCCACCACTACCTGATGATTCCACTATTGACTAAAACACTGATGGATGGTGATGGATCCTCTGGGACTATTGAGAGTTTGTATATCCTGTACGCTCATTGACAAAAAAATATTAACGTACCAAGAAGGAGTTGTTGGAGTTGAATTCATCTGTGTGTGTGAATGTAATGATTATATAAGTGATTACAATAGAGAGAAAGAATACGTTTATTGGGGAAAACTAAGATTGAAAGGAGGCTCTAGGACCCTGTTGGGTCATCTCTAGCCTGGATACAAGATGAGATATGGTTGGGCATGGAGGCTTACAGGTTATGTGAGGTATCCTGCAGCACATTTGCCCACAGATGTTGCAGCTGGGCCTATAGATCCTGCACACTCATAGGTTGCCGAACCTGGTGTACCAGCTGGTCCTATAAATGTGCGACTAGCAAAAAATCTGGAGACTGGGCAGAGCAAACAAGTGTTGCAATCTAGCGGAGACATTCCTGGGAAACCCTTGCTTTGTGTGGGTGATCATTATGCTGCTGAAAAATGCCAGCTGGAAGCCCTGCCATGAGAGGAACACATGTGGTCACAGAATGTCCTGCACATATCACTGAATCGTTCACCACGATGCCTCCACACTCAAACCTGACTGTTATATGTGATGGCTCCTCATATCATTACATCATCATTTGGGGCAGTGTGTTGCTCCACAGCAAAGGCAGGATTGAAGCATTCATCGCGAGACCTCCACACTCAAACTTGACTGTCGTGAGATCTCAAACAGAACCTGGATTTGTCATTAAAGATCATAGGTTCCAGTACGCAGTGGTCCAGGTGTCTTGTTCACAACACCACTGCAAACAAGGTGACAGGGCACATAATGGACGCCACAACACTAAATTTCCTTCTGCTCTTCTGCTAAGCATCTGGAAATGCTCCGGGCAGACAGGGGTGTGTACTGAAGGTGTCACCCATATCTGGATGGTGGACAATGAAGCTGTGGGAGCTGCTTGTGCTGGTCAGCGGATCAAACGATCCTCTCTACAATACTACTGCTCCCAACAATTCGTTGAACCGACCATCCTGCTTCTCAGTCCAACCATGCCCCTCTCTCAAAGTCTGGCAAAAATGTATTTTGTGCTGCACTAAGGTATTGCTGGTCCTACCTACTTCTGCTTTATGCTTTACCAGGTGTAAATTATGGTAATTTTGGTAATTTTGAAGGGCTCCACCACGGTCCCCTCACTCCCTCGCCTTCACAAGTGGCAAGCACAGCACAAAAACTTTTTTATGCCAAAAACCCCCATTGACGTTAAGGAAAGCACATGTATGTATAGGAGCTGTGAAAATAAAACATTAAGACATTTTTCATTACAACCTACTGCAAAGTTTAATTTATCATTTTAGATGCATTATCAGAGGCGTAGCTACCAGGGGGGCAGGGGGAGCGACAGCTCCGGGCCCCGTGCCTCTGGGGGGCCCAGCAGGGATGGCCAATACAAGTGAGCGCTTCCATTAAGGAAGCGCTCACTTGTATGTAGGGACCCCCCATCATCCCACCCAGCCACATAAGAGTAAAATAAAAAAGCTTTCTTACCTGTCCTGCGGCTGCCCTCCGGTCTGGCGCTCCACTCTCTTCCCTGGCCGGCGTGCACTATGACCTGACGCTGCGCAGCGTTAGGTCATAGTGCGCGCCAGCCAGGAAAGAGAGTGGAGCGCCGGACCGGAGGGCAGCCGCAGGACAGGTAAGAAAGCTTTTTATTTTACTCTTATGTGGCTGGGTGGGATGATCTGAGGTCTGATGGCGGCACAATAAGCTGATCTGAGGTTTGATGGGGGCCCCATGAGCAGCTCTGAGGTCTGATGGGGCACAATATGCTGCTCTGAGGTCTGATGGGGGCACATTACCCTGATCTGAGGTCTCATGGGGGCACATTACGCTGATCTGAGGTCTCATGGGGGCACAGTGGGATGATCTGAGGTCTGATGGGGGCACAATACGCTGATCTGAGCTCTGATGGGGGTACATTAAGCTGATCTGAGGTCTGATGGGGGCACATTTTGCTGATCTGAGGTCTGATGGGGGCACAATACGCGGATCTGGGGTCTCATGGGGGCACATTACGCTGATCTGAGGTCTCATGGGGGCGCATTACGCTGATCTGAGGTCTCATGGGGGCGCATTACGCTGATCTGAGGTCTCATGGGGGCAAATTACGCTGATCTGAGGTCTCATGGGGGCACATTACGCTGATCTGAAATCTCATGGGGGCACATTACGCTGATCTGAGGTCTCATGGGGGCACATTACGCTGATCTGAGGTCTCATGGGGGCACATTACGCTGATCTGAGGTCTCATGGGGGCATATTAAGCTGATCTGAGGTCTCATGGGGGCACAGTGGGATGATCTGAGGTCTGATGGGGGCACAATACGCTGATCTGAGCTCTGATGGGGGTACATTAAGCTGATCTGAGGTCTGATGGGGGCACATTTTGCTGATCTGAGGTCTGATGGGGGCACAATACGCTGATCTGAGGTCTGATGGGGGCAAGTTCTGATGATCTGAGGTCTGATGGGGGCAAGTTCTGATGATCTGAGGTCTGATCGGGGCACGTTCTGATGATCTGAGGTCTGATCGGGGCACGTTCTGATGATCTGAGGTCTGATAGGGGCACATTCTGATGATTTGTGGTCTGATCGGGGCACAATACGCTGATCAGAGGTCTGATGGGGACACATTAAGTTTATCTGAGGTCTGATGGGGGCAGGGGACTGTTAATTTAGTGATGTAAAAACTGGGGACAGGTTTCCTTGTTTTTTACTCCTATTACTCCTATATTTTACTGCATTATGTGGTAGAGTATTTAGAGTAGGGTATGTAGAAAGTCTGTTGTACTGTACTTAACAACATAGATGATCTTGCAGTTTATACAGTCATCTTTCTAATACAATATTATAACCACAACAAGTAGTATGTGTCTGTGAAGTTAGAAACGTGCGTTTGGGAAGCCACTAAGTGGGGGGCCCACTCAAGTATGTTTCGCCCCCCCTGTGCTGAACCTCTAGCTACGCCTCTGTGCATTATATATTTAAAAAACGGTTGCAAAGTTAAATTGTGCATGAGTTTTCAGAAAAAAAAAGTTTGCATAATGGCTGTGCTTCTTTGTACGATCATAACTGTGAAGGAACAGGTCTTTTTTGGTGTTTTTTTCAGCCATATTATTCCCTGTTTCTGCTGCACAACTAGATACATTTCTCTCAGAAGCAGGGGGCATATCCCTTCTGTGAAATCTATCAGCACTGCACTGCTGTGACGCCCTTTCCCTTACTTATCACTATGTCTGTTTTCAGCTTCAGAGCTCTCAGAACAGATGTGGGCTCCTTTGATGTTCAGAAGCAGTGTAGAAGTAGTTATTTTATCAGGCTTAGGATCTCAGCTAGCTCTGACATCCCCCATTTCCTATGAACCATCTTCTGTGCCTCTGTTACTAGGGATGGTTCTTGTAAAAGCCCTAGTGTCCATGGCTTTTTTTTAGGTGGATGTAGGCAGATTCTTTAAATGAAGTTTTTTATTAAATGAAATTGTGTGAAAGTATAGTGACTCTTTAAGCCTTTACTCAATGTTTTTACTCAAAACACGCCTGAATTATGCTAGAACTTTCTTGTACAATGTTTTTTTTGGAAAGAAATTGGGACCCATTATACCTGGCATTAAAAGAGGTTTTCCAGGCTCCAGGTCAGGATATTAATGGCCTATCCTCAGAATGGGTCATCAATATCAAATCAGTCAAGGTCTGACATTTGCACCCCTGTCTACGAGCTGCTTGATGGAGCTATGGTGGTCGAGTATTGTCTTTTTATTGTTTATCAGTCCATCTACCTGCATGCCCTCCACACAGTAGCCCCCGTTCACTTGAATGGGACAAAGATGCAATATTCACTCTATAACAAAAGTACTGGGACACCTACACATTACACCTACAGGAGATTTTATAACATCCCATTCTAAATCCATAGGCATTAAAGTGGTTGCCTGGGTGTTTAATATTGATAACCCATTCTAAGGTTAGGTCATCAATATCTGATCGGTAGGAATTAGACTCTTGGCACCCCCACCAATCAGTTATTTGAAAAAGCCACAGTACTCCAAGAGAGCTGTCGTTTCTTTCTAGGCCAGTGATGTCATGTTCATCAGCCTCATGGCTTAGGCCAGTGATGGCTAACCTCCGGCACTCCAGCTGTGGTAAAACTACAACTCCTGGCATGCTCCATTCATTTCTATGGAGTTCTGAGAACAGCCAAGCAAGTATGCATCTTGGGAGTTGAAGTTTTACCACAGCTGGTGTGTTGGAGGTTACCCATCACAGGCCTAGGTGCAGCTCAGCCCAATTCAATGGACGGCACTGTGCTTGGTAAGGTGCTCACCAATGCACAGCAGCCTCTTCATACAGCTTATCGGCAAGGCTGCCGGGAGCTGGGCCACCACCAATTAAATGGCCTGAGGAGAGGCCATTATTATTTGAAAATGCCATTAACGACATGGTGCTCTACTTCTAAGACGTGTTATACATACATAATATGAAACAACAAGTACAATGAGCATGAACTGAGCAACAGACTAGAGCTCCACTCACCTTCCCTTCCCGGGTATTATGACATATGAAATAGTTAAACTACAGCTATGATTTTGGCAGCTTGAGATTGGCTCCTAGAACTGGTCCAGTTTCATCGATAACCTTACAAATTAATTGTAATTTGTAAATCTTTATTGAGCCTAACACGCATGACCTCCTAGCCAGCTTTAGTGATGTACCTGCATATAATCTTCCCATAATCCTCCTGATTAGATAAAGATAGAGTCAGGCATGCTGGTGAGACATTCAGTTGAGCAACTTGTCAAGAGGGAGATCTTATGTATTACAAGAGAAAGGCAGTTCTACACCATTCTGTTGCATCAAAACAATAGTGATGAGGTGTATTGTAAGAGTTGGGGCTATGTTAATGCCACAATAAACCGTGGAAAAAGTCCCAAACCATCCATCTAAATTTCTAAGATTGCATTAAGCATTTGGACGGCGCTCCATCATCTGCAGAAGCCAACTGCAAGAGGTCGAACTGTAGTTCATCCCTCCAGAGACCATATTTCCATTCCCGTGCAGGACACTGAGTGGTCTGCAAACTACTGCAATAAAGGTTTCCATTGCTGGTCAGGATCTCAGGCTTCTGTGCGTCTGCTCAGCCATGGAAACCGAATCCGTGAGTGCAGCATTCTGGAATCACAAGGACACCCAGCACTGGAGTTTAAATGTGATATGCACAGTACTACCTGATACATATTGAGCAATACTTGCTGTTAATCATGTCTGGATTTCTTCTTGAGATCCACTGGTAACTTTTCGGATATCTCCAAGTCACGTGGGACATCCAGATGGTTGTAGCTCAGAGTGGATTTTAGTTTGAAGTTGGTTTCGGCAGTGAGCCTCATGGAAGTAATGCAGCTGAACATATATTTATGTACTCAACACATGAATCCCTGTCCTCAGTGGGATTCACAATCAGATTTCCCTATCAGACACACAGAACAAGCCAAAACTTACCATTGTAGATAAAAGTTTATGGCCAAGCGTTACAACAATAGAACTTAGGTGGAATCTGTCATCATGAGTCTGCGCTATTACCAGCAGTAATACATGAGTAGTACGGTACATAAGGAGTCCAGATCGCCATGTTTTATTTTGCTACTGCCTCCGCTCCCACCATGTCATAGCTCAAAGCTGTACTGAAATATCCGGTCTGAAAAGCTATGCATGCAGAACAGTCCCGACAGGGTATTTTAGTGCAGGTCTGAGCGCTGACAGTGGGGGAACAGGGCGAGGTGGGACCGTAGGAAAATAATAGTGATCTGGACTCCTTGGGGGACATTTATCAAAGACCAATGTTTCAGGCTGGTCTTTGATAGGCCCTGCACACCTCATCATAAATGAAGTGCATCCTCTGGCAGTTGGTGTGCACCTAGATTGAAATCTACTCCAGCCCCTGAGTGGAGTAGATTTTAACAGTAGAGATGAGCGAACGTGCTCGTAACGAGTACTGTAGCTCTCGGCTCCCCTGCGCTCGCATGGGCACAGGTATCCGCTTCCATCCTCCTCACCTGACGGAAGCGGATGCCTGCGCCCATGCGAGCGCAGGGGAGCCGAGAGCTACAGTGCTCGTTACGAGCACGTTCGCTCATCTCTATTTAACAGTCATATACGACTGGAAACATCTTAAATGTAAGTGAATTTACCGCGGCCGATGATTACAACCCAATGTTGAGGGTGGTGTAAAAATGCAACTAAATTTTGTTGAACAGGCGTTAAAGTTGCAAAACAGTGTCTTGCGACTTTTTTTTTTTTTTTTACAGCAAAAACTGGCATAAGGAGTCTTAGTAAAAGACTTATTTGAAGAGCTACTCTACTTTTTTTTTTTTATTATTGCAGATAACAGTCCAAGATGGTGGTGAGAAATGTGGTGGTTGTATTGAAAATGAGCAGATGAACGTTTTAAAGGGCATCTGTCAGCAGTTTTGTACCTATGAAACTGGCTGACCTGTTACGTGTGTGCTTGGCAGCTGAAGGCATCTGTGTTGGTCCCATTAAATGAAGAATTAATATGTGCAAATGAGCCTCTAAGAGCAACAGGGCGTTGCCTTTACATCAGCCCTGCTCTCTCTGCAATTGCCACAGCCTCTGCACTTTGATTGACAGGGCTGACAGATGCCCTTTAAATCAAAAATCACTGGCAGGTGGAAATTAACAAACAAATGTTTTAGCCAACCAGCGACAGTCGTCATTCCCTGGAAAGAAGTTTTTGCCCACCAAGCACTAGTCTTTGAGAGATCCTTCCCTGAAGGAACATTGCCTCTGTCAGCCATCCTGCACATGGTATCATTAGACATGTATATTACTAGTTAAAATAACTATAACCGCCATAATGGAGGGCTGCATCTACGGAACAGTCATTCATTCAGGAGTTGTTCAATCATCAACCTGCATCTATCTAATGTGTATGATTACCTAGCTGGGCAGAAAATGTTACCAACTGGTTTGGAAAGGTTTCTTCAAATAACGGCACTGCTGAATGCCACTGATTACTTCAGCCAGACCCTTTTTATTGCCAATTCTAGTCTGTGCACAGACATCCAGTACGTGTGTTAGCTGATATTAGTGAATGGCAGCTTGAGAGCTTAACAACCTAATAGTTATTATCTCTTTTGTAATCTTTACTAATCTCTATACGTTACAATTGGTGACAGAGACCCTGATGAAAACACCGGGGTCAGTTGCTGGACCCATTCCTATTGCTCCAGCGCCGGAGTGTCCTCATGTTCATGGGCTCCTGGATCTCTCCGCAGATGACAGCTCTCATCCTAAACACGGTATACAATAAACGTAAAAAGTGGCGGATGAAGAAGCGGAGTGCAGAAGCTATGTGATAGAATGTCAATTTATTTACAAGGTTGTTTGTGCAAACCATTAGACCAGAATAAATTAAAACACAAGCAGCATGGCACAGAGGGGGCAGAACACAGCGGGGGCCTCTTCAGAAGAAGGGATGCATCATGTGATGGGCTTCTTCCCTCTTCTGCCCTCCATACACGCTCTAAGCTTTTATTTGTGAAGGCATGTACAATGTAAGAGGCAATGACACCCTGCCCCGATGCAACCATATTGTATAGAGAAAGTGCAGCTTTAAGAGATGTAATGCCATTTCTAATAGTGGAACAGGCTTTTCTAAAATATATCACTTTTACAGCAAAAACTATAGTCATCCATTTAAAATAGGATACAAATTGTTTCTTGTGTTCAAAAAATCCTTTTTACCCAAAAACAGATGTTATCCTGTCCTGGCAGATCGGCGAGGTCGTCCATAAATGTGGTTAAAAAGCTCTAAATAATCAACCTTCAGGAAGAAGTCCTATGTGTTATTTTTTAGTGGAATGCATGTTGGAAACTGACCCACAGGAAAATCTCTCCGTTTTGCATTTTCCGCAAATGGTCACCTGCCATATGGAAATCCACATACAAAAAAAATATAGAAAATGGTTGCCCAGGCTTTCCTATTTGACCCAAAATACATACAAATAGCAGCTTGAATGAGAAGAAAGGAGAAAAATCCTATTATGATAACGAATCTACATCAAGTGCACTGAATGAAGGATCCGTGAATACGTAGCGGGTGCAATATCCATTCTGGTCTCTACTATGTAATGTGCAAGAGTCACATTTACTGACAAACTGGGTTTTGTTGAAAAGGAACCTCCAGTGATTTTGTGGACCATGTTTCACAACAGAAGACTGGTTTTAGCTCAAGTGTGAACAGGGACTTAAGGTCCTTTTGCTAAGGACAATTCAGCAGGTGACTGCCAGGAAGGAAGCATTCCTTCCCGACAATGGCTTGCTTGTCAGTGGAGGTGATCACTGAAATTACATGTGGCAATCCCCTCCACATTATGGGAAGGAGTGATAGTTAAAGAAGAACTCCCACAAAAATTTTTATTCTCTGACCTGTTAGAAAGGTGCATGATATAATCTGTAGTAATTGTCTTTTTCTTATCAGTGACTGTTTCTGTCAGTAAAAACCTCTCTTCTTATTGTAGCTGGGTCATGTGACCAACTCCCTGACCTCCAACTGACCCAGGACAGAAAGCCAGTAACTGCTCCATTCATTCCTATGGGAGCCTCACTTTCAGTCTCATAGGAATACATAGAGAATTAGACTTCCTGTCCACACATAAGTCTATGTGTGAGTTGATGGGTCTAATTGATGGTCACATGACACAGATAAACTTCAGGATGATATAAGTCAAAAATTCAGACACTGGTAAGAAAATGACATTCACTACAGATTATATCATGTACATTTCTAGCAGGACATGGAATAAAATTTGCCAGGAGTTCTTCTTTAATGCCATCGCTCGTCCAGCTACAGAATCTTTGTTTGCAGTCAAAGGCTAATTTAAGTGTCCACATCACAGATGTGATTACCCGATCAGGTAATCGGCAGCGCCTTTACACCGCCACATAATCAGGCTATGTAAAGCAGCCTTAAGGGTAGGTTCACAAGAGAATGATTAAGAACTAAATTGTGAGTTTTTTGTTGCCGATTTTGTGTCCAAAATGTTGACGATTGGATGCAGAATTCATTCTTTGCAATGGAAGGAGTGAAATCTGCAATGAAATCCATGTCATAAATTATGCTGTAGATTTAAAATCCACAGCGCAGATCAATTTCTGCCGCAGATTTTTTTCTGCCACGTGTACAAGAGAACTTCTAAAAGCTGGTTCCCTTTGCTGGCACTGTATAATGCTGCAGATCTGTAGCAAGAAAAATCAGTTAGGGTTCATGCACACGAACATAAGAGCTCTGTGCATGGGCACCAGCCGTGTGCACTCCGTGCTGTGGATGTGGACCCACTGACTTGAATTGGTCTGCGATCCACAAGATACAGCCAAAGATCAAAGTCCAAAACCACAGCAGGGAGTGCACACGGCCAGTACCCGTATATTGCGGACCCACCCTTTGAAGTCCGCAATACAGGCACGGAGCACTTATGTTCAGGTGCATGAGCCCTTAATCAGACTTGTGTGAACCCGGCCTTAAAGGGGTTGTCGGAGTTATTTTTTGTCCTTTGTATGTTTCTAACTAGTGAAATACAACACTTTCTGCTTCTAAAGCTGCTGGTTTCTCAGATTTCACTCAGGGTCACATGACCTGTGATATCAGCTTCCCTGCCTGCTAATCTTGTATTCGTGCACAAGCACATAAGAGCCTGTACACGAGACGTCACTGTGCTGGCCAACATTAACCCCTTCAGCCAGAACACACTCAAGGCTTTACAACAGCAGCTGCAGGCAATAAAGAGACACAGGATCTGCTCTCATCACCCTACAGACACAGAGCTGATACTGGAGCTGATCTGGAGGAGATCTGCAAAGTATTGCACAAAAACAGTTAGTGTATCAGCAGTCTCATTGTACAGCTGGGACTTGTAGCCCTACACATACAACATGCTGCAGAGTATTCCTGCAGACATGTCACTCAGGGCAACTCTTGTATTCACTCCCTTTGCAGAGCAAGGGGAGGGGCAGAGTTTGATATTACTGCAGGTAAAAAAAAGGCCAGAAGAGAGCCAGGGAAATGAGGAAATTTTTTTTTTTGCCTAAAACTTGCTTAACAGTTATATATTGCTGCCCATCAGATTTACAGTACTATATTTTTTTTTTCATAACTCAGACAACCCCTTTAATGTGATCGTGGACGCAGTCGATTTTCAAGAAAGGATTCTGGTACCATATGTAACTGGACCACCTAAATCCCTTATCGTCACTTTTCAACCGGTTGGTGATGCAGAAGGCAACTGGAGGTACCCCTCAAATAAAATCAGAAATAGAACCAAAATGCTATTTACAAACCAGTATGGAGATAACCTACACATCAGACATTGGTGGTGCTTAAAGGGAACCTGTCACATTGAACATGGTGTCTGAGCTGCAGACATCATGTTATAGAGCAGGAGGAGCTGAGCAGACTGATATATATAGTTTTATGGAAAAGATTCAGTAATTTATTCATTTATATTCCAGCTCATTCTGGGCTTTGACGTCCAGGAGGCGTCCTATCAGCGATTGACAGCCTTCCTCTATGACTGTGTATACAGCAGGTGCTGTCAATCACTAATAGGACCGCCTCCTTGATTTCAAAGCCCTGAATGAGCAGAAATTGAAATGAATAAATAAATTTTACTGAATTTTTTCCTATAAAACTATATATCCATCTGCTTAGCTCCTCCTGCTGTATAACATGGTGTCTTCAGCTCAGACTCGATGTTCAAAGTGACAGGTTTCCTTTAAAGACAGCAAACATAAATGAGGATAGTCTATGAAAACACGATGGTGCAATAACCCAATCAGGGCGAGGCCTACATAAGTAAATGACTGGTACCATTCTTGTATTGCCGTTATGGTGGCCTACTAACCAGTTATCTGGCTTAATCTCCCGTATGCTTTGCAGCCAAAGGGGTCTGATGCATATACAACCAAGAGCATCATTATCCAAGTACATTTCCCTGACGCAAGCATAAATTCTGTATGACAAGTGCACTTCAAACAGGCTAAACACTTAACCAGCAAAGTAACCTGATTGGGAGACTAAACAAAAAATATGTAATAAGTGCACCTTGGTCAGATTTTGTATTAGGGATGTATGATGGGCTAGACCAGGGATCAGCAACCTCCAGCTCCTATAAAACTACAACTCCCAGCATGTACACTTACACCACTGTTCTTGTATCTCCCACAGAAGTGAAAGGAGGATTCTGGGAGTTGTAGTTTCGAAACAGCTGGAGTGCCGGAGGTTGCTGATCCCTGGCCTAGACGTATTGCTTCTAGGGGAGAATATCTCTATAATACAGCTCTGTATAAAAAGCACCTTATGGTGGCACATGAGTGGTTACAGTACTGCTGTGTGCATGAAGGCAAAGGCTAACCATAACATCTAAGCTGGGGAAAAAAAAAAAAAGTGTTGACTAAAATATTCATATAAAAAATATTCAATAAAAAAAAAAAAACTTCAACAGCAACGTTAAAGCAAAGTGCCTCAATGCATTCCAGTGACTTTTTGAATTTGTAAAAAAAAAAAAAAAAAAAAAAAAAAAAAAAATCCACGATTTTCATTAGTCCCATGCATGACAAGGTATGTATTGCTGTCCACAAAGCATGGATCCGTAAACTATGGATAAGGCTCCATTCACACATCCGCAGAATGTGTCCGCATCCGTTCCGCAAAACTGCGGAACGGGTGCGGACCCATTCATTTTCAATGGGCCCGCAAAAGATGCGGAGGGCACACAGTGTGCCATCCGCATCTGCACTTCCGTTCCACGGCCCCGCAAAAATATAGAACATGCCCTATTCTTGTCCAAATCCACGGACAAGAAAAGGCATCTCTATTATAGAGCCGGCTATGTGCGGTCCGCAAAACACACACGGATGTGTGAATGTACCACATGTTTCTCACTCCTATTACTACAAATGACTAGTCTTGACTGCTGACAAGAGAAGGACATGTTCTATAATTTGCGGAATGGACTCACTGATGTCATCCGTGTGTGTGGTTTTTTTCCAGACCCATAGAAATGAATAGGTCTGTGTGCGACCTGCAAAAAGTGCCGATTAGACACGGATACAAAAGTCATTTGCATGAGGCCTTATATAGACAGAGTACAAGTTTATGTGCAGAAAATCATGAAATCTGCAACAAAAGTGCACAAAAAACCCGCACATAAATCTGCACTATTTATCTCCTTTTTGGCGCATTCTTTGTGCAGTTTTTTTTAATGTGATTTTTGGTGCGGATTTGATTCAGATTTTCCGCAGATTTCACTCCTCCATTGAAAAGAATGAAATCTGCACAAGAAAAATGCAACAACTGACAGATTTGCAGACTTTAAAATCCACACGGTTAGGTCAATTTCTTCACCTAAGGGAAAAAAAAAGTGTACCTGAGATTTGTCTAATCTCATTCACTTTGCTGGTACTGTATTATGATGTGGTTTTTCAGCACAAAATTTGCACAGAAAAAGAGAGTGCGTAATCCGCATCATGTGCAGCCACCCTTAAGGTGCTGTCACAGTCTTTTTTTAGCCTTCTAAAAAATGGCCGTAAAGTAGCATGAAAAAATGTCAGAAAAAACTTTGTGCGACTCCAAAAAAATGCCTGAGAAAAAAAAAAAAGCCATACCTAGAACATGCTGTAATGTGAAAAAAATACCAAACACTGCAGAAACACTGTGGTACATTATATATTTCCCTATTGCCCACAGCTAACACCTGACCAAGAAAAATACTCCAAAAACAAAAAAAAATGCTGTATTTTTCCTGAAAACAAAATGGAGGGAATTTACAATTTCTGGAGTAAAAGAAAGTTGCAAACCTCACATTTGCAACTCTTTAAAAACACCAATGATCCTAAATTTAGGCACAAGTGCACTGCTGCTCTAACGATTTTCCCCGAGAAGGGGGGAGTGCCAAGAGTGGGTCCAACGGGCCCCGCATATTTATCTTCTTTAAGTCAATTTTCTGCAATGAAAGAAGACTACAATCTATGCCAGCTCACAGCTGCATAGATTTCCGTTTAGGTGCATAGACTTCTAGGGGTAGCGCCCAATTTATGACAAATCATGTGCCATAAATTAGGCGCACCCTCCGGCAGCACGCAATGATATCAGAGCGGTGTAATAGGTCTATGATAAATTCCCCCTATGTGTGTACCCACCCTAACACAAACACATTAAGATTTGTACAGATCTCAAGGACTTAGTTTATGATTTTAATTTGGCAAAAGGAAACTTTATGTAAGAGAAAGTAGGAGCAGAGCTGAATGTGCAAAAAAGTGCAAAATGAGTTAAACTGAAAGTTGAAAACTTACAATGAACAGAGAAGCAATGTGAAATAAAACCTTAAAGAGCACCGATGCCAGGAGATGCTGTGTTGGTGGAAAAAGCCCATGACCATCTTACTATTGAAGGGAACGTCCCATCTGGAACACTTATGGCATTTCGCTAGGCATCCTCTCCATTCCATGCTATGAGACCTTTGAAAACAGCCAAGCGAGCGGAAATCCCATAGCGGTGAATAGAGGTGGTGGCCACACATGCGTGGTTTGCTCTCCATTCACTTCAGGGCCCAGTTCTTGAGACAGGAGCGCATTCCCGAGATGGGACCAGCACCTATCTGATATTTATGGCATATCCTATCAATTTGCCATAAATGTTCCAGATGGGAATTCCTGTTTAAACTTAAAGGGGTATTCCCATCTCAGACAATCGACAACCGCTAGGATATGCCCCCATTGTCTGAGATGGGACAACCCCTTTAAAGTAGCTGGAAAAGTTGCTGTGCCCTGGATATAAAAGAGTATAGCCTTAGGGCTCATGCACACGACTGTATGCATTTTGCGGTCTGCAAAAACAAAAACGGAAGACATCCGTGTTGCATCCATTTTTGTTTTTGCGAATCCATTGTAACAATGCTTACCCTTGTCCGCAAAACAGACAAGAATAGAACATGTTGTATTTTTTTTTTAACGGACATGCAGACACGGAATTTCCGTTTTTTTTGACCCCACTGAAATGGATGGTTCCACATACGGGCCGCAGAGAAAAACAGAACGGACAAAGTTCGTGTGCATGAGCCCCTAGGGATAGGATCCAGGGCTTTATTAAACCCTAGTTTTCACATCCCAAGAAAAAAACTAAGCAAATATTGTGCTTCTATTAAAAAAAAAAAAAGTTGTTGTGGAAGTTGTCAATTACAATTCCTTTAATCAAGAATTCTTTTCATTTAAAATAACCAACTTCCCAATCAGAATTCTGCAGGGCCAAAAGTGAAAGACAGAGAAACAACCAATTAGAAGACAGGATGCTAAGGGGTTACTAGCTTTATAGATGAAATATCTGATTTTGGGCTGCTCATCAATTTTCAGGACTTCCTCCAGAACTTGTCTCACTTTCTATCTGCAAGTCCAGGCTGCCATTTCCAGGACCACAGACATGGATGATCGTAGCTTGCTACTGGACTGCTCAATTTCTTAGGTTCTATGGCTGCCGGATTAAAGGAATTTTTGCTCCATATCCTAAAGTGCCTTCATGTAGATATTTACATGGAAAACTATACATTAAAAACAGGTTGCACTGGCATTGAAAGAAAATGCAAAATATAACGCAAAGTGAGCGTATCTGCTAATTAAAACCCACATCCATCCGTACTAAAGATGAGCGAGCATGCTCAGCCAAGCGTACTCGGGAGCAATTTTCGAGTAGTAGCGTACGCATCTTCTAATCTGTACGCTAATGTGTACGCATCTTATAAATTTGTACGCTAATGCATACAGATTAGAAGATGCGTACGCTACTACTCGAAAATTGCTCCCGAGTACGCTCGGCCGAGCATGCTCGCTCATCTCTAATCAGTACACAAGACTGAAGAAAACATTCACAACCTGAAAGTAACCTCCCCTTTCATTCTAAAACCGTTACTTTTCCCATAAACAAAAAAATATAGGGAACTTACAGAAAAAAAGTTGCAAAAATAAACTGAAGGCATTAAATATGTTCCTACACCAACCAATCAGATTAAATCTTTGGAATCCGACTGGGTCCTATGAGCAAAGCCTTCACTTTCTGAATAATTCTTAAACATCTTCGCCCCCGACATTAAAGATGAAATAAACTTTGTAAAATTCAAGATATATTATAATATATATATACTGTTTTCATAGTCTTTACAGATCTTTACACAGAAGATCTCCTTCATTTCACAGCGATGAGGGCCCCTACAGGGCGAGCACAATCTCATGGTCTGCACATTAAATATTGTCTGAGTCCAATCTCTTCTAAGTAGAAGTGTGCGCCGTTAACAAACCGAACAGCCGGGAGCCATTTGTCAGCAGTGCAGGCTTTGTCTTTGGGTAAGAAAGCGCTCAAAAGTCCGACCATAATACGCCTTTGCTTCCTTTGTCCACACTGACTACGTAGGCACCAGAGGGAGACCAGGCGACGGCATTAATACAGGAACTGTAAGGAAGAAGAGGACGGTCAGCAACAATACAAGAAATGTTCACAAGAATCTACACAATCTATAGCTGTTTTCACACCTAAACGGCATAATATTTCCAGATTGTCCGGCCCAGAGATTTACCAGGGTTGGCCTTTCATACAAGTAGCTATGACCCCGGAGATGGTCCATGTTGGGTGCGTTCTCATTACAGAGGACATGTTCCAGGTCCATAAGCAAGGGGCAAAAACTTTAGGCATGGCCACTGATTTGGTGGAACATTTACTGCTGTTTTCACACATGAGGCATAACCTATATTTAGTCCTAGGGCTCTGGAGAGAACAAGTCATGGTAAAGTCCGGGACAGATATTGTGGAGGTTTGTGTTCCACACACAGGCCCTCTGGGTAAACTCCAGAAAATGTCTGGATTCCACTGTAAATGGGGTTAATGTGTACAGAATTAAAAAGGCAGATATATACTCTGGACACTATTGTGCGATACAAAAGATGCAATAAGGCCTCATGCACACGAACGTGTGCAGGCCGTGCCTGTGCTGCGGACCGCAAATTGTCGTGGGGCTGATGCATGTGGATTGAGGACCCATTTACGCGATTCGTATCAGACTGTCTGCACTGTAAAAGAAATCGAACACGTTCAAGTGGATGGATCCGCATCCATGATTCGGGGTGCACACGGCCGGTGCCCGTGTATTGTGGACCCGCTGTATGCTGTGTGCATGAGGCCTAAGTCTAATAAAGCAACACCTTTCTTCCAGTCTTACCAATGCTGCTTGCCAAGAATCTTTTCCACTTTCCCGGTCATCACATTCCAGAAATATAGAGCCCCCTCTGCTGACCCGGCTGACACATATCTACCATCAGGGCTAAACCAAAAGAATATGAAGAGGAGATTGGGTTATTTGGGCTTCATTGTCATTTACTAGAAATGTCCAGGCTAATGGTTTATGTACTAGAGAACAACCCGAAGGAATACCTAACAATACTCTCCTTATTTGGAGCTACATGATCAATTTGCATCAATTGCCCATATACAGTTCCTCCATGCCGGCAGAAGGGGTAATCTGAGCTCACTGTGGTGGTCCCTGGTCTTTATTTTGCTGGAGCGATGACACGCATACATCCATAAGACCACTGCAGCCAGTCACTGGTAATCATGTGTGCATGTGTGGCACACGACTGCTGAGGCCAGTGACTGGCTGCTGTGGTCATGTGGATTTACGGCATGTCATCGCTCCAGGAAAATAAACAGAGAACACTGCAGCCTTGGTGCTTAAAGGGAACCTGTCATCTCCGAAACACCCCCTGAACTAGAGTAAGCGTTGTATAGTGTAAGTGATGCTGAATCCGAATATGTAAGTTTTATCTCCATAATCACTTCCATTCTGACGCTGTGCTCCCACAAACCTGCAGTAAAATCCACTCACTGGACTCTTGTTTGAGTCCTCTCCATTATGTGAGTGAGCACTGGAGTCCAGTGAGTGCATTTTATTGCAGGTTTGTGGGAGCACAGAGTCAGAATGGAAGTGAGTATGAAGATAAAACTTACATATTCGGATTCAGCATCACTTACACTATACAACGCTTACTCTACTCTTCAGGGGGTGTTTTGGAGATGATTTAAGCGGCAGAGGATTTAAAGGACATCTGTCAGCAGATTTGTACCCATGACACTGTCTGACCTGTTACATGTGCACTTGGCAGCTGAAGACATCTGTGTTGGTCCCATGTTCATATGTGACCGCATTGCTGAGAAAAATTAAGTTTTACTATATGCAAATGAACCTCTAGGAGCAACGGGGGCGTTGCCGTTACACCTGGAGGCTCTGCTCTCTCTGCAACTGCCGCACCCTCCATTTTGATTGATAGGATCAGACAGTAAAAAGGTAATCACACCTGGTCCTGTCAATCAAGGTGCAGAGGGCACAGCAGTTGTAGAGAGAGCAGAGCCTCTAGATGTAATGACAACGCCCCCGTTGCTCCTAGAGGCTCATTTGCATATATTAAAACATCATTTTTCTCAGTAATGCGGACACATATGAACATGGGACCAACACAGATGTCTTCAGCTGCCAAGTGCACATGTAACAGGTCAGCCAGTGTCATAGGTACAAAACTGCTGACAGATGCCCTATAACAATGATGTTCTTTTATTTTATAACATTTCCTGCAGTTTAATTTCTAAAATTGTGGTACAACCACTTTAAGAGAACAGACGGATAGATTTAGTTCCAGAGCCTCGTCCTGGGACTGAACCCATAGACCCTTTGGCTATAACAGCAGCTCCAATGAGGGGTCCATATAGTTTATGGGGACAATCTACGTCATTCACAGCAAGTGCGTTAGCCATGCAATTTTTACAAGTAGGAAGTTTGAAGAAAATGTTAACTTTTCTATGCCAACTTAATATTTTGTAATGCTTACCTAAATATGACTCTAGTCCAATCAGATCCACACTTGAAACCTTGCGCACTAGAAGCAAAAAATAAAACTGAATATGATTGCATTTAAACAGAAAATAACACAATTCACATGAGATATGAAAAGACATTTTTCATTTTATCACAACTTCTAGACTGTCTCACTATAGAAGGCTGGTAAGGAGAGTCTTGCATATGATACAATACAGTGAAGGCTTTATTACCTATAATTAATCAGAGTTAATAGTTCAGCAGACAGAGCCGGTGGATCGCCTTTAACTCACCTAAAGGTCTGCCGCACTGCACTGGCGCGCAAATCTATGATCTTGATCAGGTCGTCCCGGGAGCAACTGAGCAGCTCTGTTCTCTCGGGGTTCAGATCTAGAGCCGTGATCCTACCTTGTAGCTCCAGCTCCCGTACTATACACTCCGTTCTGAAAGACAATGCTAGAGTTAATAATAATCCACTTTAGGCCTCTTTCACACGAGTGTCGCGGATTTGTTCAGGATGCGTTGCGGATGCGTTGCGTTTTTAACGCGCGGATTGCATGCGGATGCAATGCGTTGCGTTTTTAACGCACCCCCATTCATTTCTATGGAGCCTGGGCTGCGTGAAAAACGCAGAATATAGAACATGCTGCGTTTTTCACGCAACGCAGAAGTGATGCGTGAAAAAAAACGCTCATGTGAAAAGCCCCATTAAAATGAATGGGTCAGGATTCAGTGCGTTCGCATCACACATCGCACCCGCGCGGAAATCTCGCCCGTGTGAAAGGGGCCTTAATATTACTAACCTCCTCTCTAGTCATATGATGGAAACCTATTCAACCAGCGGAAACAGTAAACATACAAAACGTGCTGCGGATTTGCAGCAGTTTTCACCCTTTGCATTGCAAGCCATATATAACAGGTGTAAAAAAAAAAAAAAAAATTAAAAATCTGAAGTCACCCTTAAAGGGTTTATTCGGGAACTGACATTGAAAACCTATCCTCGGGATAGGTCATCAACATCAGATTGGCGGGGGTAAGACTCCCGGGACACTGCTGAACAGCTGTTAGAAGAGGCAGTGGCGCTCTATGAGCACTTAGGCCTCTTCACTGTACGCTGGACACATGGCCTAGGCGCAGCTCAGTCCCATTTAATTCAACGGGGCTGAGCTGCAATACCAAGCACAACCATTATACAACGTATAGCGCTGTGCTTGATAAGCTACCAGGAAGTCGCAGCGCTGGAGCTTTAGTAAGCGCCGCAGCCTCATGAAATAGCTGATCATGGGGGTGTCGGGACTCAGGCCCCCGCCAATGTGATATTGATGACCTATCCTGAGGAAAGGACATCAATATCAAAATCCTGGATAACCCTTTAAGCTGGCCATACACTTCAGAGAGTTGTAGACTGTACACTAGAGCGGGATGGACCCACACACATTAAATGTTTGGCGGTTTCAGCTTTGTATGTGGCAATGGACAACCTTGCAAGTTCACTATATAACTAACAGATAAACGTTATTCCAGGGAATGTCTAAAAGAAGAACACCACGGCCCCTTTATTCTAGCATCCCACATACCTTATATCCCAAAAACGAATCTTTTTGTCAAAGTGGCCGCTCATCACACACTGCTCCGTGCAGACAATGTCATTGCAGCTGGAGCCAGCAAATACAGTCTTGATACCTGAAATTGCAAGAAGGGGGGGAGGGGGGGGTGTCATTCCAAAAAAAATGAAATTCTCAGTGGACATTCGGGAATCTGAAGGCCTTAGCCTTGAAAGGGTTAATGTCAGGAAATACTTACACACTTTGTTACGCAGATCCCAGAGTTTCAAGGTACGGTCGTGACTTCCTGACACGATGCGAGCGTTGTCCAGTAGGAATTTAGCAGACAACACCTTTCCACTGTGCCCAGTCAGTGTATGCTGAGGCGAATAAAGTTATAAAAAAAAATGGAAGACATTAAGACGTGCTGGATGACCGGCATGAGCAGAGGAAAAAAAAAAAAACCACGGGCCATTTCTTCTCACCTCTCCAACTACAAAAGGCTATAGGATACACCCAGGGATTAGACTAAGGAAACATTACAGGCTAACTTGGGCTTTGGTGGTGCTCTAAGGAAGTGGAGGGGATAAGACAGGGGTGCACAACACCCCAGAGTCCTGGTTGGCGGCCCTTGTCCTGCTGGACAGCAACAACAGCTGACCGCGCGATCAGCTGTTTCTGCCCAGACCACCGCGCAGCAAAGTATTACAGCTCCTGCTTCCACACTGTAGCTGTCAGAGACAGCGGAGGAGCCGAGGAGATGGCAGAAGAGAGTTATCAGCACTTCTGCCTTATCCTCAGATACGTGAGCAGCACGCTGTGCAGTTTAGACACGGCAATCACGTAATCGCTGGGTGTCAGGGGCAGAGGAGTGCAGAGCCTTACTAGCTCTGCCTTGTACAAAGCCTCCCCAGCAGGCTGGTTTTCCCTGTAATTGGGGCTCCCTTGGATGAAGAAGCAATGACAAGCACCAATTAACATGTGCAACTTTTTGGGGGCCAGTTTTCTGGCATAAAAGCAATGAGAAATCTCTCCTACAGTGTATATACTTGAGCACCTATGGGATGTCAGAGTAAGGCATCTACTCTGCCTGATCATTAGTGAAGCAGTCAGGAAAGCGTCTGCCAGGCCCCCGTGAATTCACACTAAAACAGGACTTTTTAGTAAGATTTCTTTTTGCCAAGAAGTGCACCTTAGAGTCAAAACAATCAAGTATTTTTTGTATAATATTTTTGCTCTCCATTATTTTTAGACGTAATTTCGGTGCCCAAAACACATCTAGAAGTATGAGGACATCACTTGGTTCAAAATCATATAAAAAAATAAAACAAGAAGATAAAAATCATGGTCTTACCCGAAGGCGATAGTCATCAACTGTCCAGATCCTGCTGGCAAAATCATTAGACGCAGCCAAAAGGTAGGAACCCTAGAAGAACATGGCAATATCATGATTCATTGCACATAGTATTTATTTTACTCCCTTATACAGCACTTTACAGACATTAGCAACAATCTAAGTTCCCTATCAGTATGTCTTTGGATTGTGGAAAGAAACCAGAGGACCTAGAGGAAACCCACACCACGGGGAGAACATACAAACTCCATAGGGATGTTCTAGTTGGCTGGATTCAAACCCTAGCGCTGCAAGGCACCAGTGCTAACCACTGAGCCACCATGCTATTTCCATACAGATTTAGTAGATCTGCACTTAAAGTACATTTCCTACACTTTTCACAGATCTCAACTAAATCCAGACATAAAAGGGCAAAGGTGTCACAACTGGCTGGAGCAAAATTCCCTAGTATTGAGTGAACTTCTGTTGTCAAATTCGGGTTATCTAAGAATTCCATTATGGATTCCGTTACCACGGACTATAAGTTATTTTCCGTGGTAGCGGAATCCATAACGGAATTCTTAGGATAACCTGAACCTTGTACGCCGAACTTGAAAACAGAAGTTTGCTCAACACTAAAATTCACCTCTCCTTTTACCACCCATCTTATAAGGGCTATACCAGAAAATCTGGGGGTGGTATTTCGGGCCAAAACGAGTGACGGTAGAGGATAAAACCAGTTACACTCATTTCAAAAGTCTTTTACACAGGCAGATATAAAGGACCTGAGGGGCGAATGACCACTACCATCATCAATTGTTCCCCATGTGTCTACATTATTGGAGACATCCTGCTGACCAGCAAGCATTTTCATGCTCACATAAATAGGCTGATCTGTTGCATTTTATCGGGAATGAGCATTCGTTCTCGATAATTCGTTCCATGATCTGCAAAATGTAAAAGGTTTTTTTGCCATAAGATCTGACAATTGTGTGCAGAGCTTAAAGGGGTTGTGTCGCCTCAGACATTGGTGGCATATTGCTAACATAGGTCACCAACGTCAGAGAAGTGTGTGTCCCACCTATCTCTAGAACGAGGTCCCCCCCAAAGTGAATGAGAGCGCACCGTGCGTGAGTGGCGTGCTCTCTATTTACATCAATGGGAGTTCCCATAGAAAGCCCCACACTGTGCATTGAACTCTGTGGGGCTGCCACTGGCTAAATAGGAATAGAGGGCGGCTGTCCATGTCCTATTCTTGAGATAGGTGTGGGCCCCAAAGGTGATAGCAATATGCCACCAATGTCTGAGGTGACAACCTGGTTACAGGGCTAGAGAATATGTGTAATTCTGTAAATATTTTTTTTCTAACCATATCTGTTCAGGTTCTTAAAGGGAACCTGTCATCTCTGAAACACCCCCTGAACTAGAGTAAGTGTTGTATAGTGTAAGTGATGCTGAATCCGAATATGTAAGTTTTATCTTCATACTCACTTCCGTTCTGACACTGTGCTCCCACAAACCTGCAGTAAAATGCATTGAGAGGACTCTTCTTTGAGTCCTCTCCATTATGTGAGTGAGCACTGGAGTCCAGTGAGTGCATTTTACTGCAGGTTTGTGGGAGCACAGCGTCGGAATGGAAGGGAGTATGAAGATAAAACTTACATAACCGGACTCAATATCACTTACACTATACACAGCTTACTCTAGTTCAGGGGGTGTTTTGGAGATGACAGGTTCCCTTTAAGCCAGGGGATAGAGCTGAAGTGTGAGGGAATGTGTTATATCTGTGTGTATATATATTTTTATATACACACACATACTGTTTCCATATTCCGGGCTGATTTTCCCTTTTTAAATATGGCCTCCATAGTGCACACAGCATACACTCTCGTTTATTATTGGTTGGCCTAATGATCTCTATTACTTTGGGCTGTGCTCTGCTCTTATGTCTTCATTCAATGCTCTGTATTTTTTATGCCCCTTATTTTTAGAGATATAGATATAGGTACCTATTCCTTGTAATACCCTATTACCTGTTGAGGAAACTGTGAAACAGGAGAACAAGCTGTTGGTCTGCAGCTGCATTATCATTTATCCCTTATGGGTCTGTATATTGTCAGACACTTTTCTATGTCCTTATATCCATTTTACTAAACCTTTCTGGGTCAGTTTGTGGAGGCACTCATGCACTTTACAGTTTCTTTGCATATTTGTTCTTTATGTATTTTTTTCTTCCTTTTAAACACTGTGTTCTCGTACCATATATTCCATTATATGTATGTGCCTGTAGTTAAATTCCCTGGGAGTTTTGGATTTGAACCTCATGCACTTATTTAATGGTTCTTTGATATTATAGGCAGTATTACAACCAACTATTCTTGCTGGTTTTCATGGTTTTTATATGGATTGTGATGGCAATTTTGTATAATATTATATATGTCCCAATAAAGATTATGTTGTGATGAATATTATTTGTGCTTTATATTTTACATTATTTGGGAACTATATCTCATTTGTAGGTATTATGGATTTTTCGGATATATGGTTCAGGCTACTTCGATGTTGGGTGTCTAACTAAAATGGTATCTCCTTGCCCTTAATCATTGTTTGGTATGTATGAGTTTTGTGCACTTTAAAAATAAAAAGGGGGTCATTTATTAAGACCCGGTGTTTTAGACGAAGGTCTGAATATCCCCCTATAGCTGGTGGTGGATCTGCCAGAGTTATGAAGAAGCGCCGGCCTCAACATAACTTCCACGAACCAAACACTGCTTTTAAATGTAAGACATCTTCCTTGCTGTCTTACATTTAGACCCTTTTCTATGCGTAAACCAGGCATAGAAAATGGTAAATGAGGTGACCCTGCTGGTCCGTCCCCTTCTCTGCCACTCGCACTTTTTTTTTTTTTTTTTTTTAAAGACATGGAGCGTGCAGGGAAAAGTCGCAAAGTCACAAATATGCCTAATATAGGCGTTTTTCTGGTTAGTAAATGACCCCCAAAGATTAAAAAGGATAAAAACACAAAAAAAATGTATTGTTAAAAAAAAAAAAATTAGACCGAGAAGTACAAAAGGAGTGAACATTGATTTCCTTTTCTTTATTCAAGAATAAAGGTTGACATCTATCAATGTCATTACAACACCAATGTGGCGTAAAGAGAGACTTAAAGGGGTATTCCCATCTCTGACATCTTATTCAATATGATAGGAAATGTAATAATATTGATTTCAGCAAATAAATTCATTTTTCAAAAATGTACCGTCTTTTAGATATCCTGTCTTTTCCACCCAGGATTCCCCTCCTTGTTCATCCACAGTTGCCCATGGTTACGGCCACTGCTGCTGTTCGGCAGGGGTGGCCGTGCTTGCTCTGCCCTGCCAAGACATTTCACACGGAGTACCCGGGTTCTCATTAGCATACAGGCTGGAGCACGCGCAGTAGCCGGCAGCCTGGCCTCCTTTCTGCATCTTCTAAGAGCTGAATAGGACAGCACTAGCGCATCCTCACTAGCATCTGAGCGTCCTATTCTGCTGTAATGTATTAGCAGGCACGAGCTACCACAGCACATATCAAGGCTGTCACGCCTTGCCAAAGCACACTGTTATGTCTGTGATCTGTGTTCTTTGGAGCATGGACTTCCTGGAGTAAGGGGGACTGAAGCCCAATATACAGAGCGATGTTTCATTCCTCACACAGCAGCTAGGGCATGGAGGAGGAGAGCGTTACACAGACACACAGTGACCAGAGAGGTGCGGGGAGAGGCATGGGTGAATTAGTGTACTGATGAGAGTCCTGCAGCCTTACAGCCATAAATTACTGCTAAACATTTTGGTGAAGCTGCCCCTGCTTTGTGCTAACGCTTTCCTTTCCAAATGAGCCTGAAACAGTGTTAATAAAGGAGCACTCACAAGAATACATGAGGGGTTTCCATAGTGTAATATGTACCTGTACCTGCAGCTGCGCTGCCTCATGTAGATGGACAGAAGCAAGCAATATACATACGAAGTGAAAGTGCCCTGTCATCACTGCGTCTTAAACTGCAAATGCTGCATACATTACTGTATGAAAGCATAGAGTGTGTGCACACAGCCAGACCAATATTCACAACTGTCATGTGACTCATTAGCATGGTCCCGCCCACAAAGCAAGTACAACAGTGGAGCTAAAAGTGAAACAGTTATGCTAGTTAGTGATGAAGGTGGAAGATGGGAATACCCCTTTAAGCGTCTTGCTGCTTTGCTAAAGTGGCAATAAAGGAATCCGGCCTAGAGGACGCAGCGGGGCCTAGCACAGCCCATCAGACTTACTATAACTTGGGCCAGAAACTGGCTCCTGGCATCCTAGACTTCAGTTTCTGGCGCACAAACTGCCAAAGACGTGCCTAATTTATTAGGAGAAATAGAAGACTGCAGCACTCACTGGTCTTCTTTGTAATAGTTGAGAAGGTTTAGTCATCAAGATGAATGCAACGTTTCAACTTCCTAAGTTCAACAAGGACTGTAGGAAGTCGAAACGTTGCATTGATCTCTGTGAATAAACTTTCTCAACTATTGAAAAGAAAGCAAGCGAGTGCTGCGGTATTCTACCATTTCTTCTGATTTACCTGGGCCTCACAGGCTAGAGCCCAACACTGCCGGCAGCACCGCTTATCTAAACCCGGAATAACTCCATGGAACAGTTAGTGCTGCTGCATCTCTACATTTAGCCTAATATATTAGGCACATCTTATACCAATGCAGGGGAATCTAGACTGGCGTTTGGGAACACCAATCTTGATAAATGTTCGCCATAGTGTATACTTTAAAGAGGAACCTCTCCTGACATGTCTGTTTTATTAAAGTGGTTCTCCCATGAGTAAGGTAAAAATGAAAATCAGACATCATGTAGTACATGACAATATCTTTCTAAAGCTAGAACCAGCCTTGCACCTCACATGGATCCAGAGATCTCCTCATTCATCGCTCTGCTAGATTTATACCAAGCAGACAGCTTAGATGGCGTGTCCTTCTGCTACAGCTGGTGGCACTTGAAGGATAGAACTGAGCATGTATGTCAACCTGGAGAGAGAATTTGGAAAAAGGGCAAACAGCAGGTGGTGCTATGCAATTAGAAAAATATTCAGATGCAGGTGCTGGCTTGAAAAATAGAATATTTTTCGTGGGATAACCCCTTTAAGTACTTGTATTCCCCATGTAATAATTCTGGAGCACCTATTCTTATGACTCTGTGTTGAGCCATTCCTCTACTCCAAGGGTCAGGAACCTCCGGCATGCCAGGTGTTGTGAAACTACATCCCCCATCATGCACACTCACTCGGCTGTTCTCTGAACTCCCACAGATGTGAATGGAGCATGCTGGGAGTTGAAGTTTCGCAAAAGCTGAATTGCAAAATTGTGCTGATTAGAGATGAGCGAACGTGCTCGAAACGAGCACTGTACCGTTCGGCTCCCCTGCGCTCGCATGGTCGCAGCCAGCTGCTTCCGTCCTCCTCAGGAGGACGGAAGCGGCTGCCTGCGCCCATGTGAGTGCAGGGGAGCCGAACGGTACAGTGCTCGTTTCGAGCACGTTCGCTCATCTCTAATGCTGATCCCTGCTCTATTCTTCTATTCACTAGAAGTTTAAGAATGAATTGCCAGCACTCTGCAATTAAGATCCAGATGGGTCTTATCAGTTAAGGGCGTGTCCCTGCACAATTTGATACTGTCCAATCAGCCCTGCCAGTGTCAGACGGTGCAGGGACACTCTCACCAATCAGTAACACCCATCTGGAAATTAATTGCAAACTGTTAGTCATTTTTTCATAAACTTCTAGTAAGAATAATAGAGGAATGGTACAACAGTCATAAGAATAGCTGCTCCAGAATCATATGGAGAATGCAAGTAGTTACTAAAACAGACATGTCACTTGAGGTGGTAGGTCCTCTATAAAGTGCAAAAAGGAAACAGCTTCAACTGTTAATCCTATCAAATTATATTTTACAGAAAAGAAAAGCTCACATTCATGTATGAAAAAACTAATGCACTTACTGCACTGTCAAACTCTATGCTTGTAATGCCGGCATTGCTTCCCGTCAACGATCCCTTTGCCTCACACTTATCTGTAAGCACAAGAAGCAGATGTGTAAGAATGGCAGACCACTACATATTACACTGGGCACTAATATACTGCAGATTCCATGTTGTCTCAGCTTGAAAACTTAAGATCATACACTGTATACATGGTCAGCCCCCGTACACCACGCTCCAGACAGGAGGTATATGTAGGGTAACGTTATCCATCATGAGTCCAGTGTCTTCAGGACACAAGATTTACGTTACCCAAGAATGTCAGCAACTCCTGGAAACACACATAGCACAACTGGGAGCTGGTGTATAAGAAGGGGCTGCTGGGAGCGTCTTGGCTGCAGGGGGGCAGCAATGTAATCAGACCTTTTACAGTTCATCACGGACAACAGGGCAAATTTGTCAAACAGAAAAACGGACAAATAAGGGCTCATGCGCATGACTATGTATTTTGTGGTCCCCAAAAAATGCGGATGACGTCCGTGTGCATTCCGTATCTATTAGGGGCCAGAACAGCTGGCCCCTAATAGAACAGTCCTATCCTTATCCGTAATGCGGACAGTAATATAACAGGTTCTATTTTTTTGCGGGACAGAAATACGGACATATAGAAACGGAATGCACACGGAGTAATTTTGAAAAGAATGGTTCCGCATACGGTACGCAAAAAAAACAGAACGGACACGGAAAGAAAATACATCCATGTGCATGAGCCCTAACTAAAAGGAACTCAAAGAAACTTATTAAAGGGGCTTATGATCAATACTGGAAATTTGATCTTGTTTTCCGTAATCCTTTTCCACATTTCTTACCTCCAATCACCTCCCATAGCTTTACCCTGCGGTCCATCCCTCCCGTAGCCAACAGTCGTGAGCCTGGGCTGAACCGCACTGCATTGACCTCGCCATCGTGAGCATCCTGATGAAGAAAAAACACGTAGATGATGAAAAAGATCTAGCTTTTGCAGCGTGCCATTACCCTATTCAGAAAAGCATTGAACACGTGGAGATAGAGGTGGGGAGAAAGCAGTGTAGTCGGCTCTGTTCACATCTCGTTTCTACCGGACGCTCTGCATAGGCACCAGGAAAACGCCCAGCGAGCATGATGACCATATCCATAGGACCCCAAGCACCCAGTATATGCCAAGAGTGTCCTCCTGCCATACATTACACCGACATGTGCACTGGCATACAGCTAGACGCATGGTATATTTTTATGGAAGTCAATGGCCGACGTAAACCACTGGAGGTATACATCATGTAATACTCTGAATACCTTCAAAATAACGTGTGAACAGGGCCCAATAAATAATAAGTAAAGGACATGAGGTCTCAGCTTGAAAACTTCTGATCACATAGCACTGGATTCTGCCTCCACCGCTCCTTATCACTTACTATGTAGGATTGGCTCAGAAAACGCTCATCCTTTCACCTCTGAGATAAGCGGCATAGAGACAAACCAATGATGTCAGCAGCCTTTAAAACCGACCAACACGTATCTCAAGTGTGGCTGGATTGAACTGCGGTTGCTGGGAGCTTAGTGGATTTTTGGAGAATTGCAGTGTTTCAGACCTTTTACTATTCATCACTGACCTCAGCTTGTACTAGAGAGCATGTAGTAGAGGAGAGAGAGAGAGAGAGAAAGAGAAACCGTACAAGTAATGGGGAGCTACTTACGAATGAGTGAAGAGCCGTCACCGGAACACGAACCTCCCGGTTGCCTCCCGCCTGAGCGTCTGTGCTGTCCTGTGAGGCTGGGAAAGAAGATATAGAGCGCCTCCTAAGAGGAAATACAGAGACGTTAACATACGTGAAGGCCACGCCAGCCTTGTAAACACAAGCAATACAAAGCAATTTAATCATATTCAAAGCAGTACAATAGACAGCCATGCCCACCACTGAAACCACAACAAAGGGACAAAAGCAGCAATCGTTCCCTTGTGTGAGGTGACACGTCATCCAATGCCACAAGTCTGCCACAGTGAATATAAAAAACAGACAAAACACCCCACCCAGTTAATGTAATAATCAAACTTTTCCTGTGAAATAATTCCTTTTTTGTACATATGCTAAGGCCGATTTCAGATCGGTGTCTGAATTCTGGTTTTCTGTTCCAGCGTAAGAATAGGACACCAGAATCGCCATATAACGGAGTCTGTTGGGTTTCCAGGCATTTTTCAATAAAATTGCTGGTAAAGTTTGCAACAGGTTTATGTGGGGTCTGCATGTCTTATGCTACCTAGGCCAGAGTCACACCAGCGTATGACGGGTAATTTTGGACCGATATTACAGCTAAGAGTCCAGAACACGCAGAGTGTGACCCATCTGGATGAAACTCTGATGTGAAACTGGTATTTGAAGGTAATAAATTAGCAAGGAAATTAAAAATTGTAAAGCAGAGTGCTTAAAATCAAAGTAATAGGTCACAGCATGACCAATCTAATCACATATAGATGTATCAGAGCACAGTCAGCATATGACTGGTAATGCCTATATGTAACGACAGTTCTGATGGGATATGTCATCACTATGATCCGGAGGTCCTGAGAATCAGGGGGACACAGCACTGGTGAAGGGACTATAGCGATTATTCTCAGGATTGGTGGAAGTCCCAGAGGTCAGACCCCAACAATATTTTTTAAGATGGCAATAACGCTTTACAGTGGTTTTCCATTTTTGATAATTAACGTTTATGGCCCACGGATAGTACATCCCACACATATGATCAGTCAGGGTCTCAGCAGTAAGACCCCCACCCGTGATGCAAATACGGCACACTTGTCAAAGTTCGGTGACAACCTAAGTTGCTTTTAATTCGGGCGTCAGTGACTGGAATGAATTTTATTTATATCCAGAGACTGGAAATTGAAAACTTGTAGAGACCTAAGGGCCCGTGGCTGGGAGACCACGCTGCTGTTCGTGCATCTGGCGTTGACTGCGGACAGATGCCAATGGTAGGTGTCTGTGCGCGGATTCGCACCATTCAATGGGGTTAAACTGCAAGCAGGTCTGGGGTCTTCAAAGTGAAAAATCGTGGAGGTTTCTGCCATGGAACATGTGTTGGATTCTGCCCTGTGACCACACACTTCTCACAGCTGATAGTTTGCTACAATACTATCCAGTGAGACACCCTGAATCTCATGACATCTTACATAGGGCTCATGCACACGGCCGTTGCCATATTGCGGCCTGCATATGGTGGGTCCGCAATACACAGGCACCAGCTGTGTGTACCCCGCATCATGGGTCCACAATCCCGGAGATGCGGTGTGGTGCAGAACGGAGGCACGTAGAGTGTCCGTGGTGTTTATATCTGTGCCTTTGCGCCGCAAAAAAAATATTCTTTTGCGGTGCAGACGGATTACGGACCCATTCAAGTTGAATGAGTCTCGATCAGTCCCAGCCGCCGCACGGATGCTGCCCGTGCATAGGGGACCGCAAAATGCATGGAACGGACGAACAACGGCCGTGTGCATGAGCCCTTACAATAATACATTGTAGCTGTCAGTAAAGAAGACTACTTCTAGACTGGATACAATGTAGCAAACTCCGTCGTTGGAGTAAGGTTTGCTTGTAACATTTCCACAGCATTACTGCAGGGAAAAATCACAAGGGCAAATCAGGAACAAAGTGTGAGGATTTGGTGGCAGATTTCCATTTTGTGGAAAAGTTGACCATTAAAGGGGTTGTCCAAGTTATGGAAAAAAAATATAGCACTGTAAATCTGATGGGTAGCAATATATAACTAAGTTCAGCAAGTTTTAGGCAAAAAAAAATAAATCTATATTTCCTCATTTCCCTGGTTCTCTTCTGGCCTTTGTTTACATGAAGTAATAAAAAATCTCTGCCCCTCCCCCTTCTCTGCAAAGGCAGTGAATACAAGTGCTGTGAGTACATGTCTGCCTGCTGGGATACTCAGCAGCATGTTGTTTGTGTAGGACTACAAGTCCCAGCTGTACAATGACACTGCTGATACACACAGGAAATTCTCCCTACTTGTTCTTGTACAATACAATTCCTCTATAGCTCCTTGCCCAGCATTTGTCTCCTCTCACTGCTGCAGCTACTGTTTGTTATAAAGCCTTGAGCCCTCAGTGTGTTCTGGCTGAAGGGGTTAATGTTTTATCTGAAGGACTCCAGGGAGAGAGCAGATAGCAGGAGCCGGCAAAGAAAGGGGGCGTGGCCAGTGACGTCTGGTGTACAGACTGTTATCTGAACTCTGAGGCTTGTACAGGAAACATCATAGACCAGGGAGATAAGCTGACATCACAGGTCATGTGACCCTCAGTCAACTCTGAGAAACCAGCAGCTTTAGAAACACAAAGTATATGGGAAAGTTGTTATACCTGACAAGTTAGTAACATATAAAGAACAAAAAAATAACTCGGACAACCCCTTTAAAGGAAAAAAATAAATAAATTTAAAAAAAAGGACACGAAGTATACTGGACTTATCAATCCATTGTCTCTCCTCTGGTGATGCCCGCCTGGTCTTTACCATCACCATACCAGAGGCAGGGGACTGGGGAGGTGGGTATAATAATCACAATACTAGGATTTCTTCTCTCATTGACTTCAGTAGGAAAAATTAAAAATAAAACAGCCCTTACGGTGACGGATACTGACATGCTGCAGATTATTAAATCCATATCACAGGTCTGTCTCCACCGCATCTGAATGAACTTTGTAAGAATCCCACCATTTGCATACTACAGTATTATGCCGCGCTGTGTGCTAATTCTCATGGAAGTCACATGTGAATTCTGCCTTAGAAGTATTCAGATCGCCCACTCTGGATGTAAATAAATATATTCTCATTCACTGACAGCAAGCAGAAATCCTGACAAATGACAATGTATGTTAGAAAGATACAGAACTTGTCATCACATTGTGATTTACGTAAATCCCTATGAGTACATGGCCTGATAAAAGGATGTACATTTGGTAGGAGAGAACCTAACCTGCCTGACAACACATAATGCAGAGGAGAGGGAAGCATCACCTGGAGGTGTCAGAAGGATGGCCCAAGAGGGGAGACTCAGACAAGCTGGAGGGACAGTTCATAGGTCGCCGAGGCACAGGAATAGCAGGGAGAGGGAGGTAAGAGACAGAACACAGAAATTAACTATGCATTAGAAAAATACAGAAAGCTTCACAGCTTACCGCCATCCGACCTACGCAAGCACTGAGACACAGCAAGGGGCAGGGACCCACAGCAAGTAAAGACATGTTCACAGAGGAAAATCATTGTCCAGGGTAATAGATGGCAGCCATAGGATAAGTCATCCTGGAAAACCCCTTTAATTAGGCATCACATTTCTGATAGGGAATTCAGCTATGTGCACACTGCATTCGAAGTCAAGGGAGGGCACGCTGCGCATGTGCGGGTTGTCACATTCACTACTATAGAAGTTCTGAAAATAGCCAAGCAAGTGCGCTCGGCTAGTTCTGCATCTCCCATAGCGGTGAATGGAGGAGATAGGTGGGGGGTCCCAGAGGTGAGACCAGCACCTATCTGACTTTGACGGCATATCCTTGTGATATTCTTACTGCAACACAGCAGAAAGTCCAATTGTCCATGGATTATAGGGGAGCGTAATTAAAAATACTCACGCTTCCAGAAGTACTTTAGGATCCTGCAAATTTTATTTGTATATTAATCCAGCAATAAAGGCTCGCAGGCCATTTTTTTTTATTTTTTTCAAGAGAATGATGAGCCAATTCCTATCCAGTACTGCGCGATATTTCAGGGCTCATGCCACCTTACTCCTGTGTACTAGTTGAATGCAATCATGTTTCTTAAAGGGGTTTTTCCAGGATTATACTACTGATGACCTATCCTCAAGATCGGTCATCAGTATCTGATCGGTGGGGGTCCGACACCTGGGACCCCCGACAATCAGCTGTTTGAGAAGGCGCCCTTGAGCGCCGAGGCCTTCTCTTAGCTTTTCCTAGGCCAGTAACAATTGTTGTAAGAATTTCCTTTTGTCATTTTCATGCGGAGTAACATATTCAAGAATGGTCCACCGCAATTCACACCATTTCTGTCCCATGCCAAAACAATGTTACTAATCGAATTGCAATGCATACAAGACAAGCAGGGGCAGGTCCCCTTTTTTGGGTGGCTAGAAAAGTCTATCTTGTTTTTTAATTCTTATGTCTCCCCTAATCAGCGCTTTGTCTATTGTTTTCCCTTTAGGATAAGCAAGTCTGTTTGTCTTTAAACAATTTTCCATATTTTCTATCACGTTGTAGTAGATCCCAATTGGACGTCCTGATGTTGCACTAAGGCCTGTCACACAGTGTTTCACTGTACGGCGGCGGCCTCAGGAAGCGCACGGCGTCATAGCAACCAATGACGCTGTGCGCTCCCGTCCTCAGAGGTAGCACGGTCTGGGCTTTCACGGTCGTGTGTGACAGGCCTTACGTGATTGCTACTCCATGTGGGAGCTATATGTATATACCATTATAGTCTGAGATGAAAATACCTCTTTAAGGCCATGTTTAGACATAACAGATCTGCTGCAGATTCTTGATGTGAACCTGTGTAGATTTCAGGGCCTGCTGCCACAACATGACCCGTATCTAGTAAGACACGAATTACACCTTCCCATCTAAAGCTGGCCATTTGTCAAATGCTCATTCCTCTAGACACCGCTCCTTCATACACATGGACACGTGACTAGGGTTGAGCGATCTTTGTGTTTCAAGTTCGGCATATCTAAGAATTCTATTATGGATTCCGCTACCACGGAAGTTCACTCAACACTACACGTGACCCATCCACACATGCATGCTTTCCCAGCAGGAAAGGGAAGTAAGCTGCTGTCAAACACTTCTAGCAGCGGCTTATCTCCCTTGAGAACTAAGGATTGGGCATGTTGAAATCCAAATGCACAAACCATCCTTCCCACCCACACAACATCTGCTGTTAGCAGAGAATCTGAAGGCCCCATACATTTTAGGCTACTTTCACACTAGCGTTTACATTTTCCGGTATTGAGATCCGTCATAGGGTCTCAATACTGGAAAAAAAACGCTTCCGTTTTGGCCCTATTCATTGTCAATGGGGACAAAACGTAACTTAGAACGGAAAATGCTCCAAAATGCATTCCTGTCCGTTCTCATACCGGAGAGCATGCTGCGGTTTTCTTTCCGTCCTGGGAGGCAGAGCAAGATGGATCCGTCATGACCCACCATGCAAGTCAATGGGGTCGGGTCCGTTTTCTCTGCGACAATCTGACACAATAGAAAACGGCTTTCAATGGAGTTCATGACGGATCCGTCTTGACTATGTTAAAGATTATACAACCGGATCCGTTAATAACGGATGCAGACGGTTGTATTATTAGTAACGGAAGCGTTTTTGCTGAACCCTGCCAGATCCAGCAAAAACGCAAGTGTGAACGTAGCCTAAAATGGTCGGTCGGTCCCAGCAAATTGGCAGGTTCATTTGTATAATGTGCATAGCTCCCTTAAACGGGTTTTCCAGGACTTCAGTATTGAGGATAGGTCATCAATATCTGATTGGTGGGGTCCGACTCATAGCACCCCTGTCAATCAGCTGTTTAAAAGAGGCCTACTCATAGTATACCAAGCTTAGTACATTTATATTGGCTGTGCTAATCATTGCAGCCGAGGCTCATTCACATGAACGAGTCTGAGCTGCGCCATGTGACTGATAAATGTGAAGTCGCTGGCCTAGGAAGAGGCCATGGTGCTCACTAGAGCTCGGCAGCCTCTTCAAGCAGCTGATGGGTGGGAGTGCTGGGAGCTGGACAACCACCAATCTGATATTGATGACCTATCCTGAGGAAAGGGAATAGTATAAAACGGCTGGAAAACCCCTTTAAGGGTATATTCACACAGGTTTATAGCAGCTGGTTTTCAGTGGTGTAATAAAAAACTGTAAAAAAATAAAAAAAAAAAAAATTTAAAACCACTATCAATGTAACTTGCTTCAGTTTAAAGACAAAAGTGCAGCTTCTTAGGGCGTACTGGGTACTGTTTTTTAATTTGAGAATTATAATTAACAGAGTGCATATTAGGGTAATTTCCCATATTCATTAAAATACAAAGCGTGCATAAATAAAGTCAAGGAGAGGGTGGGGACAGAAGGGCAGACAGTGGGATGATTAGCCAAATTTATACTCTATGGTGCTGCATCTATCACTCCCATAGAGTATGAATCGTGCAGGTGGGGCAAAGAGAGGACAATAGCCCTCTGTTCTAGTGACCAGCAGTAATAGTATGTGATTGGAATAAGAACAACCCTTTAAGAATGGGAAGCGCTACCCAAAACAGCCCCTACTAAGCACACCATGACCACTTACAGCAATGTAAACAATGCGACCCCCACCCCTCTCGTCTTTTCAAACTTCTGGTCAGCAGGGTGCCGAGAGGGTCAGACTCCCACCCATCTAATACTGACGGCCTATCTTCAATAACGTTACTTTGGAATAAGCTAAGAATAACTTGTGGACAAATGATGCTGTACTATGAAGACAAAAGACCTTCACTTTTAGTAAGATACTACGAGAAGAGTCCTTTCACACTGGTCTAATATGAGGTTTCTTAGGCTCCTCAGCAACTTCTGCCAACACGAAATAATATAGCATACATGGCTAATGGCAATAAGACAACACTAGTTCCCAGCAAAGAGCTAGAAATCATTAACCAGACAGTTGCATGGCAAGGTCATCAAGGTCTCTGATGAGAAATACTAAAAATGTACAAAAATTCCAGAAGTGTGGAACAATATAGGAAGACGAAGACCTACCCGAACATATTAGTGATAGAGTCCAGAAGGCCTCCTACGGCAGGCTGAGAGAGTCTCTTACTAGAGAGGGAGCACAGGAATAAACCAAGTCATCATTATGGTCCAAACCTGAAAATATGACTGTACAACGGACAAGGACTCTAGAGACAACATTCAGCTATCGGACAAAACAAAAGGTTGAGTTCATAGGCCAGGGTCTTAAGAATTAGTATGGTGGGTAAGTAGATGGAGAAATCAGAACAAGATGTGAATGTGCAGACTGAAGAGTAAGGTGTCTACTACAAGACAAGGATAGCGATGAAAGCTGCAATGGATGGCAAACTCCTTCCCAATGAAAATGGAGGAGATCCAGAAGGGAGGTCTCTAAGCTGACCACACAGCAGATGCAAGCCATCTCTCCTGACTCCCTCACAAACGTACAAGATTGGATTGACCAAGTGTGTGAGTTAATTTCAATAGGGAGAGGGGAGTAATGGTGAAGTTACATGGCTCGAGGTTTAGCCTGATCATCAGGAATGAACCTACGTTCCACACAGCGATTGTTTGGGCAGAAGATCTGCTGGCTAACCACCTGTATGAAGATGACAGCATTAGCCATCACTTATCCTGACCAATGCATGCACCTCCACTAACAGGCAGGCAATTATTGGGAAGGGGTGCTTCCTGTCCGGGAATCGTCTGCTCATCAGCGCCTTTAGCCACTGTGACACACCTCAAGTAGTCACTTATCCCTGAAAGGAACATCTTTTCCTTACACAGCAGGAGCCCACCGCATACATATTAGATTGTTTGCAGATCCTGCCGAATTCAGGAAGTCCACCCTCACGGGTATAGTTTAATGGGGAAATGAGGTGAAAAGCGATCTTGCAGAATGTCACTGAGTCATGTAAGATTACAAAAGTGGAGGACGGGAGTTTAGACCTCCGCCAAAGACTTCTAATTTAGGCTAGTTTCACGCTATTGCTAAAATCTTTCAGTAGAGGGACAGCCTGCTGGAGTTCATTGTATCCGGCCTAGTCGGTTACTACCTTTCCCTGCCTGAGTCCATTGACTATAATGCAGTGGTATTTGTCCGGCTGAATCTTGGCAGTAATGGCAGATGCCATGAGGAACAGTCTGCGGGAACATTTTAGCTCTAGTGTGAAACTAGCCTTATGGACCATGAAAAGTCCATCAGCAGTAAGCAGATTCCCAACGCAGGACATCTCTGCAGGGCTAGAAGTCACAATGTATGATGGGGAGGTTTCTATTAGGGCTCATTCATGCCGTTCATGCATTGGGGACCGCAATTCGCAGTCCCAAACGCACGGGCAACATCCGTGCAGATTGCGCAGATGGATTTAGACTAGAGATGAGCGAGCATGTTCGGCCGAGCATACTCGGGAGCAATTTTCGAGTAGTAGCGTACTCGGGAGCAATTTTCGAGTAGTAGCGTACGCATTTTATAATCTGTACACTAATGCGTACGCATCTTATAATCTGTACACTAATGCGTACGCATCTTATAAATTTGTACGCTAATGCATACAGATTACAAGATGCGTACGCATTAGCGTACAGATTAGAAGATGCGTACGCAACTACTCAAAAATGGCTCCCGAGTACGCTCGGCCGAGCATGCTCGCTCATATCTAATTTAGACCCATTCAATTTGAATGTGTCCGTGATCTGTCCCCACCGCAAAAAAAAAAAAAAATGGAACATGTTCTATTTTTTTGCAGTGCGGAGGCACAGAAAGAAACCTCATTCAAGTGAACGGGTGCGCATCTCTCATGAGGTGCAAAAATGTCCGGGGCCTGTATACTGTGGGCCCAGCCGGCATATGGTCGTGTGCATGAGCTCTTAGGTTTGTGCTAAATGGCAGTTTTGGCCACAGTATCACAATATAATGAATGTGGTCGCCTTATGACCCGCAAATTGCTGCAACCGCGAGACGCAAGTCATCCGAGTCCAGCAGGTTTGCTGTAGCATCACCATACTGAGAACTCTGTGACAGGTCCTATGGGCAAAATTACTTCACTTCCTAATATTCCTAACAATTCCTTGCTAACCTGTGTTAGAAAACGCAAAGGAGTGTTTTTCCAGCTCCTTACATTTTCCTAAATATAATTAGATATATTGAGAGAATATCAAACACTTTATTAGGCAAGAACAAAGCACGGTGGTTAATGAAGTGCTTGTTAAAAGGGCAAAAAGGATTAAACACCAAAGCAGGGCGTACGAGATTCCTTTAATCCAGCATCCATGGGATCTGATATTTTGGGTTTATCAGACAGGCTGCTTTCACATCTGAGCTTTCCCTTTCCGCTATTGAGTTCCGTCATAGGATCTCAATACCGGAGGAAAAAGTTTCAGTTTTGTCCCCATTCATTATCAATGGGGACAAAACTGAACGGAGTGCTCCAGAATGCATCCGGTTCAGTTTCATTGCATTCCCATGACTCACACAAAAGAGCAGCAAGCAGCGTTTTTTGAGTGCGTCCTGGGATGTGGAGCAAGACCGATCTGTCAGGACTCACAGTGGAAGTCAATGGTGACATATGTTTTCTCTGACACAAAAGAAAACGGATCTGTCTCCTATTGACTTACAATGGTTTTAGAGACAGATCCGTCATGGCTATTTTATCCGTTTTATCCGTTCATAACGGATGCAGCCGGTTGTATTATCTAGATGGAAGCGTATTTGCTAATCCATGACGGGTCCAGCGAAAACGGAGATGTGAAAGTAGCCATATAAAAGTGTATAAAACTGAAGAACAAATCATCTATGCTCACACACTGCTTTCTGAATAATTTCCCAGGATATCACAATTGGGGGTAATTGGATTTTGGGGATTAAAGGAATTTCATTGTACCCACCTATACACACACACACCCACACCAATTAACATATAAACAGAAGTAACTTACCCCGACATTCGTCCAGAAACCGGAGGGCCCGTGGCATCCCCTGAGGGATCTGCATTATCATTCAATACTTCAATATCATCATCTCTGCAGGGACAGACCACAAGCTGAGAAGCAGCCATGGAAATCCAAGCTTAACATAACAATAACCAGGCTCAGACTGCTCGGTGGCCAAAAATAAAAGCGGGGGGGGGAAGCTGAAAGCGTAATGCTTCGTTTACACTGCCCAATTGTCAGAGATTGTTGGGAACGAAAGGTCCTATAGATGTTCGCTCCCCATAATCCACCCGTGTAAAGGTGCCGCAGATCAGCCAATGAATGTGCAACATGTATGGATGAAATGATTGAGGCGTCCACATGAACAATCATCGATTCTAGGCAGAAAAACGTGATCTGCTGCCCAGAAACAATGACTCTGTATGAGGAACACCAGCAAACATTTTTTTTTCTAATCCTGTTTTATTATTATATTTCCACATGATTATGGCGGCGGCCATCTTGCCTGAGCTCTTCTGAACATTTAGAAAGCGTTGAGAGAATTGATTTACAGCAGCCGCATGGGCCATAGACATATTGGACAGGATGAGACCTCAGTGACTTCAATGGCAGAGTCTTCTAGGCATGTTCTGTGACCAGTGCAGAGGTCATTGTACAAGGAAAGAATAGAGAAGGTATGGCAATCACCTATTGTGAATGGTGGATCCTGTCTTATCTATACACAGAGGTGATATTACAGGCAGGATTAGAATGACAGATGTGCAGATAACTGCAGTAAGAGATCTGTACAGTCCTAGAACCTATTATTAGACATAGTGGCCAGTGCGAAAACTCCAGATTTTATGGTTTCTGTTTGACTATAGAACATTAAAAAGAACAAACAAAAACTCTGTAAAAATATGTTTAAAGGGGTTGCGGACATACCCTTATATTCACCCAGGCAGCCCGCCTAAACAGGGCATCGGAGCATCGCATGCTCCGATGCCCTCCCTTGCCCTGCGCTGGATCGCGCAGGGCAAGGGCTCTTTTGTTTACACAACACACTGCCAGGCGGTTGCTTCCGCCCGGCATTGAGTTCGGTGACGTCACCGGCTGTAATGGGCCGGCTTTAGCGATGCCCTAGCCGTTTTACTGGCTAGGGCAGCGCTAAAGCCCGCCCATCAGCGCCGGTGACGTCACCGGGCTCACTGCCGGATGCTCCGATGCCCTGTTCAGGTGGGCTGCCTGGGTGAATTTAAAGGTATGTCCGGGTTCAGCTCTGAACCCGGACAACCCCTATAACATAGAACATGATTTAAACAATAGGTCATTTTCTGATGACACATTTCCTTGGAGGTTAGCATGTTACATAAAGTATTCATTAAGGTTGATTTTGATATTATGTTACAAAATACAGCATTTTAGAAGAAAAAGAATAATTGCAAAAATAGCAACACTAAGATAGTTTTTTTTTAAAAAAAAATGCAGACTTTTCAACCAATAAAGACATGGGGCAAGCTTTAAAAAAAATAAAACAAAAACACACACACAAAAAACAAACCAGCACTCCAGTTGTTCTGAAACGACAACTCCCAGAATACTCCTTTCACTTCTAAGAGAGTTATAAGAACACCCAAACAATTGTGCACGCTGGGAGTCGTCGTTGTTTCACAGCCACAATGGTTGCTGATCCCTGAAACAGGGCTCTAGCCCTAACTGTGCAAAAGTTTGCAATGTTTAGCATTCTTACACCACTCCAGTTTTTAAAAAGGAAAGAGCGTGGTTAGTCTGTCCAATTGCTTGTAACCAGATTTATCAAATGCATCTTTGACAGAGTGACAAAAAAATGGCACAATCTTATGGATGGCACAAAATGTGGAGCAACTTCTCAAGACAGAGGGAGTAATGTATTTGTCTACACCAGTTTGTTGCACAGAGAAGCTCAAGTGCCGTTTTCCATCAAAATATGCAACTTCCACTTTTACAAAAAGTGGGGAGGGGGGATGCTTTCAAAGTCGGGGGGCGGTCTGCAGAAGGGTCACCTGTGGCCCAACACATTTACTAATTTGTGTGCCAGAAAACCATTGCACATTACAACTGAAGTCTACACCAACTCCCTTACTAGTGTAGATTTCATTTTCTTACACACAGTCCCAAGACAAATAGATATCAGATTGGTGGGGCTTCAAAATCCAGCAACCCCTCGATCAGCTGTTTTCAGCAGCCACCAGTGCCGGATACTAAACAGTGGATGGAGCTGGAGTCAGACGCCTCATTAAAAGTAGTACGCTGGCAAAGGGTCACTACACAGTGGACAGAACCTTCCGCTTCTAGTTCATTTAACTGTTTAGTTACCGGCTGTGGTGGCTGCGAAAAACAGCTGATCAGTAGGGATGCTGGGTGTCTGACACCCACTGATCTGATAGTGATGACCTTTCCTGGGGACAAGTCATCCATATCTAAAAGCTAGACAACTCCTTTAAAGACTTACCAAATTTATCAAACATCATGCCATGTTTGATAAGTTTGGCGCAAATTAAATGGACTTTAAAGCTTTACATCATGATAAATTTCCTATCTGATTTATTGTATTCATAATAATTCTGATACATGTGTACCATGGTTATCTGGTTCTTATGATGACAGGACCCCCCGTAAAACCTAACTTTAATAAAATAAAATCGACCAAACTAAGGTCTAGTTTACACTTCAGTGTTTGGTCAGTGATTTCCATCAGCGATTAGGAGCCAAAACCAAAAGTGAAGGCTACACAGACATAAGGTATAAGGGAACGATCTGCTCCTGTTCTGTGTTTAGCGTCAACCTGGTTTTGGCTCAAAATCACTGATGGAAATCACTGACCGAACGCTGACTGTGTGAACTAGGCCTAACTAAACTTGTATGCACATCAGCTTTTAATGGAGACTGAGAGCCATATAATTCTTAATTCTTCTGGCTTCAGAGGTGGAGCCTTCCTTAATGGATCTCTTCCTGGCCCTAAAGCCAGGGCCAAGAAGAAACCCAGTCGGGGGTTAGTAGAAGTGATGTTATTTGATTGACAGGAGGATTTCTTGACACCATAATTAGTGCTTTCAGTTTCTATCGACAATCATGTTACCCTAGTACACTAAGGCTACTTCTACATGAGACAAAACATTTCTGCAGATTTGCCCCATGCATTGCAAAGGTGAAGTCAGAGGTGGAAATCAGCAGCAGATTTTAACATTATAGTGGACCTAACACATGCGCTGCAATTTTTGTTTTGCAACATGTGGATGACAAAATCTTAATCGGTCCTAGCGACCATGTTATCTCCAGGGGACGGGTAACTGCACAAGCTGCTGGTTCTTAGACACAGATCCGCTCTGCAGTGAAGCCCAGCAGCCTTGTACAAGGTCTCTGAGGCCTGTATTCCTGAGGCTAAGGCCCCATTCACACTTGACACAAAACACAGACAACGACCATGTGCGTTCCGCAATTTGCGGAATGCACATAATAGAAATGCCTTTTCCTGTCAGTGTATTGGGACAAGAATAGGACATGTTCTATTTTTTTCGGGAGCTGCGGAACAGAAGTGCGGATGCGGACGGCACACTGTGCGGCCCCATTGAAAATGAATGTGTCCGCAATTTTGCGGAACGGATGCGGACACATTTTACAGACGTGTGAATGGGGCCTAACACATCAGCCCTAGTTACAGGAGAACTCACAGTAACAGAATGTAATGTTACATGTCCCTCTTTTGAGTCCTCTTTAAACTTAGAAGGTATGAGGTAACACCTAGGAGGGTCAGTCAAGGAGAGTGAATAAAGCATTTAACACAGGTAGGCATAATAATAATAATCATACTCACTGCTCTACGGACACCGGCTCCTTGGCTGCTTCAGCCAGTTCTTTCTGTAGTTGGGCCTGCCTCCTCCTACAAACAGTGTAACAGGACAGGTTTACATCTACAAATCATCACACAAGCAAGAATCAGTAATGTAAGAATAAAAGAATGATCATAGCAGTCCTTTTCTGGAACCTCAAAGGCCATACATCTTAGATAGCTCCAACCAAATGAATTTTTGACCGACAGCTAATTCTTCTGACCCCTCGCCCATTCACATTTAGCATGGGCATGTATGTATGTATGTGTTCTCAATAGGGTTAGGGGAATAAGTTGCTAGTGGCAGCTCATCTTCCTTCAGAAATAAAGGATTTCTGTCACCATTCTGTCAAATTCTTCTGTCACACTTAAAGGGGTTTTCCGGGATTTTCCTACTGATGACCTATCCCCAGGATAGGTCACCAGTATCTGATCGGTGGGGGTCCAACACCGAGGCCTTCTGCTGATCAGCTGTTTGAGAAGGCACCGGCGCTCCCGTGAGTGCCGAGGCCTTCTCTCAGCTTTCCATGTTCATCGGTCATGTGGCCTAGGAGCCGCTCAGCCCCATTCATGTGAACGGGGCTGAGCGCGATACCAAGCACAGCCGCTGTACAATGTACGTAGTGTGCTTGGTGAGCTGAGAGAAAGTAGCGGCGCTCACAGGAGTGGGGGTCTCGGGTGTCGGACCCACACCGCTCAGATAATGATGACCAATCCTGAGGATAGGTCATCAGTAGTAAAATCCTGGAAAGCCCCTTTAACATGTGCTGTCATTTGTAGGTGGAATGTAACATCCATTCAATCATCTGCCGGGCCAAATATGGAAGACATCGAAAAAAAAAAACCCAAAAACCTGTGTTCTCTGCAACATTACTACAAGACGGCTGCATCAGGAAAGAACCCTACAGAAAACCCTGGAGGCAAGCTCATCTACTGTTCATTCTTTTCCACAATTACTAGGTATAGAGAAGGTAAAGTGGACATGTATGAAGGGAAGTATGACCTTTCAAAAAGACAATACTGCTTTTACTATAAAAAGTAAAATCATAGTATTATGGTATCATGGTCCAGGACTATTCATTTGGCTTCAATATCAGAGACAGCTTCACAGTTTTTGGAGGGAAAAGAAAGGGCCGATGATTTTTTTCCAGGTTTAGACAACCCTTGTGAATTTACTTACAGCTGAGGAAACAGTAGGGGTGGTGGGCAGAGCTTAGAGGGGAGAATGGCTCCCTCAGCTGCACGACATTCATATCCATGATGTAGACAACACTGAAAGAACCTTACTTTGAGTCCTTCTCATTTTCAGCATTGAGCCGGTTGGCTTCCTGAGCTTTCTCTGCCATCCAGCGAGTCACCAGCTCCTGGTTATCCTCGGTCGTTTTCCGCAGCTTCTCTTCTAGTGCGTTAAAAGTGATCTGCAGAGCGTCGTATTCGTCCTTCAGGGTTTGGTTGACGCGCTCAAGTTCCTGCAGTTTATTCCGTAAATCCTGACACTCTGTCTGGAGTTCACCGATTGTGCGCTGATATTCCTCTATCCTGTAAAGCATCAGTCCCCAATGTTATCAGGATGGGGCAATCTCAAAATAAAAATACATTTCACTGCCTGGGAACCCTACTCTCCGTCTGACATTAAAGGGTTTCTGTCACCAGAAATAACCCTATTAAACCAAGTGTCATTTGCAATGAGCAAATGACACTTGATGCCAGTAATGTTACTATTATACTTCTCAGTAACGGCGTTTTGCTAAAAATAGCGATTTTATAATATGCTAATGACCTCCCCTAGGTGCAGTAGGCGTGAACCTGCACCTAGGAGAGGCCATAATAACGCCTCTTACCACGCCCCCGGTCGCGCTGATTGACAGGGCCGGGCAGCCAGCTCTTTCGGCTCCCGGCCCTGTACGAGCCCGAAATCCCGCGCCTGCGCAGTAATGAAGCCGGGACCCGGGCGGGCGCCGGCTCTCAATGTGCGCTGATCCCGCGCCTGCGCATTGCGATCAGCGCGCATTGAGAGCCGGCGCCCGCCCGGGTCCCGGCTTCATTACTGCGCAGGCGCGGGATTTCGGGCTCGTACAGGGCCGGGAGCCGAAAGAGCTGGCTGCCCGGCCCTGTCAATCAGCGCGACCGGGGGCGTGGTAAGAGGCGTTATTATGGCCTCTCCTAGGTGCAGGTTCACGCCTACTGCACCTAGGGGAGGTCATTAGCATATTATAAAATCGCTATTTTTAGCAAAACGCCGTTACTGAGAAGTATAATAGTAACATTACTGGAATCAAGTGTCATTTGCTCATTGCAAATGACACTTGGTTTAATAGGGTTATTTCTGGTGACAGAAACCCTTTAAAGAATGCTTTACGTGTCCTACATCAACTTTCTGTAACATATAGATTTTTTTTTCTGAATTAAATAATGGATCATAACAAAAAAAAAAAATAATCAACTGTCTAGTATGATGACAATATAGAGAAAACACAGTGTATACATTTAAAAAGTTTATATCGTGCAAAACAAAGCATAAAAAAAAAAAAAAAAAAAAAAAAAAAGTCTCCCACATCGTGTGCAGTGTACTGAACTGCCGGCACTTACATAGCATTATACTGATTTATGATGCTATGTAACCCTTACAGTTCTGGAATGTGTTGGATAACACACTCGACGTCAGAGTCTCCCGCTCGTGTGAAAGGGGCCTTAATGTATAATTTGGCCAAGATTTGGCGATTTCCTTTGTCTGCCCACATGCCAGGTACCTCTGAGCAGACACATACAATATTGCTATCTCACAGTAATGATGACCCATAGAATAAAGTTGACACATTCATAACTATGAAAATTGTAGATTCACACTGAAGGCATCAAAACTATGAATTAACACATGTGGAATTATATACTTAACAAAGAAGTGTGAAACAACTGAAAATATGTCTTATATTCTAGGTTCTTCAAAGTAGCCACCTTTTGCTTTGATTACTGCTTTGCACACTCTTGGCATTCTCTTGATGAGCTTCAAGAGGTAGTCACCCGAAATGGTTTTCACTTCACAGGTGTGCCCTATCAGGTTTAATAAGTGGGATTTCTTGCCTTATAAATGGAGTTGGGACCATGAGTTGTGTTGGGTAGAAGTCAGGTGGATACACAGCTGATAGTCCTACTGAATAGACTGTTAGAATTTGTATTATGGCAAGAAGACAATAGCCACCTTTTGCTTTGATTACTGCTTTGCACACTTTTGGCATTCTCTTGATGAGCTTCAAGAAGTAGTCACCTGAAATGGTATTCCAACAGTCTTGAAGGAGTTCCCAGAGATGCTTAGCACTTGTTGGCCCTTTTGCCTTCACTCTGCGGTCCAGCTCACCCTAAACCATCTCGATTGGGTTCGGGTCTGGTGACTGTGGAGGCCAGGTCATCTGGCGTAGCACCCCATCACTCTCCTTCTTGGTCAAATAGCCCTTACACAGCCTGGAGGTGTGTTTGGGGTCATTGTCCTGTTGATAAATAAATGATGGTCCAACTAAACACAAACTGGATGGAATAGCATGCCGCTGCAAGATGCTGTGGTAGCCATGCTGGTTCAGTATAAATCCCCAACAGTGTCACCAGCAAAGCACCCCCACACCATCACACCTCCTCCTCCATGCTTCATGGTGGGAACCAGGCATGTAGAGTCCATCCGTTCACCTTTTCTGCGTCGCACAAAGACACAGTGGTTGGTACCAAAGTTCTCAAATTTGGACTCATCAGACCAAAGCACAGATTTCCACTGGTCTAATGTCCATTCCTTGTGTTCTTTAGCCCAAACAAGTCTCTTCTGCTTGTTGCCTGTCCTTAGCAGTGGTTTCCTAGCAGCTATTTTACCATGAAGGCCTGCTGCACACAGTCTCCTCTTAACAGTTGTTGTAGAGATGTGTCTGCTGCTAGAACTCTGTGTGGCATTGACCTGGTCTCTAATCTGAGCTGCTGTTAACCTGTGATTTCTGAGGCTGGTGACTCGGATGAACTTATCCTCCGCAGCAGAGGTGACTCTTGGTCTTCCTTTCCTGGGGCGGTCCTCATGTGAGCCAGTTTCTTTGTAGCGCTTGATGGTTTTTGCGACTGCACTTGGGGACACTTTCAAAGTTTTCCCAACTTTTCGGACTGACTGACCTTCATTTCTTAAAGTAATGATGGCCACTCATTTTTCTTTACTTAGCTGCTTTTTTCTTGCCATAATACAAATTCTAACAGTCTATTCAGTAGGACTATCAGCTGTGTATCCACCTGACTTCTGCCCAACACAACTCATGGTCCCAACCCCATTTATAAGGCAAGAAATCCCACTTATTAAACCTGACAGGGCACACCTGTGAAGTGAAAACCATTTCAGGTGACTACCTCTTGAAGCTCATCAAGAGAATGCCAAGAGTGTGCAAAGCAGTAATCAAAGCAAAAGGTGGCTACTTTGAAGAACCTAGAATATAAGACATATTTTCAGTTGTTTCACACGTTTTTGTTAAGTATATAATTCCACATGTGTTAATTCATAGTTTTGATGCCTTCAGTGTGAATCTACAATTTTCAGTCATGAAAATACAGAAAACTCTTTGAATGAGGTGTGTCCAAACTTTTGGTCTGTACTGTACCTCAAAATCGGTATACAGCTACATAAAAAAATAAAATAAAAAAAGGAAAAAAAGTTATGATTACTGGAACACAAGTCCTTCTAGGGGTTTTCCAGTAATACCTAACCATTATCTGATGCCCTCAGCCTCCCTCTACTATTGAAAGAGTCATAATTACCTTACCTGTGACTCTGGTCCTGTGCGCTGGCTCCGATGTGTCCATCTTCTTGACTGGCTTCAGGAGTAAAATGTTCACAAGAGAAACATCAGTGTTGAAGCCAGTGGTTGGCTGCAGTGGAGCAGGTGACCGTGCCCCAGAGGAAGTTAGAAAGTATGGGACAGGAAGATGGACATGTGGGAGCCAGCGTGCAGGACCAGAGCGGTGAATCCTTCAATAGCTGAGGCAAGCTGACGGCATCAGCTCGCCTGCTCCATTCCCATTCCTGTCAGTGGTCCCCGTCCTGTAAACTTCTAGACGGACTGTCACATGTGCCTCTGAAGCCAATAACTGGCTTCAGTGGAGACATGCCGCCAAGCGGCATGTCACTGCTGCATCAAGTGCCACTTGGGGACACATCACTGCTGAAGTCAAATCATTGGCTGTAGCAACACTCATGACCCCGTATGACCAGAAGTCTCCACAATGGTGACCAGAAGACTGCTAAAGAGAGCCAGGGAGCAGGAGAGTATGTGTTTTTCAAAAGGTACAACACACTGCAGGGGCTCTTTAAAAAAAAAAAAAAAAGTCCCCAAACCCACCAACGCCATTAAGGGTAAAAATTCACTTAATGGCTATGTACACCTTTAGGGGCAATTTTTTTTATTATTGCATTGTACTCATTAGGATTTTTTTTTCAATTGGTCTTTATTAAATATATGGAGTCTTTTTCTCCGTACAGAGCTGAGATGCTCTATTAGCAGGATCTGTCAGGCAGGGAAATGACAGGCTCTTTATCTCTGCTCTCTGACCTTATAAACACTCATTATAGCTCAATCCTTATCTTATGGATAAGAATGTGGCTTAAATAAGTGTTTATGACCTCTTGGTAATTTAGAGATAAGGGTTATTAGATGACCGACAAAAAGTGAAAGTGGTATTCACACAGCTAGGGGAAAAAAAATAAAAAATAGTTAGACAGAAAGGCTCAATATCTTTAGTAAGGACCAATTGGAAAAATTATTTTTAGCCCAAAATGAGTAAAATGCAAATCTTAAAAGGCATTCTGCACCCACTACATGAGCTAAAAAATTGAAAACCTACAATAATAAAGTGACATTTCAGGGAGGATTTTTCAAATTTTAATGTGACTGTCAGGATGTTAATAAAGAGGTGCTTAACAGTACTGCTGAGAAACTGGCACAAGGCTACACTCTTGTCACTTTCAGGATAAGGTGCATATGAACTATGAAACAGACACTACATACCAACAATAAAAGCAGGAGGAAAGCAAGTGGAAAAAAAAAAATCCCTAAAAATGACACCAAATAAAAGAAGGCCAGAACGAGGACCAGAGAGGATTGTACTCACGTTTCCTTGTTGGCTTGGATCTCTTTGTCCTTCTGATGCATCTGGTTGTTCAGTTCTATCACTGTCTGAGCTAGCTGAGAAGGAGGGACGCAGATTTAATGACAGCACGCCAAAAGTGGATCGAAATGACAGCTGGAATAGTCATTGCCCCTGCAGCTACATACAACTCTCACAGTTAAACAAGTCAAAATCTGCATTTACAGGGGTGATGTGCTGTAGACTACTACTCTACAACGGCAGCCCGGCTGGGGGCAGGAGCAGTAATGGAGATTTGCTTTATTGCAGCTCACTCCCATGTAACGTATACACTGCTTCTGACAATACTGGAGACACAGATGTCACCCATCAATCAATACTGGTCTTAAAAAAAATGTTCTTCACCATTATTAAGATGACTGATGAATTAAGAATGGAAAATCAGAGTAATAAAAAAAAAAAGTTTGTATTCTTTAATCACAGCACTCACCTCGCCACGCTTTTTATGAAGATCAGTCAGCTCCTCCTGGTGCTTTATCCTCATCTGAGCCATGTCCTGTAGTAGAGCCTCATGTCGCATCCCATCTGGTCCTGGGCTAGAACGAGGACAACATTTTTACTAAAGGTCTTAAAGAGTCCCTGCAACACACACAATTTCACTTAAAGGAGATGTCTCACTCTGTCAAATTGCATTTATCATGTAGAGAAAGTAAACAGAAGCCACTTACTAATGTATTGGGATTGTCCATATTGCTTCCTTTGCTGGCTGGATTCGTTTTTCCATCACATGATACACTGCTCGTTTCCATGGTTACAACCACCCTGCAATCCATCAGTGGTGATCGTGCTTGCACACTATAGGAAAAAACGCCAGCCTCTCTGGTGTGAGCGCACACAGGCAAGTGTTCTTTTTTCCCTGTAGTGTGAAAGCACGGCCACCACTGCGGGATTGCAGGGTGGTCTGTAACCATGGAAACGAGCAGTGTATAATGTGATGGAAAAATGAATCCAGCCAGCAAAGGAAGCAACATGGACAACCATAATACATTTAACAGAGAATGGTGTAAATAGCAAGTTTTCAAGTGACTTCATTTAAAAAATCTGCCTATACATCCACCTGAAAAAAAACTAACAAAAAAAACTGTAGTCATGGCAACTAGGCATCTCGCTTCTGCCTAAATTACAGTCCACTGCCTGTTGTCAGGCAAGATCAGTCCTTAGTAACAGAGACTGCAGAGAGGAAGTGGAGCCGGGTCAGAGCTAGCTGAGATTGTGAGCTTGATAAACTGCTTCTACACAACTTCTGCACATCACAGGAGCCTCCTGTGTGTCTTAAGGTGTGATTTACCCCCTCTTTATCTGTTCTGTGAGCTCTGAAGCTGAAAACAAACATAACGAGAAGTAAGGGAATGGATGGCACCGCAGTACAGTGCTGGCAAATTTCACAAAAAGGCTACTGCTTCTGAGAGAAATTTATCTAGCTGAGCCGTTGAAGAGCGGAAGAATTAGGTAGCAAAAGACATTAGGGAAGCCCAAAAAAAGATCTATTCCTTCACAGTTAGGATTGTACAAAGAAAAACAGCCATTATGCAAACTTTTTTTTTTTTTTTTAAACTCACGTACGCTTTAAGATGGCCATACATAATCAGATTGCTGTCGCTGGACACTCGTTCAGCCAACAGCTATTCTGCCAAACTGCCCCCCCCCCCCCCCCCCCCCCCCCAATTCACATTTCAGCTCAGTTCAGCCAAGCATCCATAGGGAGATGGGAATGTCACTGCCAGATAATGTAATCAGGGCCCTGTAAAAAAAAAAAAAAAAAAAAAAAAAAAAAAAAAAAACACAGATCCTGACATTCGTTTGAGCCATTTCCATCTCAGATCCGTTTTTTTTTTTTTTTTTTTAGACGGAAACAAAAGTTCTGCTCTCCTCTTCTTCTGACGGATCAGAAGAACAGAAAGCTAAACGGTAATGTGAACACAGCCTTAATTTCCCCCCATTCCAACCAGTGTTCAAATATTTTTCACTAGGGCGAAGATAAGTGCGTTGCGACATGTGTTTTTTTTCTCACGTGATAACTGAGTACATGATACAGTTGTAGAGTTTACCTAATAAGGGAGAAAAGTTAAAAGAAAGCCTACAATTTGGCATGAACGGTGCGACTAAAGTTCATTCTGACCGCGCCCAAATCACTTTATTACCATAACCGTATTGATAATTATCAGACTCTGTACGGGTGGCACACTCGACTCCTACCTGATGTCATGGCGGCTCGGATCATATTTCTCCGCTTGCAGCTTGTCAGCCAATACAGATTGAAAGTCAGACTTTTCAAGCAACTTGTTATCTGTTGAGAGAATGCAAAAGCAATTAGCAGAAGAGGAATCCTCTGCGCCCGAGGGATCATGGAAGCAGAAAAAGGCAGCTCAGTGCCCTTGACCTGTGCTGCCAGGAGAAGTCAATAGCATCCACAATACACAGCGCTGGAGCAGATGCTCACATATCAATATTTTCTGTAATTAAGCACATTTTACGTATAAAGCTGAGCTGTTTTGCCTGTGATGGTATAAAGTGATCTTATTCTGCTCCAAAGAGATCAATGCACTGTTCCTTATAAACCAGGAGATGAGCATGGTGATCATATACAAGGCATCTGGAAAGTCTTCAGACCCTTTCACTAGCCAGAGGTCGCACTACATTTTTTCCAGAAGAGTAAGGCCCCTTTCACACGAGCGTGTCCGGATTTGGTCCGGATGCGTTCAGGAAAATCCGCACGCATCCGCACCAATCCGCACGCAATCGCAGTCAGTTTTGACTGCGATTGCGTACGTTCGTTCAGTTTTTTCCGCGTGGGTGCGAAGCGTTTCAATGCGTTTTTCACGCGCGTGAAAAAAAAATGAATGTTTACAAACAACATCTCTTAGCAACCATCAGTGAATCACGCATTGCATCCGCACTTGTGTGCGGATGCAATGCGTTATTCACGCAGACACATTCACTTCAATGGGGCCAGGGCTGCGTGAAAAACGCAGAATATAGAACATGCTGCGATTTTCACGCAACGGCGAACTGCTGCGTGAAAAACATCGCTCATGTGAAAAGCCCCATTGAAATGAATGGGTCAGGATTCAGTGCGGGTGCAATGCGTTCGCATCACGCATTGCACCCGCGCGGAAACATCGCCCGTGTGAAAGGGGCCTAAAAATACTCCACTGACCATTTTTGAGGAGTATTTTTACCAGAGGAGAAGTACAAAAGTGGCAGTAATACAAATACACGTAGGCCTAAACTCATATGTGCGTTTTGGAGCCTCTGCTGCAGATTCTGTCGAAAGACCTGAAAAAAAAGCCTGATATGCAGAACTTTTTTGTCTGGTAAAAAGACAGGATCCCAAACGGAAACTGAACAGACTCCCCTGCCAGTCAGGCTGGGCTCACATCACATTTGTCATATGTTTAATGTACACAAAAAAAAAACGTGTGTGTGAATGTGGCCTAACAGGTGAGTATTTATGCAGGGCACCATTACTGGTCTAAATAACAGCAGACAATAATAGCCAAGTGAAAGTCCAGTCCCATACAGTGGATCCTCTCTGTATCACTTGGCTATAATAGCCTGCCTGCAATCATTACACATACTGCACCACATACATGTGTCTGATGATCACACACTGCACTACATTACACGCTGTTGCTGTCCCCTAGTTCTGAAGGTCCATCTTGAAGTTCTGGCTGTAGTCTTTAGCTCCACTGCCGCCATGTTTGCTAGGGTCCTTGAGCAGAGTGTCCCGCCCTCCTTACCATAGTTAGCCCCTCCTCCTTACAGCTCCCGCCAGGTTCCCCTGCTGCAGGGCACTGTAAAGATCCAGAAGCCTGCCAAGCCAACCAATAACAAAGCTCCTTGTTGTAAGGAGCTTTGCAATTGGTTGGTTCAGACAGAAGCAGAATGGCTGCTCTGCCTGTGCCGTTCAGTGTGCCCTACGCTGATGAATGACAGGGAGAAGTCTAAGGCATAGTGGTACACCATAGACTTTTTCCTGGAAGTAAATAGGCTTGAACAGGTGTCTGACACTTGTACAGGCGTTACTGCCACCTCAGCTTGTAGTCTTGCACTAAAATAAAATAAAAGTTTAGATTTCCCCCCTCATTCTGCACTCAATATCCCATAATAAGAAAGTGAGAACAGAATATTTGCTAATTTATTGAAAAGGAACATCTTACACTGACATAAGTATTCAGGAAGTCCCTTTGGCAGTGATTACAGCCTCCAGTCTTCTGGGGTATGATGCCACAATGTTTGTACATCTGGATTTGGGGATTTTCTGCCATTCTTCTCTGCAGATCCTCTCAAGTTCTGTCAGGTTGGATGGGGACCGTTGGTGGACAGCCATTTTCAGGTCTCTCCAAAGATGTTCGATTGGGGTCCAGTCAGGGACACAGAGTTGTCCCTAAGCCACTGCTGTGTTGTCTTGGCTATGTGCTCAGAGTTATTGTCCTGTTGGAAGATGAACCTTCAGCCCAATCTGAGGTCCAAACCACTCCACATCAGGTTTTATTTAATCATATCTCTGTACTTTGTTGCATTCAGCTTTCCCTCAATCCTGACCAGTCTACCTACAGAAAAACACCCTCACATAATGATGCTGCCACCACCAAACTTTACTGTAGGGATGGTATTGGGTAGGTGAGGAGAAGGGCCTAACTTCCTCCTGATATAATACTAAGAATTGAGGCCAAAAAGTTCAGTCTTGGTTTCATCAGACCACATAATCTTGTTTCTCAGAGTCTGAGAGTCCTATAGGTTTTTTTGTGTGCTAACTTTCATGCTTTCATGAGTATTTTACCGAGGAGAGGTTTCTTTCTGGCCACTGTGCCATAAAGCCCAGATTTCCCATCTGCACACAGGATCTATGGAGCTTAACTGGACTAACCATTGGATTCTTGGTCACCTCCCCCCCATTGCTTAGTTTGGAAGGGTGGCTAGCTCTAGTAGGAAGTAGGTTGTTCCAAATTACTTCAATTTAAGAAGGCCACTTTACTCTTAAGAACTTTCAGTGCCAGTGCAGCAGCAAGAAAAAAAAATGTATCATTTCCAGATCTGTGCCTCCATACAATCCTGCCTCTGAGCTCTACAGGCAATTCTTTCCTCCTCATGGCTTGGTTTTTGCTCCGATATCCATTGTCAGCTGGGAAACCTTATATAGACAGGGCTGTGTCTTTCCAAATCATGTCCAGTCAACTGAATTTACCACAAGTTGACTCCAATCAAGGTGTACACACATCTCAAAGATGATCAAGAGAAATGGGAGGCCTCCAGAGCTAAATTCCCAGTGTCTTAACAAAGGGTCTGAACATTTACGTCCATGCAAAATTTTAGTTTTTCTTTTTTTTTTAATAAATTGGCAAACATTTCTACAATTCTGTTTTCACTTTCTCATTATGGGTTATCGAGCAGAATGATGGGGAAAAAATATAATTTATTTTTTTACTTTAGCACATGGCTACAAAATAACAAAATGTGAAAAAATAGACAGGGTCTGAAGCCTTTCTGAATGCGCTGTATGGTGAGATCAAAGCCCCATGGACTACTCAGAGATTCACCATTTATTGAGGGTTCTTCAAGATTACGATGATCTGTTCTATAGATACCCTGTGTACACAGCTCGATCGAGGGGCAGGTGGCTTACTGACTGTGTACATAGCCATCAATGTACAAGGCTCTATATAGTATCAACTGTGCCAATTATGTTTCCCCTAGATGAAATTAAATCTCTGTGGGTTGGTCGAGCATGATGCCTTAGTCTACAGTCACATCTCCGTAGAACATTTCCGGCAAAGAACTAGAGCTGGGCGATATGGCCAAAAAAAAAAAAAATTTGGACGATTTACGATTTAAATATCGATTTTCTTATGTTATTAAAAATATAAAATAAAAAAAGCCTACTGTGCCCCCACCAGACCTCACATCAGCCCTCGTCAGACCTCAGATCAGCCCACAGTAGTGCCCCCATCAGCCCTCAGATCAGCCCACAGTAGTGCCCCACCAGACCTCACATCAGCCCACAGTAGTGCCCCCATCAGACCTCACATCAGCCCACAGTAGTGCCCCACCAGACCTCACATCAGCCCTCGTCAGACCTCAGATCAGCCCACAGTAGTGCCCCCATCAGACCTCACATCAGCCCACAGTAGTGCCCCATCAGACCTCACATCAGCCCACAGTAGTGCCCCATCAGACCTCACATCAGCCCTCGTCAGACCTCAGATCAGCCCACAGTAGTGCCCCCATCAGCCCTCAGATCAGCCCACAGTAGTGCCCCACCAGACCTCACATCAGCCCACAGTAGTGCCCCCATCAGACCTCACATCAGCCCACAGTAGTGCCCCACCAGACCTCACATCAGCCCTCGTCAGACCTCAGATCAGCCCACAGTAGTGCCCCCATCAGACCTCACATCAGCCCACAGTAGTGCCCCATCAGACCTCACATCAGCCCACAGTAGTGCCCCATCAGACCTCACATCAGCCCTCGTCAGACCTCAGATCAGCCCACAGTAGTGCCCCCATCAGACCTCACATCAGCCCACAGTAGTGCCCCATCAGACCTCACATCAGCCCACAGTAGTGCCCCATCAGACCTCACATCAGCCCTCGTCAGACCTCAGATCAGCCCACAGTAGTGCCCCCATCAGACCTCACATCAGCCCACAGTAGTGCCCCATCAGACCTCACATCAGCCCACAGTAGTGCCCCATCAGACCTCACATCAGCCCTCGTCAGACCTCAGATCAGCCCACAGTAGTGCCCCCATCAGACCTCACATCAGCCCACAGTAGTGCCCCATCAGACCTCACATCAGCCCACAGTAGTGCCCCATCAGACCTCACATCAGCCCACAGTAGTGCCCCCATCAGACCTCACATCAGCCCACAGTAGTGCCCCCATCAGACCTCACATCAGCCCACAGTAGTGCCCCCATCAGACCTCACATCAGCCCACAGTAGTGCCCCCATCAGACCTCTCATCAGCCCACAGTAGTGCCCCATCAGACCTCACATCAGCCCACAGTAGTGCCCCCATCAGACCTCACATCAGCCCACAGTAGTGCCCCCATCAGACCTCACATCAGCCCACAGTAGTGCCCCCATCAGACCTCACATCAGCCCACAGTAGTGCCCCCATCAGACCTCACATCAGCCCACAGTAGTGCCCCCATCAGACCTCACATCAGCCCACAGTAGTGCCCCCATCAGACCTCACATCAGCCCACAGTAGTGCCCCCATCAGACCTCACATCAGCCCACAGTAGTGCCCCCATCAGACCTCACATCAGCCCACAGTAGTGCCCCCATCAGACCTCACATCAGCCCACAGTAGTGCCCCCATCAGACCTCACATCAGCCCACAGTAGTGCCCCCATCAGACCTCACATCAGCCCACAGTAGTGCCCCCATCAGACCTCACATCAGCCCACAGTAGTGCCCCCATCAGACCTCACATCAGCCCACAGTAGTGCCCCCATCAGACCTCACATCAGCCCACAGTAGTGCCCCCATCAGACCTCACATCAGCCCACAGTAGTGCCCCCATCAGACCTCACATCAGCCCACAGTAGTGCCCCCTTCAGACCTCACATCAGCCCACAGCAGTGCCCCCTTCAGACCTCACATCAGCCCACATTAGTGCCCCTTTCAGACCTCAGATCAGCCCACATTAGTGCCCCTTTCAGACCTCAGATCAGCCCACATTAGTGCCCCTTTCAGACCTCAGATCAGCCCACAGTAGTGCCCCTTTCAGACCTCAGATCAGCCCACAGTAGTGCCCCTTTCAGACCTCAGATCAGCCCACAGTAGTGCCCCTTTCAGACCTCAGATCAGCCCACAGTAGTGCCCCTTTCAGACCTCAGATCAGCCCACAGTAGTGCCCCTTTCAGACCTCAGATCAGCCCACAGTAGTGCCCCCTTGAGACCTCAGATCAGCCCACAGTAGTGCCCCCTTGAGACCTCAGATAAGCCCACAGTAGTGCCCCCTTCAGACCTCAGATTAGCCCACAGTAGTGCCCCCTTCAGCCCTCAGAACAGCCCACTAGGCCACCATAAGAATAAAATAAAAAAATCCCTCACCTGTCCTGCGCCGCAGGACAGGTGAGAGATTTTTTTTTATTTTATCTGGCGGGCGCCATTTTAGGAAAATCGAGTTCATGATTTTCCTAAAAAATAAAATCGTGAGGCTTTCAATTGGCGAATTAATCGAATTAATTCGATTAATCGCCCAGCCCTACAAAGAACCTACATAAATGTGCGACTAATCGCCCGACAAATGAACAAAATGCCAGGTATTTAAAGGATCTACCGCTCATGCAGCATATAAAATAGTTTGTTGGCAGCACATTGCCTTGTGTACACAGGGCCAACAAACCATGGAAATGTATGGAGATGAACAATCATAGTAACGAACATTCATCTCCGTACATAGGAGATGACTGCTACATGGAAATGTAGCCCTAAAGAGGACTTGTTACCACTAAATGCAGTGCAACCTGCAGGCAGCATGTTATAGAGCAGGAGGAGCTGAGCAGATTAGTTTTATGGAGAAACATTCAGGAAAAACTTGTAATTTACAGATTTATATCTCTGCTTCTTCTAACTTAGTACCACAAAAAAAAAAAAACAAAAAACACTTTTCAAACCAGCACCTGGATCGGAATAATTCTGTAACTAATTATTTAGTATAGGCTCTGAGTCGAATCAATAAAATATATTTCTATAGTGTCATCTGTTTGTTTTGTTTCTTATTTCTCTGTCCACCTTGCTGGGCGCACATGCTCAGTTCCGTCCTTCAGCTTTCTCCTAAGCTGCGATAGGAAGAGAGATGCAGTAGGCAGGACACACCTCTGAGCATCCAGCTTAAAATAAATCTAGCAGAGCGATTGAAGCAATGGATGGAGAGATTTCTAGATCCATGTCAGGTACAGGGTTGGTTCTGGCTTTGTTAGAGAACGAGGTTGTCATGGACTATATGATGTTTAATTGTAATTTTTTTATATTATATGACAACTATCTCTGTATACATACTTACACAGAGAATGCTATCAATCACCGATAACACCTCCCCCGCGTACAGATAACAGTGACTGACAGCTATCTATGTATACAAACTTACACAGAGAATACTATCAATCACTGATAATACCTCCCTGTGTACAGATATCAGTGACTGACAGCTATCTCTGTATACACACTTACACAGAGAATGCTATCAGTCACTGATAACACCTCCCCATGTACAAGTATCAGTGACTGACAGCTATCTCTATATACACACTTACCCAGACAATACTATCAATCACCGATAACACCTCCCCATGTACAAGTATCTGTGACTGACAGCTATCTATGTATACAAACTTACACAGAGAATACTATCAATCACTGATAATACCTCCCTGTGTACAGATATCAGTGACTGACAGCTATCTCTGTATACACACTTACCCAGACAATACTATCAGTCACTGATAACACCTCCCCATGTACAAGTATCAGTGACTGACAGCTATCTCTATATACACACACACACACAGAATACTATCAATCACTGAAAACACCTCCCCGTGTACAGATATCAGTGACTGACACCTATCTATGGATACACACTTACACAGAGAATACTATCAATCACTGATAACACCTCCCCTGTGTACAGCTATCAGTTACTGATACCTATCTATGTATACACACTTAGGCCCCTTTCACACGAGCGGGAGACTCGCATGTCTCCCGCAACGCATCTACAGGGCTGGACTCGGCACGGACAGGGATCGCATATAATGCTATGCGATCCCTGTCAGTGCGGAGTCCAGCCCTGTAGATCCGTTGCGGGAGACATGCGAGTCTCCCGCTCGTGTGAAAGGGGCCTTACACAGAGAATACTATCAATCACTGGTAACACCTCACTGTGTACAGATATCAGTCACTGACGGCTATCTCTATATACACACTTACCAGTGACTGATAACATTCTGTGTAAAAACTCCCCTGTGTACTAAAAGCTGTACATAAGTACTTAAAGTGGTATCCTGGTGATAACAAGTTATTCTTTAGATAGGGGGTAACTATCAGATAGGTGGGGGTCCTACTGCTGGGACCCCCACCTATCACAAGAATGGGGGCCCCGTACCCCCTGGAGCCCCCCTGAAGTGCCTGGAGCAGGATGCCAAAAGAGTGAGCCGCTGCTCCATTTCTATAATTCTATAAATTTCTCATAGTATTAAACAAAATAATATCATTGTAAAAAAACACAAGAGCTTGAAAAAAAATGCAGCTCATCTGGTGTCATACAAAGGGTTTGTGGTGAGAACACCTTGTATACAGGAAACGAGGTACAGGCGGTAAAAACCAATAAGTAAGCCATGTACGTGTTCACATAAGAGCATCCGCCTGTCTACACCAGACAAAGTGTCAGCTCTGCAGGATTAACGGAATATAGAGCAATAGAAGACTATGCAAGAACGCCTATTAGCGGTAGTGAACATCCAAGACGAGGGTCAACTATCCTGAGATCAACTCTACATCACGGATTATAGTCCGCCACGTGCCGTGCTATTAAAGGGGCGTCTCGCCCTTTGTTACATGCTGACATAGTAACAGCCATTACTACCTCTTGGGCAGGACAATCCATTGCCTGACTACTCCAAGGCTGGTATTTCACTGACCAATGGATGAGAATGCACCCATCGGCGCTCGATTGCACTGGCCTGATTACACAGGGAGGAGGAACGATTACTGCTGCAGTCATTCCTCCTTCATTCTCTTCTATTCCCCGATTACACAGCGGACATCTTTCATCCTGATCAGCCGACAAATGAGTGTTCATCGGCTGCTCAGTCGTTCATATGAAGCCTTGTTCCAAATCACTGGCCCAAAATGATGTGGTGTAATAGGGCCTTTACTGTAAAGAATCCTTTCTTGTACTTTTGTCTAAATTGCCTTTTCTCGTCTGGTCTTTTGTAAAGTCATTGGAATAAACTAATCTTGTGCCAGTTCTTTGCACTGACCACACATGTATCTGTACAGGTAAATGTCATCACTGTCTGCACGGACAGCACGCGTACCCATTGACTTTAATGTGCGTATTCACACATCAGTGGTTTTCCATGGACTGTGGTCAGTGCCCCATTTTGGTCCATGATGATGGACCCCTCACATACATTACAGTCTATGGGCCCATGAAAACCATGGACACAACATGGATGCCGTCCGTGTTTGGTCCCTGGTCCTCATGGATTGTTGCTAGGAGACGCTCTGGAAACTAATTTTATAGCCTTTCAGGGTGCAAGGAATACGGATCACACGGAGGGCAAAAAACGGACACACAGGTCAAATACGGACCCTTCACAGACAACTTCACAGCTGAACCACTGAGCATCTTGTCCCGGACACAGACGTGTGAAAGGCCAACGGAGTATTACTTGCAGGCTGAAGCTTCTAATCAGTGCTGCCAGTGTCAGCCTGTGCAGGGACACGCCCCCAACTGGTAACACCCAGCTGCACCTTCACTGCAAATTGCTAGTGATTTATTCATGATTTTTAGGGCTCATGGTGTGCAATGTATTTTCTTTCCGTGTCTGTTCTGTTTTTTTTTTTTTTTTAGGCCATATGCAGAACCATTTCAATGGGTCCACAAAAAAAAAAAAAATGCACGTTACTCCGTGTGCTTCTGCTTCCGTATGTCCGTTCTGCAAAAAAAATAGAACATGTCCTATTATTGTCCGCATTAAGGACAAGGATAGGACTGATCTATTAGGGGCCGGCTGTTCTGTTCCGCAAAATACGGAATGCTCACGGACGTCATCTTTAGTTTTTGCGGATCCGTGTTCGCAAAATAAATACTGTCATGTGCATGAGTCCTTAACAGGAATAATAGAGGAATGGCACAACAGAGTCATTAGAATAGATGCTCCAGAATTGTTATGACATGGGGGATGCAAGTTGTTACTATAAGGGCCCATTCAGACGGCCGTATGAACATGTGTGGACTAGAGATGAGCGAGCATGCTCGGGAGCAATTTTCGAGTAGTAGCGTACGCATCTTGTAATTTGTGCGCATTAACGTACAAATTTATAAGATGCATACGCATTAGTGTACAGATTAGAATATGCGTACGCTACTACTCGAAAATTGCTCCCGAGCATGCTCGCTCATCTCTAGTGCGGACCCATTCACTTCAACGGGGCCGCAAAAGATGCAGATACACTGTGTGCTGTTCGCATCTGCACTTCCGTTCCGCGGCTCTGCAGAAAGGATAGAGCATGTCCTATACTTGGCTGCAGTTACAGACAAGAATAGGCATTTTCTATTACGGTTGCGGTCCGCAACTTGCAAACGCCCGGTATCCGTGTTTGGCAGATCCGCAAGCAAAACACTATGGCCGTCTGAATGAGACCTGTCAGGAGAGGGGACAGGTAAGGATGAACGAACTGCATTTATGTTGAATTGCGTTATGGATTCCGTTACCCCAGACCGTAACGCAATTCAATAACGTAATGCCTCTAGAGGCATTCCATTATAACAGGAGTCTATGGGACGCATTACGAATCCGTCCAGTTTCCGTTATGCAGAAGAGTCCTCTCCTGCAAGAGCAGCTCTTCTCTACATTAGTGAGGACCCCCGACGGCCGGGACGGCTCCGCAGAGAACCCCCGACGGCCGGGAACGCTCCACAGAGGACTATTATTTTCAGGTTTGCGATGGAATGCATAACGGAATGCCACTAAAGACATTCCGTTATTGAATTGCGTTACGGTCCGTGGTAACGGAATCTATAACGCAATTAAGCATAAACCCAAACTTCAAAACTTGAAGTTCGCTCATCCCTACCTGTCCCCTTCTCCAGACATGTCTGTTAGGTCTCATTCAGACGGCCGTAGCTTTTTGCTTGCAAATCCGCAAAACACGGATACCGGCCATGTGTGTTCGACAATTTGCGGACAGCACATGACTGCAACCATAATAGTAAATGCCTATTTTTGTCCGTGATTGCAGTCAAGAATAGGACATGCACCACAGAGTACCCCCAGTCACATCAGGAATGAACCCAGCACACAGGAGACCCCTGGAGGCTTACACTGTAGGATGAGCTCCTCGAAGGCCTGTCTCTGCTCCCGGTCTCTCCTCCTCAGCTCCCGGGAGATGTGAACCTTCCATCCGGGGTAAGCCCCTGCCCTGCAGCCGGCAGCCATGGCGGTGCTGTGTGTGCGGCTCTCACATGCTGTTGTCAGGTCCTCCGCTGCCGGCCGGCATGTACGTCCCCTGTATATGAGTGCACTGCTCGTCTATTACACGCGTTACCAGATACAAGCGGTTCCAGGCAAACTGCAGCGTGTGACCGGCAACCTCTGGCTATGCGGTACAGTCAGGCCTCCTCTACCCTCCTCCGCTCAGGCTTCTATTACAACAAGCGTCTTTATCCGCCATAGCCCCGCGTCCCAAGATCCATACACTGCCCGGCGCGCGCTGATGACGTCAGTCATGGGGCGCAAAATACACTCAGCGGTTTTTTTTGTTTGTTTTTCTCACTCAATGTACTGGCGGCGCCATTAGCTTTATGGCCGCTCCTGACAAAGGAGTCAGGTTACAAAAAATCACTGTGAATCAGCGGGACGGCGGCGAGTGTCACCAAGCGACCATGCGGGTCTGGCGGCCATGTTGTGACTGGCAAAAGCTGTCAGTGTCGCAAGAAGCATCAGGTGACCTGCGTTCAGCCCGTGCACGTACCACGTGATGTGCTGTAGTGCGACATCCCTGATAGTCACGAACACTAGGCAGGACGAACAGACGGCTATGATAGAAGATATGTGTACAGCGCCCTGTAGTGTCACCAGGGCCGCAGCTAGAAATACTACAACCTTCAGCACACTTCATGTGAAACATATGAAAGTACAAAGCATAATACAGGAGGAAGAGTGGGATCACAGTATGCCCCCAGTGCCCCCCTTACAGTAGTACTTCCCCCTTAGTAACCCCATTACAGTAGTAATGCCCCCTTAGTAATCCTCTTACAGTAGTACTGCCCCTTAGTGTCCCCTCACAGTTGTAGTGACTTCTTACAGTAGCACTGCCCCCTTAATGCCTCCCTAACAGTAGTATGCCCCCTTACAGTAGTAGTGCCCCCTTACAGTAGTACTGCTCCCTTTGTGCCCCCTTACAATAGTACTGGTCCATTAATGCCTCCCCTATAGTAGTACTGCCCCTTAGTGTCCCCTCACAGTAGTAGTGCCCCCTTATAGTTGTGCTGCCCCCTTAATGCCTCCCTTACAGTAGTATTGCCCCCTTAGTGCCCTCTTACAGTAGTACTGCTCCCTTAATGTCTCCCTTAGTGTCACTGCCCCTTAGTGCTCCCCTTACAGTAGTACTGCTCCCTTAATGCCCCCTTACAGTAGTACTGCTCCCTTAATGCCTCCCTTACAGTAGTACTGCCCCTTAGTGCCCCCTTACAGTAGTACTGCTCCCTTAATTCCTCCCTTACAGTAGTACTGCCCCTTAGTGCCCCCATTACAGTAGTACTTCCCCTTAGTGCCCCCCTTACAGTAGTACTGCCCCTTAGTTCCCCCATTACAGTAGTACTGCTCCCTTAATGCCCCCCTTACAGTAGTACTGCGCCTTAGTGCCCCTATTACAGTAGTACTGCTCCCTTAATGCCCCCCCTTACAGTAGTACTGCTCCCTTAATTCCTCCCTTACAGTAGTACTGCCCCTTAGTGCCCCCATTACAGTAGTACTGCCCCTTAGTGCCCCCCTTACAGTAGTACTGCCCCTTAGTGCCCCCATTACAGTAGTACTGCCCCTTAGTGCCCCCCTTACAGTAGTACTGCCCCTTAGTGCCCCCATTACAGTAGTACTGCCCCTTAGTGCCCCCCTTACAGTAGTACTGCCCCTTAGTGCCCCATTACAGTAGTACTGCCCCTTAGTGCCCCCCTTACAGTAGTACTGCCCCTTAGTTCCTCCATTACAGTAGTACTGCTCCCTTAATGCCCCCCTTACAGTAGTACTGCCCCTATTACAGTAGTACTGCTCCCTTAATGCCCCCCTTACAGTAGTACTGCTCCCTCAATTCCTCCCTTACAGTAGTACTGCCCCTTAGTGCCCCCATTACAGTAGTACTGCCCCTTAGTGCCCCCCTTACAGTAGTACTGCCCCTTAGTTCCCCCATTACAGTAGTACTGCTCCCTTAATGCCCCCCTTACAGTAGTACTGCCCCTTAGTGCCCCTATTACAGTAGTACTGCTCCCTTAATGCCCCCCCTTACAGTAGTACTGCTCCCTTAATTCCTCCCTTACAGTAGTACTGCCCCTTAGTGCCCCCCTTACAGTAGTACTGCTCCTTTAATTCCTCCCTTACAGTAGTACGGCCCCTTAGTGCCCCCATTACAGTAGTACTGCCCCTTAGTGCCCCCCTTACAGTACTACTGACCCCCTTTAGGCATCTTTCACACAGATGATACGGATTGGTTCAGGGTGCATTCAGTGAAACTCGCACCATTTCGCAAGCAAGTTCAGTCAGTTTTCTTCTGCGTGGGTGCGATCAGTTTTGATGAGTTTTTCATGCGTGTGAAAAAAACGGAAGGTTTACAATCTACATCTCCATCCGGATGCAATGCGTTTTTCACTGAAGCCCCATTCACTTCTATGGGGCCAGGGCTGCATGAAAAAAAAAACGCTCATGTACACAGACCCATTGAAATGAATGGGTCAGGATTCAGTGCGGCTGCTATGCGTTCACTTCTCGCATTACATCCACGTGGAAAACTTACTTGTGTGAAAGAGGCATTGAAGATGCGCAGTGTTAGTTTTCCGTGTGGCCAAAAAGTTCACCTTTGGTCTTATCTGACCAGAGCTCCTTCTTCCACATGTTTGCTGTGTCTCCTACAATGGTTGTGGCAAACAGAACTTCTTATGGTCTGCTTTCAGAAATGGCCTTTTTTTTTGCCACTCTTCCATAAAGGCCGGATTTGTGGAGTATACGATTAATAGTTGTCCTGTGGACAGATTCTCCTGCCTGAGTTGTGAATCTGTGTAATATTCATAAGGACTCTTTCACAAGTCAGTGAATTGTGGGTCTCCACAGACCAGTCACATATTCATTGACTTATGCCCCTTTCACATGAGCGGGAGACTCGCATGTCTCCCGCAACGCATCTACAGGGCTGGACTCCTGCACTGACAGGGATCGCATATAATGCTATGCGATCCCTGTCAGTGCCGAGTCCAGCCCTGTAGATGAGTTGCGGGAGACATGCGAGTCTCCCGCTCGTGTGAAAGGGGCATTACATGTGTGTATTCAGTGGTTTTCCATTATTGTCTATGGGCCTGTGAAGACCACGAACATGCCATCCGTGTTTGCTCCGTGGTTTTCACAAATCATGTCTAGGAGATGCTCTGGAAATTAATTTTCAGCCTAGCAGTGTACATGGAATATGGATGACACACAGGCCAAACACAGACATGGACATGGATGACCATCTTGTCATCACAGACACGAATGTGTGAAAGAGGCCTAATGACACACACTTCACACATATTATGGGTTACCATCAGGGTTGGACCTTCATCCAAAGGCCATAATATGTAGAAAGGTGACAGCAAACAGACTTCTTTGCACGTGACTCATTCTCTGCATTCACCTCGTATTCGCACAACATTTTGGCTCAGACTTTTGAGAAAAGATCTAGTTGTGGTGAAATGTCGCAAGAGGTGGTGAATAAAGTGAAGGAACTATTTGCAAAGATGTTGGTGCCTATACATAGAAGGGAAATTGTAGCGTTACATGCTGGCCATTCATATAGACGTGCATTGCTGGGTCCACCTGAGTGGAAGCCATTTTTACAGAGCCGCCTTCAGTTCTGATTCATAGAAGGGATGCCAGGCTACCAATGTCAAGGCCTGTCATCTTCAGCTACGTGTAGTTGTGTTTGTATGACCTATGACGGTGTCCTGTGGTATCTGGCAACAAGACGCTAGCAGGAGATGGCTTCCGTCCATCTGGTCATAGATATGTATGCCTGTGGTGGCTGTTCACACGTATTTTCCATGTCAGAGAGAAAATGAGTGGTGTATAGTGGGTGAGCAGGGAAAGCTACAAGCTAGTGGTTCCCTGTGTGGCCATCCTGGGACCTTCCCATCCCAGTGTGCCACTTCAGACTTGAGTAGATAAAGTGGAGCAGTGGTCACGTGTGCATTTGGCCTCTTCTTTGTAGTTTATGGGAGTTGTGAAACACTCACCTCTTTCAGCGACTCACCTAAACTATAATGAAGAGAAACATTTTCTGGAGGTCAAACTGAGGAGAAGGGTTCCCTATTCTCCCAAAACATGGGTGTCCTGGTGGCAGGACCACTACCTATCAGACAGTCATGGTATATACATTTCATATGCCACTAATGTTAAAGGGGTTGTCCAAGTTATTTTTTTGTCCTTTGTATGTTTCTAACTAGTCAAATACAACAGCTTTTCCATACACTTTCTTCTTCTAAAGCTGCTGGTTTATCAGATTTCACTCAGGGTCACATGACCTGTGATGTCAGCTTGCCTCCCTGCTAATCTTATATTCGTGCACAGAGCCTGTACACAAAACGTCACTGTGCTGGCCACGCCTCCCTGCTCTGCCGACTCCTGCTATCTGCTCTCCCTGGATTCTTTCATATGAAACATTAACCCCTTCAGCCAGAACACACTGAAGGCTTTACAACAGCAGCTGCAGATGTAAAGAGACACAGGATCTGCTCTCCTCACCCTACAGACACAGAGCTGATACTGGAGCTGATCTGGAGGAGATGCAAAGTACAAGTACAGGTAGGGGGGAGATCCTGAGTGTATCAGCAGTGTCATTGTACAGCTGGGACTTGTAGTCCTACACATAGAACATGCTGCTGAGTATTCCAGCAGACATGTCACTCAGGCCAGCTCTTGTATTCACTGCCTTTGCATAGCAGGAAGGGGAAGGGGCAGAGATTGTTATTACTGCATGTAAACAAAGGCCAGAGGAGAACCAGGGAAATGTGGAAATAGAATTTTTTTTTTTGCCTAAAACTTGCTTAACTTAGTTCTATATTGCTGCCCATCAGATTTACAGTACTATACATTTTTTTTTTCATAACTCGGACAACCCGTTTAAGTTTCAAGAAAAGGTTGTGTACCCCTGCTCCTGTCCTGTAAGTTGCAAGGTGCAGCCTCCATGGATGTGATGCCCATCAAAGAGCTTTGGGCACCCATGATGCTTGGACCACTTTTGATGGGGTTTTTTTTTTTTTTGAGACATTTAAAAACCTGGGAGAAGAAACCATAATATAAGAAAGTACTGGTCACCTGAAAATCTCCTGTTGCTGCACCGCCACCTGCCTAGTACTCAGTCCAGTCTCTGATACTTTCCTGCAGTGATGATGTGACCCCTGCTGCCTGTCAGTGGACAGTGATAGTGGGATGTCCTGCAGGTAGTCGCACTGTCATCACCGCAGGACCGGTGGGAGCACAGGAGCGTCAGTCCTGGAGCATCAATTAATTTTCCAGGTGGGAAGTACTAATTTTGTTATTTTATGGCATTTCCTTTCTTCTTCCTTATTTTTCACCATCATAGGCAACATCTTTAACCGCTGCATACCAGAAACACCCAAGACCTGGCGTTTTGGAGATGCTCTGACCCAGTCACCTACTCATTATAATTTGTGTCTTTTAGTCACTTGTTAGCGATGATCTGGCAGTCTAATACTGCCACCGATTACCCGACAAACAATCAAGCACTTTTTCATTGGGCAACCCCAAATTTTTCAACAGGTTTAAAGGGTTTCTGTCACCAGTTTTGGGCATATAAAACAGGATGACATTTGCAATGTGCAAATGTCACCTGATGCCCAAAGTGTTACTCACTCTCTGATTGCAGTCCCCGTTTTTGTATAAAATCGACTTTAGTAATATGCAAATGAACCATTACTAGGTGCAAGGGGCGGTAACCCTGCACCTAGTAGCACCGTTTCCCCACCTTTAGGTACGCCTACTTTCTTGTGATGGATAGGGCCAAGCAGTTCGCTCTATCTGCTGCCGGCCCTGTCCGCGCTGCAGATCCCACGCGGCCTTCATTCAGCGCATGCGCAGCGATGAAGCCGGCGGCCAGCGGCACTCACTGGCCCAATGAAGGGCGCAGGCGCGGGATCTGCAGCGCGGACAGGGCCGGCAGCAGATAGAGCGAGCTGCCTGGCCCTGTCCATCACAAGAAAGTAGGCGTACCTAAAGGTGGGGAAACGGCGATACTAGGTGCAGGGTTACCGCCCCTTGCACCTAGTAATGGTTCATTTGCATATTGCTAAAGTTGATTTTATACAAAAACGGGGACTGCAATTAGAGAGTGAGTAACACTTTAGGCATCAGGTGACATTTGCACATTGCAAATGTCATCCTGTTTTATATGCCCAAAACTGGTGACAGAAACCCTTTAAAAATCATTGTTTGCCAGAGGCAGATCGTGGTGTCTAATCATGATCTGCTGCCAGCAAACAATGATTCAGTATCGGGACGAGCGAGGCATTAGTGATCACTCATTCCCATACAGTGGAGGAGATCGCTGCAAGTAATAGCATCTGCCTCCTCCACTAATGAGCTTCCCAGGAAGGAACTCTTCCCTCCCGACAATTGCCTGCATAATCTGCCTGTCTACAGCCTTGACTGTTCACTTGCTTCATAAGGGTGGTGTCCCATGTTGTGGCAGTCACGCTGCCAAGGAGTATAAAAAAGCCCAAGTCCACATGATTTGCTAATGAAATAAATGCTAATCAAATAGCCACATGGTTTTAGGAAAACTGCTACCTTTAACAATCAGCAACAACTTACCATGGCTCGTCAGGAGATGGCCGCCTCGGGGGACAGCACCCTAAGGGCTCAGCCACACATTCAGGTTTCCTGATGCAGTTTTTTGTGCTGAAACCAGGAGTGAATTCAAAAAAAGAGAAGAAGCTGTATCTGATCCACTCTTGATTTTGGCTTCCAAAACTGCATGCAGAAACCTGACCATGTGGCTGAACCCTTGTACACCCCACTTGCCATTATAACCAAATAATCAATGAGATTCACTTCACTTGATTTGAATGTTATGGTTGATCAGTGTATTTGTTCATGTGGAGGGCCCTAGTCCACATTTCGCTTTGGGCCTCAATATTTTTACTTCGTACTGGAGCCGTGATAGATACGCCAAATCGCTTTTCAAACAAAATATTCAAACAACGAATTTGTCATGTTCTGTCACTCGTGTGGGGGTAAGTGCAGCCCTGAGCTTAAACCCCACCTCTGACCCTGCCTACTTGCACGACCCGTCCTAGGCGACGGCGTACAACTAGTCAACGGTCCCTAATCTGGGCACGTGCAGGGGTGTACGAAGACCAATCACAGGCAACTTGTGGCCAGCAGACTGCCTGTTTAAATAGGCCTCCAAGTAGGTCATGTGACAAAGCAGCGTCACGTGACCTAATTCAAACACTGGAACAGCTGAGCGCTGGCTTCCCTGCCAACGCCCAAAGATCCAGGTAGGTCACGTGATGTGGCCAGCATAACGTGGCCTAAAACATAAATAATTCACAACTGAGCACTGGCCTCCTTGTCAGCGCCCAGAACCCCGCACGCTCATTGTCTAGGGGGGTGGGGAGGACGCCGGCGGCGCTGAGACTGTGCGCTGGGTCCTCCCCACCCCTGTTGTCATGGAGATGAGGACGCACATCGCGTCCTCGCTTCAGCACAGCAGCGGGAGTCTGGCAGCGCTGCATGGAGGAAGTGCGCTGCCGGCTCCCCGTGACAGAAACTGATGAGCTCCAGTGAGGTTCTGGTAATGTTTATGGCAAGGATACTGGAAACCTAGAAAGGCCTCATTAATGCAAGTGTGAACAGAGCTTTACACTCTTGTAAAAAATGTCTACATACCCTGCTATGAGGGAGTAACCTGGTGAGCGTCTGACATTTCTGAGGGAAGTTGCGGCCAGTTGCACAACTTACAAATGTGGCATTACATACTTCCAGGGAAAGCTCCTCTTTATTAGCAGCTCTCTGCTCTGGGTTATAGAGGAGGGCTCAGGAAGGTGACACCCCTCATGATGTCCATATGCCCTAGGCGGGGTTGTTATAAATAATTAAAGGAAACCTGTCATGTTAAACATGAGCTGCAGGCAACACATTATAGAGCAGGAGAAGCTGAGCAGATTGATATATCGTTTTTGGGAAAAGATTCAGTCTAGCTCAGTGGTTCTCAACTCCAGTCCTCGGGACCCACCTGCCAGTCAGGTTTTCAGGATTTCCTTAGTTTAGACCAGCTGATATAATTAGCGTCCATCCATCAGGACTTACCACAGGTATTCATTCTGTGGGATATTCCTAAATCCTGACTGGCAGGTGGGTCCCGAGGACTGGAGTTGAGAACCACTTACTTCATTTATATTCCTGCTCCTTCTGGGCTTTGTCCTATCAGTGATTGACGTCCTCCCCTCTATGACTGTGTATACAGATAGCTGTCAATCACTGATAGGACACCTCCTGGATGTCAAAGCCCAGAATAGGTAGGAATATGAATGAATGAAATACAAGTTGAGTTCACATCTCCGTTTAGCTTTACATTCTTCTGATCCGTCAGAAGAACAAAAAAAAAAAAATCTGTTATTTTGAGCATTGACTGTTATGACTGTTATGATCAGTTTGTGACAGTTCTGTCAGTGATCAGTTATTTTTGACAGAAGAAAAAGTTCTGCATGAAAAGGCTTTTTCTCCCGTCAAAAATAACATCTCTGACAGAGATGGACACAAACCGTGGGTTTGTACTAAAAAAAACTGATCCGTCTTTTTTAGAGCATCAGTAATGATCAGTTTGCATCAGATTGTGTCTCTTCTGTCAAAACATTACTGCATGGAGGTCATTTTCTCCCGTCAAAAATAACTGATCTCTGACGAAAGCGACACAAACCAATGCAAGCTGATCATAACTGATGGTCAAAATCAGGGATCCATTTTTTAAAATCTTTCTGTCCTTTTGACAGATCAGAAGAATGGAAAGCTAAAGGTGATATGAACTCAACCTTAGGGCCCATTCACACAGCCGTATGAACGAGTCCGCACCCGTTTCGCAAAGGGTGTGGACCTATTCATTTCAATGGGGCTGCAAACAATGTGGACAGCATGTCCACATCCATAGTTCCATTCCGCGGCCCGGCAAAAGAAGATAGAACATGTACTATTCTCGTCCTCAATTTTAGACAAGAATAGGTATTTTCTATGATAGTGCCAGCCATGTGCAGTCCGCAATTTTTGAAACATATATGGGCTGACATTTTTCTGAATGAGCCCTTATACTGAATCTTTTCCCACAAAACTATATATCAGTCTGCTCAGCTCTTCTTGTTCTATAACATGCTGCCTGCAGATTAGGCTTCTTTCACACTAGCGTTAGGATTGTCCTGCCAGATCTGTATTAACGTTTGCACACGTGTGCTGCCGGAAGTCCGTCCCGGCCTCGTTCCCTATAATGGGGATGGGCTGGAGATGCGGCCACAGCATGGCAAACATGCCGAGAGACGGCCGGACAAAAACCGCAGCATGCAGTGTGCACCTCTCCGGCCGGTCCCCATTATAGTGAATGGGGCCTGGCGGATTTCAGGCAGCACACGTGTGCAAACGTTAGTACGGATCCGCCAGGCTGTTCCCCTAGTGTGAAAGAAGGCTTAAAGGGGTTTTACCATCTTGGACAATGGGGGCATATCGCTAGGATATGCCCCCATTGTCCACCGCTGGGACCCGCACCTATATCGAGAACGGGGCCCTGAAAGTGAAGGAGGGCGCACTGTGCATGCGCGGCCGCCCTCCATTCATTTGTATGGGGCCGACGGCTATTTCCGTTGGCTCCATAGAAATGAATGTAAGCGCACCACGCATACGCGGCCTGGCTCCCATTCATTTCTATACAGCCGACGGAAATAGCGGAGCCAGCACTCGGCTATTTTCGTCTGCCCCATACAAATGAATGGAGGGCGGCCGTTCTCGATATAGGTGCGGGTCCCAGCGGTGGGACCCGCACCTATAGGACAATGGGGGCATATCCTAGCGATATGCCCACATTGTCCAAGATGGGAATACCCCTTTAATTTGTATTTTCATGGTGCCTAAATCTCTTTAATCAAATGAAATAAAAAATTGTGTATAAATGATTTGATAGGTTTGTTTCACTGAATGCAATACCTTTATTCTGCTCACATTTAAATATATTCTTGCAGAGAAATGTACAAAACAGTAAAACCTTTGATATTTACAGTAATGCTGAATAGTGCTGTCTAGCGCACATGCAAACTATAAAATACATACATATTGTACCTACACAAGTCCTTGTTTCCTTCATATCTCACCGCTCTTTATTCCCAGGTAACAATATTAACGTAACTGACATATGAAGTGTAACGGGTGCATAGACGGGCCTGTTTCTTTCAAAACCATCGGCCTAAAAAACCATGTACACCTTGATTTCAGTATTTCTCACTGTACCAACCATATTTAAAGTGCACTCATAGATGGGGGAGGGGCGTTACATTAAAAATCTACAAAGTAAACTAAAACTCAAAAATGTCAAAGGGGTTGCCTGGAAGATTTACAGAATTTTTTTTTTTTTAAATTTAACGGGTCAGAATCCCGTAAAAAAGTAAACACAAGTCATAGCTTACCGATTCCCCATTGTCCCATTATGACACTCCCCGGTGCTGACACAGGAAGTATGACCGCTCAGCCAATCACCGGGCGCAGCAATGACACCCCTCAATTCTGTGTCAACGGGGACCAAAAAGTAGAGATCATCCGGGACCTGTCAGGGGATCAGTGAGGGGAGTATGACTTATTGTTTTACAAAATTCTTGCCTTTAAAACAAAAAAAAAAAAAAATTATATATATATATTAACCAGACAGCCCTTTTAATGCAATTTGTGCAGTTTGTTAACGTGAAATGAATGACGTGGACAATAAAAATTAGACTATGTGTTACACTTTGGCACTGTTCATTTAAATGTACCTTTTCCTTCATATAGAGCCCTTTAACAAGGACCTGTCCCCTCCCCTGACATGTGTGTATTAGTAACTACTTGTAATAACAATTCTGGAGCATCTATTTTTATGTCTCTATGTTGTGCCATTCCTTTATTATTTCTACTAGAAGTTATGAGTGAATTATGAGCAGTTTTCAGTGAAGTTCCAGATGGGTGTTACCAGGAGTGTGTCCCTGCATAGTTTAAAGGGGTTATCCAAGACTATAAAATGCCCCCCCCTATATGCTGGGCCCCTCACAACTAATATACTTACCTGGCTCCCCGCTCCTGCTGCTGCTTCTCCCCATGTGTGGATGAAAACATCCTGTGTTGGGTAGGACGGAGCAGTCAATGGCAGGCGGTAACGGGGACGAGCCTCCCTAGTGTCACCCGCAATGCTATTGGGTGCTCTCCCGAGACCAGATGTTTTCATCCGCGCACGGGGAGAAGCAGCAGCGGCAGTGCGGGGACCAGGAGCTGGGAGCCAGGTAAGTATATTCCCTGTGAGGGGCCTGGCATATGTGGGAGCATTTTATAGTCTTGGATCACCCCTTTAACACTGGTAGTACTGATGGGATAGTGTCAGATTGTGCAGGGACACACCCCCAACTGATAATACCCATCTCAACCGTTTCAAACTGCTAGTAATTCATTCATACCTTCTAGCAGGAGTAATAAAGGGATGCCCCAGAATTCGTATTACATCATGTTTCTAAAACAGAGATGTCAGGAGAGGGGACAGGTCTTCTTTAAGTAATGTGCAGTATCAAAATTTACAAGTAATGAAATAAAAAGTGTATAATGTCATGGCAAAATCCTTTCCTTCTCTAGTACCATGGTTAACTACTATTGTCTGTGCCTTGTTCACTTGCTAACTACCATTGGAGCTTCTGATCATGACCTAAAATTTTAATTTCTTAAAGGGGTTGTACTTTCTTTGGTGACCTACCCACAAGATAACTGATAGGTGGAGGTCCGACTGCTGGGACCCCTGCTGACCCCAAGAACCAGGGTTCTGTTTCCTCTGATGGAGCAGCAGACCGGGCATGCACCCATTTGCTCCATTCATACTCTATGGGACTGCCGGAGACAGCAGACTACAGCGCTCGGCTATCTTCGAAAGTCCCATAGAGAATAAGTGGAACAAATGGGCTTATGCCCAACCTGCTGCTCCATCAGATCAGAAGCATGGGACCCCCATTCTTGAGATCAGCAGGGGTCCCGAGGACAGGGCATAACTTTAAAACTCAGAACAACCCCTTTAAAGGGCTTGTCCCATTCTGCCCCCACCCCAAACATACTGTACACTCTTTTTTATAGGAAAAAAGTAAAATAACCATTACTCACCTCTCGAATCCCCAGCACTTCCTGGGTCCCCACTCGTCTTTGCTTCCTCAATCAAGCTTAACACACAGGAAATGGCAAGAAATGCCAAGTCATGTAATCACAAACTTAGGGCTAATGCAGACGGCCGTTCCCTGTCTGTGTCCATATTGAATGGGTCCGCAATCCAGAAGGAGTGGTGCGGAATGGTGACACAGAACCCCATGGAAGCGCTATGGTTTTTTTTGTCCATGCCTCTGCACCGCAAAAAAATAGTACATGTTCTATGTTTTTTGCGGTGCGGACAGATCGCGGACCTGCGATTGAATGGATCCGCATCTGTATGCAGAATCCACATGGTGCATTGGTGACCGCAAATAGTGGTCCCCAATGCACGGAACGGCCGTCTGCATGAGCCCTAAGGCAGGTCACAGCTGCAGCCAGTCATTGGCTGAATGGGCATCTCCTGCTCTTTTCTGTGTGAGACTGGACCAGGAAGAGAAGATCAGTGGAGACCCGGTAAGGCAGAGGAAGGGAACCGTGATGTGAATAATGTGTCTTATTTTCTTTAACTCATACTGTCCCTTTATCCCGGCAGACAACCCCTTTAAAGGGAGTCTTTCACCTATTTTTCCCCTATATAACTAACAGCACTGCCCCACAGAAGATTGCAGACACATCCCAGACATACCTGTGTGCACTGTGTGTCTGTATTACATGTCACATCCCAGACATACCTGTGTGCACTGTGTGTGTGTATTACATGTCCAGGAAAAGTACTTTTATTCTGCTGGAAAACAGCTCCCAAGTGCCCAGCTGAAAGTGAAACTAAAAACAGCTTTCTCTCCCGACTCGATTTCTAACAGCTATATCTTTTGATATACTGGATATAATGCTGGTATCATTTGAAAGCTTGGAATGTCAGCTTTCAAAGAAGGTCAGAACCATTTTTCTATCTGCTACCAATCCCAAGATATGAGCAGCTAAAGCAGCTCTCCCCTCTTCAGTCTGGTTTGCTTTGAGCACTTGCAGCAGCAGAGCTGGGCACTTGGGAGCTGTTTTCCTGCAGAATAAAAGTGCATTTTCTGGACATGTAATACAGACACACAGTGCACACAGGTATGTCTTGGATGTGACATGTAATACAGACAGTGCACACAGGTATGTCTGGGATGTGACATGTAATACAGACACACGGTGCACACAGGTATGTCTGGGATGTGACATGTAATACAGACACAGTGCACACAGGTATGTCTGGGATGTGACATGTAATACAGACACACGGTGCACACAGGTATGTCTGGGATGTGACATGTAATACAGACACACAGTGCACACAGGTATGTCTGGGATGTGACATGTAATACACACACAGTGCACACAGGTATGTCTGGGATGTGACATGTAATACAGACACACGGTGCACACAGGTATGTCTGGGATGTGACATGTAATACAGACACACAGTGCACACAGGTATGTCTGGGATGTGACATGTAATACAGACACACGGTGCACACAGGTATGTCTGGGATGTGACATGTAATACAGACACACAGTGCACACAGGTATGTCTGGGATGTGACATGTAATACACACACACAGTGCACACAGGTATGTCTGGGATGTGACATGTAATACAGACACACAGTGCACACAGGTATGTCTGGGATGTGACATGTAATACACACAGTGCACACAGGTATGTCTGGGATGTGACATGTAATACAGACACACAGTGCACACAGGTATGTCTGGGATGTGACATGTAATACAGACACACAGTGCACACAGGTATGTCTGGGATGTGACATGTAATACACACACAGTGCACACAGGTATGTCTGGGATGTGTCTGCAATCTTCTGTGGGGCACTGCTGTTAGTTATAGTGGTGAAAAACAGGTGAAAGACTCCCTTTAAAATGCAAGCTCCACTTCTTTATACTGTAGAACCTATATACTAGATTATAATCTGCAGGGAGTACATAGTCTTATCCACTCCCGTGGATTTTTCTGTTATGAGCCCCAAGTACAATATGTGTATAGCATAAAATACATACAGTATATCATGTAAAACACCATCACTGTAAGCATACATCAAGAGATCAGCGACAGTCTTCAGATCTGAAGCTCCTGTCCAACATTTCGTACATAAGGTAACATAATATCTGAATGTAACATGTTTTTTATACCAATATGGAATGCACGAGGATTGTGTAATACAAGATTAATAGACTGTAACCATCAAATAGACCTGTGTAAAATGCTGGTATCCTATACAGTACAGTAATGTTAATGGCCGAAGCTCCACCTTTGATTTCCTTAGCAGTAGTTACAGTATAAAGGCAGCAAATGTAAAAGCATTGTTGTACTGTTGTTGCCCTTTACAAACCACCAGCTGGTTGCTGTTGACGGATCTGGCAATTATTTTGTGCCCAAGGGTAAAACATTCTGAAATGTTTGTGGGTCCAGTTGACTCATTAGCACCTTAATATTTGGGTGTTCACATGAGCACAAATATATAATTAAAAAAATAACCTAATAAGATCTGTCAACAGCACATGACCTGCTTGTTGTTGGTTTCCAAGAAACAACAGTGTTTTCTGTTTACGTCAAACAAGCTGAAAATAGAGAGAAATACAGAAATACAGAAATATAACAGATTGAAAACGCGTTGGTTATACGCATACAGACATTGAAAATCAAAAGGGGAGCTTCCATCATTTACTTCAAAATAAAGTATTTCGATTTCAGTGATGGGAATGGAAAATGTTTCCTGGATGGAATGTGTCAAAAACTACAATATCATTTGGATAAAATACATAATCTGAAAAACTGTGCTTCAAGGAATGACAGCTAAGTGTGCTGACCGTCACGGCCACCCTGTAGTTTTACAGGAAGAGGAGGACGAGGCTTGGATATAGATGGGGCTTGTTCAGGACGGATGATGTTAATAGACGCCATATGCTTTGCCACAGTTTTATCTGGGGCAAGGGGTTTCTTGTCGGAAGATGAACAAGTCATAGATCGCTGGCGAATGGCAGGAGCGGTACGAGCAGCAGGTTCCGGTGGCTTCGGTGGTCGGCATTGTGCTGGTGGTTGATTGGAACCACTGTTCACTGGAGCGTACAGGGGATTATCAACCATCTCTGGCATGTCAGGCTGAGCTGTAGAACGGCTGCAGATAAAACAGACATAAAGGAAAGGATAATAATACAAAAGATGTAAATCCACGAGCAACATAAAAGTGCACATAAATAGGATTTTTTTTTAGACATTCAGTAATAAATGGTACAAACTACAAGTATAATTTTATACACTATTACATTATTATCATACATTGACTAAATATGAGTTATTCTAAACAGACTGGGGGAATACACCAGAATTCTGCTGCAATTTGCACAAAATATCAAATGTTTTATGTGTTTTTAATTTATTTATTAAGACTTTTTTTTTAACTTGTCCAACAGGGCGTGGCTTAAAGGGTTTCTGTCATCACATTTTACCATATTAAACCAGATAACATTTGCAATGTGCAAATGTCACCTGAGGTCTAATATGGTACAAATATACCTCTATGTGTCCCCGTTTTTATAAAAATTCATCTTTACTAATATGCAAATTAGCCTTACTTAGGTGCAGGGGGCGGTAACCCTGCACCTAGTGGCGCCGTTTCCCCACCTCTATTCACGCCTCCTCGGTGAGGCTGCCTGGCCCTGTCAATCACAACCGAGGAGGCGTGAATAGAGGTGGGGAAACGGCGCCACTAGGTGCCACTATCATTCTGCTCAGCTCCTCCTGCTCTATAACATGATCCATATTCAGCATGACAAGTTCCCTTTAATCACTCAAGATGACATTTCTCGAAATTACTTACACAGAATCCTGCTGACGAATATTCGCCGCTCCTCGAGCACTGTTGCAAGTTACAAATTTTTGACTAGGTGCAGAAGAACGAGCAGGGGGAGTGATTGGTGTGTCCCCGCGACCCATTACTGGAGAACTTGGTTTGCTTCGTTGCTCAGGCCCTTTAAATCCCTGTGGGGTATTTGGAGGACTCTGCTTTACCTGGTTACTTAATGCCTGGGCCGCCTGGTCTGTACTGGAAACGGATAAAAACATCCATTTTAAGTAATGCAACAGACGTATGTGAAGACTAATGCCTTACTGTAACCCTACATGTACATATTCTTGTACTCTGTCCTGTTTCATAAGTATATCTGGAATATCTACTAGAATCAACTAGAAATAAGAATGGGACATTGCTTATATATGTGTAACTATTTGCAAGAATTATTGGTGGTGGTGGGGGCTAGAATTGTCATTTAAAAGGTCATAGACAGGCAGTTGTCTCTCCAGTACTGATGGTCAGAACGACATTTGCCATTTTTCTCAACCCTTATGTATCACCAGTTATCTTGCCACCGGACAGTAAATCACACAGATACAGTATTTTCCAACATTTCAGAAAATCGCCTAGTGTGAGTTGGAGCTCCTACAGTCAATAAATTGTGTTATGTATTGACTCAACTGATTAACTTCAACCTTAAAGAGGACCCATCACCTCTCCTGACTTGTCTGTTTTAGTAACTAATTGCATTCTCCATGTAATAGCAATTCTGGAGCATCTATTCTTATGTCTTGTGCCATTCCTCTGTTATTACTACTAGAAGGTTATGAGTGAATTGCCAGCAGCATACAATAGAGTCCACTTGGGAGTTACCCTTTGGGGGAAGGCTGCACAGGCTTCTGCTGCCAGCTCTCAATGGATAGGTCAACTGTGCAGGAACACACCATCAACTGGACCTTTATTGCAGACTGCTTGGACTTCATACATTAACTTGTAGTAGGAATAATAAAGGAATAGCACAACATAGAGTTATAAGAATATGTTCCAGAATGGGGAATGTAAGTATTTACTAAAACAGAAATGTCCGGAGAGGTGACAGGTCCTCTTTTTGTCCACAACTTAAAAGCCTCAAATACATGTACACTTGACTCAGCTGAGTGTGCATGTGTTCTCAATGGGGATTGAATGATACATCCAGTCCTTCTTTTTGCCAGCATCAGCTGTTGGGCAGAATCAGGACATCCTCATACACATTAGAAGGTGAGTCGATACAAATGAAACCGGCGGCAATTTTATTTTTCTGAGCCCTCTGGGCCCTGATTTATCATGCCTTCACTCCAGAATTCTGGCAGAGCTTTTGCGACTTTTTGCATTTTTACACCACTAACTCCAGTTTTTAAATGTAGATGGAAAAGTGGGTGTGGTTAGCTATGTTAATGAGTTTCACTCCAGATTTATCATTGAGACTTTTTTGCAATAAAATCCCAATCTGAGGAGGTGGAGTAGGAAAACTGTAGTAGCTTCTCTAGACTTGTTAGGTTTAAGGATAAGACAAATCTACCAAACAACATGAGACATTTGATGAATGTGGCATAAAGTACTCCAACACAGGCAGGGGCGGATTGGCCATAGACCTTACAGGGAAATTTCCCAGTGGGCCGATGCCCAGGGAGCCCTCTGGGCCCTCTTCATGACTGGCCAGTGAAAGTTTTTGGGAGTGTATTTTGTGCTGCTGACAGTATTTTATGGTGGACTATGGTATTTGGCTCTGTTGGGGTGGTATAATGTGCCACAATATGGTATTGCTGGCCCTGCCTTCCATCAGTTTGGAACCAACTACAAGACTGGGCCACTTTTGTTTTTTTCTCCAGGGCCACTTTGAAGGGGTTCTCCGGGAATTAAGAAAATTAAAATACTTAAATATTAATTTATTATAAATATATTCCCAAATGCCTTTCATTAGTTATAATTATTATAATGTTTTGCCTAGGGAGTAATCATTAGGAGAAATAAAATGGCCGCCATCCTATTAGTGCACAAAAAAACTGTCCTAATCACACATGAGGACAAGTTACTTCACAACACTGAGCTAAAGAGCTGCCTCATCCTCCTCTCTGCTCTACTGATTATGATCCTGAATTCAGTTTAATATGATGAATCTCTGTAGGAATGGAGTTCATGAGGAGACATGAAGTACAGAGAGGAGAATAATGAGCAGCAGTACTTGTATCCAGTCTCCATTACCACAGCCCACATTACCACTGTCTGTCCTGTCCGTCCTCTCTATACTTTGTCTCCTCATGAACTCCATTCCTACAGAGATTCAGCTAAAGATCTTATCAGCTATATTCAGGATCATAATCTCTGACAAGCAGAGCAGAGAGGAGGATGAGGCAGCTCTTTACCTCAGTGTTGTGAAGTAACTTGTCCTCCTGTGTGATTAGGACAGTTTTGTGTGAACTAATAGGACGGCGGCCATTTTGTTTCTCCTAATGATTGCTCCCCAGATAAAACGAGCCATTATAACTAATTAAAGGTATTTGGGAATATATTTATAATAAAGTAATATTTGAGTATTTTCATTGTCTTAATTCCCGGAGAACCCCTTTAAGTTCCCAGTCCGCTTCTAAACACAGACTCAAGCAAAACTGACTTCAAATATTCCCATCATGATAAATCCCTCCCCTAGTGTCTTCACTTATGCCAGGCCAACAACCTGCCTAAAGTCTGCTGCCCCCCCCCTTCCGCTATGTGATCCTGGTGATACCGGCAGTTCTGAATATAATAAGTATACCTGCTAAATGTCTCTGCAGTGCACAGTGGAGCACCTCGCACTCGTGGTATTTTATCAGGAAAGCATTTCCCACTTCTACAATAAAAAAAAATAAAAGAGTAGTTAGTAAACTGATGCTGTAATGGATCCCTACTCACTGGCTATGAAAACCAACATAAAGGGCATCTGTCAGCAGATTTGTACCTATGACACTGGCTGACCTGTTCACATGTGCACTTGGCAGCTGAAGGCATCTGTGGGGCCTCAGCTGTAGGCTGTATTAGCCAAATAGTACAAATGGGGTCATTTATCAAACTGGTGTAAAGTAGAACTGGCTTAGTTGCCCATAACAACCAATCAGATTCCACCTTTCATTTTTGACAGCTCTTTTGTAAAATTAACGGTGGAATCCGCTTTAGCATTAGTCCAAAAAATATTTGGGGTCATTTATCAAACTGGTATAAAGTAGAACTGGCTTAGTTGTCCATAGCAACCGATCAGATTCCACCTTTCATTTTCCAAAGGAGCTGTCTAAAGTGAAAGGTGGAATCTGATTGGTTGCTATGGACAACTAAGCCAGTTCTACTTTATACCAGTTTGATAAATGACCCCAAATATTTTTTAGACCCATGCTAAAGCGAATCTCAGAATACTCAATTATAAAAGCCATGAAACTAATGTGAACATTACTGGATAGAATACTACAGCATGCCTCAAAAAGCATTGGAGATTCAAGTCCATTAGTAAGTGTTTCTTTCGAGAATCTGCACGTATAAGGATCACGATAATGAAAATATGTTGGACTTTCAGATCTCTGGTACTGTTATATCCCATTATACAGGCAGGGAAGATGAGCTTGTGTCCTGGCATCATTCAGTAGCTGTACCATGTTGGGGATTTCATCACATATGTCCATAGGATTTCACTTTTGTGTAGCATGAAGTTGTAATATACTCCCTCAATGCCCTTATTATAGTAGTGTAATATAATTACCTGGATGACTGTTCCCACTGCTGACTGCACTGTGCCTTTAATTGTTGCTTCTGTGCTACAGTTTCATCTTTCTCAATCTTCACAAAATCTAAGACACAAAAGTTTACAAAAAAATTATGGCTTTCAAAATATAGAGTTTGGAAAAAACACCAGCATCATTAAAGGGTTATACACATCTCAGTTTTGACGGCATATGTCTAGGATAGGGGTCAGCAACCTTCGACCCTCCAAAAGCTGTGAAACTACAACTCCTAGCATGTACTGAATTAGAGATGAGCGAACGTGCTCGAAACGAGCACTGTACCACTCGGCTCCCCTGCGCTAGCATGGGCACTGGCAGCCACTTCCGTCCTCCTGAGGGGAGCCGAGCGGTACAGTGCTCGTTTCGAGCACGTTCGCACATCTCTATGTACTGTATAATTACTCTGCTGTTTGTAACGTCTGCCTAAAGTGATAGGAGGATTCTGGGAGTTCTAGCTTCAGAATAGCTGGAGGTTGCTGATCTTTGGTCTAGGACAGTGATGGCTAACCTTTGACACTCCAGCTGTGGTGAAACTACAACTCCCAGCATGCTCCATTCATTTCTATGGAGTTTTGAGAATAGCCAAGCAAGTGTACATCTTGGGAGTCGTAGTTTTACCACAGCTGGAGTGCTGGTGGTTAGCCATCACAGGTCTAGGATATGCTATCAATGTCAGATAGGTGCGGATCCCACCCCTAGGACCAGCAACTATATACAGAATGGGCCCCTGAAGTGAAGGAGAACACACTGCGCATGTACGGGTGCTCTCCATTCAGGAGTTCCAAAAATAGCAGAGCGAGTGCGCTCAACTGTTCTGGAAAGTCCCATAGCGGTGAGTGGATAATCCTCCTCTCATGCAGAGCCACCTCTCTATTCACCTCTATGGGTCTGCCGGAAATAGCCAAACCTGCGCTCAGCTATTTTCAGAACTCCAATAGCGGTGAATAGAGGGGGACATGCTTGTGCTGCGCGCTCCCCTTTACTTCCAGGGGGGCCCATTCTGGAGATATGTGTCCCAAAGGTGGAATCCCCACCTCTCTGACACTGATGCCATATCTTAGTGATATGCCATAAATGGGTGAGATGAGACAACCCCTTTAAATACCAAATTAAGCCACTTCCTTAAAGGGTTAATGGTGGTTTAAAGGTGTTGTCCAGGATTTTTTCACTTTGTAGAAGCTATGATATGGCCTATATCCATTCATTGTCCTCAGCACAGTAAACAAAGACTGGTGGGAACCAACAGAGCGGCGGTGCTGGATCGGTGGACGATCTAACAGATGAGTAATGGTTATTTTATATTTTTAACACATTCCCTGCTGTTAGACAAATGGGGTCATTTATCAAACTGGTATAAAGTAGAACTGGCTTAGTTGCCCATAGCAACCAATCAAATTCCACCTTTCATTTTTCACAGCTCTTTTGAAAAATGAAAGGTAGAGTCTGATTGGTTTTTATGGGCAACTCATCCAGTTCTACTTTACATCAGTTTGATAAATGACTCAAAATGTTTTTAAAATCCCTGACAACCAGTGGCAAATGCCATACAAGCCTTACCATAAAGCTTCTCTCTCTGTTTCCCACAGGCTGCTTGCAGACAAATTTCCCCTTGAAAGTGCCCCATCTCCTCTCCATGGTGTGTCAGAGGGGTGAGGAATGGGAACTGTTGCTGCTGTGGATCTTCCATACGGAGAGCGATGCAGCCTTCACCTGAAGCAGACAAGCAAATGGCGGATAATGTGGTAAATCTCATCTGTAGATTATTAGAACAACATGGCTGCTTTCTTCCTGAAACCGTGCCGTGGGCCATTCATAGGTGGTGTATGGCATCTGCTCAAGTACCATCAGCCTCAAAAAAATCACCAATGCATGCTGTTTTTTTTCACAGACACAGAAAAAAAGTGCTGTATTATGTTAGTGTTATCCAACACATTCCAGAACTGTAAAGCCCCTTTCACACGAGCGGGAGACTTGCATGTCTCCCACAACGCATCTACAGGGCTGGACTGGGCACGGACAGGGATCACATATAATGCTATGCGATCCCTGTCAGTGCCGAGTCCAGCCCTGTAGATGCGTTGCGGGAGACATGCGAGTCTCCCGCTCGTGTGAAAGGGGCATAAGGGTTACATAGCATCATAAATGCTATGTAACCCCGTTCATCGCCGGGAGTTCAAGCCAGGGCCCACGATGCGGGAGACGTGCGTGTCTCACGCTCGTCTGCAAGGGCCCTTAGTTGGTGTAGTTTACATCAGAATTTTCAGCCAAAATTCTGGTGCAGTTTTGGCACATGGTGTCGCATCTTATGGGTTAGCCTCTTTTTTGGTAAACCACGTCTTGACACACCAAAAAAAAAATGTCTAATGTGGTTTATTGTATGCAATTCTATACAATTCTGGCTCAGTAAAAACCTGAATTCTGCGCAGTTGCAATATATGGTGCTATCCCTGTCCCACTATATAATGGTTCTATTCTGGCACAGTGTAGCAATGTCATTTCAATATCAATGTTCTTAGAAGTGTAAAAAGAGCAATTTCCGATTCTAGAAAATCATTGTGCAATCTAGAGCCTGGCGAGGCCCGGCAGGGTAGATGCTGTGGATTCAGTCTGTAACTTCCTTTTTCTAACTGCAGATTGTTCCTGCCTATAGGAGAAGTGATTCTGCTAATAACAGCAAATTAAGAAATTGTAGAAAATTAACTTTTTAATATGCATCTCAAAAGTAGAGAGCGAACATAAGCATTAAGCCCCTTTCACACGAGCGTCACAAATTAGGTCCGGATGTGTTCAGGGAAACTCGCACCATTTTGCAAGCAAGTTCAGTCAGTTTTGTCTGCGATTGATTTCAGTTGTTCAGTTTTTTCCACGCAGGTGCAATGCGTTTTGATGCGTTTTTCACGCGCGTGAAAAAAAACTGAATGTTTACAAACAACATCTCTTGCTTGTGGATGCAATGCGTTTTTCACTGAAGCCCCATTCACTTCTATGGGGCCAGGGCTGAGTGAAAAACGCAGAATATAGAACATGCTGCGATTTTCACGCAACGCAGAAGTGATGCGTGAAAAAAAAGCTCATGTACACAGACCCTTTTTTTTTTTGTAACATATAGGGGCAGTGACACTGACCATTTTTAAAATATACTTTAAATACTAAAATCGTACATTTCTTTTACAAAAATAGCTCTAAAGTGGCCCATTTTGAGTCTTAGCAACTTTCCTCTGTATTCTGTTTACGTAACAGGGGAGACTTGCTAACACTGTGTTATGTAAACAGAAGACAGAGGAGCGTTGCTAAGGCTCAAAAAGGGCCACTTTAGAGCTGTTTTTCTAATAGAAATGTATGATTTCAGTAATTAAAGTATATTACAAAAATTGTCAGTATAACTGCCCCTATACATTACAAAAAAAAAAAAAGAATGACAGTTACACTCTTATCTCTTTAACACCAAGACAGCATTAGTAATGTGAAAGTGACAGCGACATACAGTATATGGCAGTGGGTAAATGCATGTTAGGCTACTTTCACACTTGCGCTAGCAGGATCCGGCAGGCTTTTCTGGCAGAGGAACAGCCTGCCGGATTTGTACTAACGCTAGCCCATGTGTGCCACCGGAAGTCCACTCCGGCCCCATCACTGCAAACATGCCTTAGGGGGTGGTAACAAGCAGCCTGTTTAATACCGCGCTGCATTCAATTTGTTTAGGCCTCATGCACCCGACCGGAGTTTTGGTCCACATCTGATTCGTAGTTATGGTCCACATCTGATTTATTCCGGATCAGATGCCGACCCATTCATTTCAATAGACAATTTGTAACATGTTCAATAGACATTTGTAACATAGCGCGGGAACTGCGGAAGAGAAAATGTGGGATTCACACGTCCGGTATCCGTGTTTGCACTTGGAGTGGACCCATTCATTTCTATGGGTCAGCAAAAATGCGTACAGCACTCGGATTTTATTCCGTTCTACAAATTATAGAACATGTCCTGCTCTTGTTCATTTTGCGGACAAGTGTAGTCATTTCTTGTATTAAATTGCAGAATGCACAGGGCAGGTGTCCGTATTTTGCGGATTGCAAAACTGATACCAGCGTGTGCATAGAGCCCTAGTAATAGGGAGCTGGTGGGAAATCATTTGGCCAACAGCCATTTCATATCCGTATTCATCCGACATTCATATCTGTGATCAGTGCCTGTGGTTATGGCAACTTCCTGTTGCTCACTGACGGTTGAAAGAAACCAGAACTGTCTGTGTCTGATATATTTGGCAATCAGCATTGAAGGCAAATCTGTTGAGGAATGTGCCATCAGATGCCTACAATTATAAATATTTGGGCAGCTAAGCAAACAGGGGTAACATGGTGGCATTATTGCTGAGCAGCACTGGGATTCAAGGGGAACATCTGCATGGAGCTGAAGGGAGTGTACTCCACGTACTCTGGATTACTTTGACACTACAAAAACATACCAGGGTGAGTGTGCGTGCTGTTGGAAAATGAGCTTGCACGCACCATTGGGGTCAGGGACTGATGTGGGTGAGGGCAATCTGTGTACCACACTATGGAGTATGGTGGAATAGAGAATTGGAAATAAGTAATTTAAAAAAAATATTTTGAAGAACGAAGAAACTTTATTACTGTCATTATAGTTATACAACAAAACTTCATTTTGGTAGCCCATCCCTAAGAGCTCCAAGCAGCTGCGTGACGCCATTTGGGAAAGTCTTGAAAATGTACATTCCCTATCAGTATGTCTTTTTTTTATTTTTGAATGTGGGAGGGCCCCTCTCAGTCTGTCAACTGGGCAAAATGTCTTCGAGTGCATCGTAGAGGCATGTCTGGCAGTCAGCAATCTTTCACAAAGAGGTACACTACCCAAAAGCATCCTCTGAGAGTCTTTTTACAGGACAGCGGTTAAGCAGTTTGGTTCTCCCCTTTAATTCTGTTTAATACGCTGTCTAAAATTTTTTAAAGGGTTTCTGTCACCAGTTTTGGGCATATAAAACAGGATGACATTTGCAATGTGCAAATGTCACCTGATGCCCAAACTGGTAATCATTTTTTTACTGGTGTCCCCGTTTTTGTAATAAATCAACTTTTGTCATATGCAAATTAATCTTACTAGGTGCAAGGGGCGGTAACCCTGCACCTAGTAGCGCCGTTTCCCTACCTTTATTCACGCCCCCTTTCTTGTGATGGACAGGGCCAGGCAGCTCGCTCTATCTGCTTCTGGCCCTGTCCGTGCTAGAAATCCCGCGCCTGCGCCGTGCGGACTTCATTCGGCGCTTCCTCACTGCGCCTGCGCCGCCTTCTCTTCCGGGTGTACTGTGACGTCATCGGCGCAGGCGCCTGCACCGAATGAAGTCCGCACGGCGCAGGCGCGGGATTTCTAGCACGGACAGGGCCAGGAGCAGATAGAGCGAGCTGCCTGGCCCTGTCCATCACAAGAAAGGGGGCGTGAATAAAGGTAGGGAAACGGCGCTACTAGGTGCAGGGTTACCGCCCCTTGCACCTAGTAAGATTAATTTGCATATGACAAAAGTTGATTTATTACAAAAACGGGGACACCAGTAAAAAAATGATTACCAGTTTGGGCATCAGGTGACATTTGCACATTGCAAATGTCATCCTGTTTTATATGCCCAAAACTGGTGACAGAAACCCTTTAAGTTTTCCTTGTAATGAAGTGGGTTAGAGATAGTACCCATCCCCCATAGTGCTGATAAGACCACATTCCTGAGTGATCTCAGAGACATGCGTGATGCACACTGGAGGAGGAGCTAACAGGTGAAAACTCTGCTACCCACCCTGTCTCAGGAGACTCTACCAGGCCTCCATTCTAGGTAGGATGTGAGTATGATTGCCCTATTTCTCTTGTACACCCTGGGGTGTCAGTCATGTGTTATAACGGGGTAGACAGCCATGGGTTATAGCATGATCTACATAGTCTCCACCCCATTTAGGCTAGTGACGTTTATTTACTCTTTATTATTCTGTATGTGATTTCTTTGTGTTATCGTATATTTAATCACTTAGTAAATAAATCTATTCAAGTAGCCTGTGTAAGCTTATTCATTCTCAAATCTTTCAAATTCATATTACGTTACACAGTTTTATGCCCTCTTGTGGCAAGAAACCACACCTGTAATCATTTGCATATCTGCTCGAGACATAAGTGAATGAAACTGCCAAGCATACTTGGGGTAATTTATCAAACTGGTATAAAGTAGAACTTGCTTAGTTACCCATAATAACCAATCAGATGCCAGCTTTCAGCTCCTTTGGAAAATGAAAGGTGGAATCTGATTGGTTGCTATGGGCAACTAAGCCAGTTCTACTTTACACCAGAAATGACCCCAACTGTACCTTTAAGAAAGTATAAAGGTAGCTTCACAGGACTGATTTTTGGCATGGGTTTCAGCTGGATTTTGTGCCGAAAACTGCACCAAATGTGCTCTGTTTTCAATACGTTGTATTTAATAAATTGTATTCTAGCCATCAAAATTTTAGAGCTTAGACACTGCACATGTAGAAAATGTGTGGGTGAGACACAGATGATTATGAAAGGAAAAAAAGGGAGATGCACTATAAATATACTAAGATGCCAAACAACGTGGGCTATTTATAATGATTTGGTCAGACATGATGACAAGCACTGAAGTATGATTGCTCTGCTGAGGAACAGAACTTATCTGCATATGCTCTGTATTCCTAATGGCAGATGCAAAGCAGAATATTGGCAGCTCCATGTGCTTCTGTATCACTGAATATGCCATTGGAATGGTTCAGAAATCCTTTTATTAAGCAACACTGTGTAATAAGTGCCACCTAACAGACCAGAAAATCAAGTTGTTAACATTCCCCTCTTATCCTATTTATGTTTTAAAGAGGACCTTTCACCTTGCCTGACATGTCTATTGTAGTAAATATTCATATTCTCCATAAAGTAACAATTCTGGAGAATACTTATGGGAACAAGTACAATGGCAATCGTCACACCAATGCTACCTAGGGCCAGGGCAGAGGGAGCACCCTTTTTTACCTCGGGGCACACCCTGATATGGGGCTCTTGCCTGATGGTAGTTAGGGTGACCTTGGTGGTATGAGTTTGGTACAGGTGCAAGTCACGAGATGTAGGTGCTGTGGCCGGCGAATGGTGCTGGAGTCAGTAAACAGGTCAGTTGTAGAGAAATAGACAAGTCTCTCTTTACTTAAGTGCAAAATGGGAGTACTACATCCAGCAGTATCAAAACACAGTTCCAAACAGTTCACAGTGCACATCTTGTCCAATAGCAGTGTCTGGGTATAAGCAATGATGGAGGCGGTAGTACACATTCTCTCTTTTTTTCTCTCTTTGCATATTCTAAGGTTGGCAATCAGTTTCTTGCAAAACTTGTCTGTAATTCCCAGGCTGAGGGGCACAGGATTAATATACGGCTGGCCAGAACCATGTCAAAATGTGAAGGGTGTATTAGCAATGTCCCTCTCATTGTCATAAAGTCTCTAGGCATAAACAGTAAATACCTTACTGACTGACTCCAGTGCTCAGCCATGCAGATACTGGACCTTCTAGTTTTTTCTTTTCTCTCTGGAATACTGCAAAGTGGAGATGGCGTGCTTGATGCAAATGCCTCAGAGATTCATTGATTGATTGAGATTGATTCTCTGGGATTCAGGACTAGTCTGCTAAGGAGTGAGCACATGTAGCTCCTCTCTCTTCTTCAGATGGCTGTTTTTTTTGCCAATATTTATGCCTCTTTCCAGGCATAAATATTAGTAAATTTCCCGGGGCTGGAGTCTTGGCTCCGGCTCGGCCCCTGAAACCGATCGCTACACCCCTCTATAGTTCTGGTGCCAACTTCCTGCTCCTGCAGAACAGCTGATCGGGGTGGGGTGGGGGGCAGGGTGTGTCAGACTCCCATCGATCAGATTATGACCTCTTCTGAGGATAGACCATCAGTATAAAAGGACCTGGAAAACTTTTTAAAATCTCTTCTCCTTCATTCCACCAACCTGCAGGCTTTACTATGTTCTAAGTATTTGTGTAATGATCTGTCTCGAGCTCAGGAAAACCTGCCACTGCCCAATGCGATATGGATGGTGGAAGGTGGTCTGACACTTTAGGCTACTTTCACACTAGCCTTAGTACGGATCCGGCGGGTGAAGGGACCCACCGGATCCGTACTGAATAATACAACCTTGTGGATCCGTAATTCCGGATCCGGTTGTATTATCTTTAGCATCTTTTAAACGGACCCGGAATAACCTCTATTGAAAGTCAATGGAGGACGGATCAGTTTACAAGTGTGTCCACACCAAACGGATCCGTCCCCATTGACTTGCATTGGGGGTCATTCCGGATCAGTTTAGGTGCGGATAACTAGTACGGAGAGCAAAGCGGTTTGTTCTCCAGTCTGAAGACAGAACGGAATGCTTTCAGGAGCATTCCGTTCTCTTCAGTTCAGTTTTGTCCCCATTGACAATGAATGGGGACAAAACTGAAGCGTTTTATTCCAGTATTGAGCCCCTATGACGGAACTCAATACCGGAATTCCAAAACTCTAGTGTGAAAGTAGCCTTACCCATAAGAGACTAAGTAGGTAACTTCAGCACAGTTCATGTGAAATTGTTTGCCCTTCTATAAATCCTTCAAAGTCTTCTATCTTTCTGGTGAATGGAATTTAATGCAGAAAATACATTAATATGACAAGGTGTGCAATATATTTTTACTAACCGTATGATTCGTCAGTGTCTGAAGACTTGATACAGATCAGTAGATGCTGGTCCAGGAGGTACTCAAGATCTGAGATGATTGGTGTTAGCTAAAAAGACAGAACTGTGATCATGGATAGAGACCAAAAAGTAGAAATAACACAAAAAAGCAATTGCAAAAAGATTGACGGGTGATGTGATGAGACAAAGGAAGGACAGTATGTTAATACGAAGCCAAAATTGTGCTAATTAGAAACCTACATCTCAGCACTGGGGAAACATAAGACATATAAATTGTCTGTAGACAAAAAGAAATAACATGTTTTATACTTAGGTATGTCAGGTCATAGTAACATGACATTTATTTTGAATGTATTTTAGAGGAGTTTCTTAGACATTGATGACTTATTCCATCCAAGATCAGAATTGTGGGAGGCCAACACTTGGCGGCCCCATGATCAGTGGGTGGAGCTGGAAGCAGAAAGCTCCGTCCACTGTGTAGTGGCCATGCCCAGCTCCATTCACTTGTTATTGAAATACATAAAGAATGTCCATGTGTTGTCAGGACTACTTGTCAAGAATAGTGCTGACACATGCATGATGATGAGAGATGAAAATACAATAGGGATAATCACCTTTGGGAGAACTCCAAACTTAACTACTAAAGTGCCGCTGTCGCCCTCCTGATCTTCAGCCTCTGAGCTCTTCACCATGTCTATAAGCCAGGAATGTAATAGGATCTTGGTTATTTGGGTGTACTCAGAAAAACATAATCTTTCACACCTTACCTATTGGTTTAATCAAAGGTATCATAGGCTTCTATTATCCAAACATATGACTGAGAGTACTAACTAATGTTTAGTGAAGCGAGCTTCAGATGCTTCATTGCCTCGTTCAAAACTTCGAAATAATACAGTACGGAGATCTGTCTGCATACAGTATTAGAATGTATGGGCTCCTATGAGCCAAAGTAAGTTATTTGCGAAGTCACGTGTTTTCCACTTTAAAGTGGTTTTCCACTTTAACAATCAACTATAGAAGTTATTCAACAAAGTCACGTGCGACTTCGCAAATAACTTACTTTGGCTTATTGGAGCCCGTACATTCTAATACTATATGGAGATGGATGTCCGTACAGTATTATTCCAAAGTTTTGAACGAAGCGACTTCGGATGAAGCACCGCCAATCTACTCCAAAATTTTGGAAGCTTGAAATCAAGGCTTTTTATAGAAGAAATTCAGAACTTACTTTCTAGACAGTATGAATGGAATTCTATGTAGAACTTGGTGTGGCTCTTGGTGTGCAGCGTCGCCTTGCAGTTCAGCAGCTCAATATATCCTTGCGCATCTGAATCACCTGGATCTAGGAAGCAAGTGAGAATGAAACACCACTAATATAATTTCAAAGGCCACGCTGGAATATATGGGTAATGCTAATATGGCAATAGTTTGCAGCAATCTTCACAGGATTATAGCATAACAGAACTTTAGTTTCCTAGCCAAATTCCTAATAGTCCTAATCAAATTGTGCTATACATGCCAGGAATGAATTTTAAACTTCCTTCCTTTATTCAATGCAATAACGCAACATTATTTCATAGTTTGTTAAAATCCTAGAAAGCTACTTTAGAATTGTAAAGGTCTGTGATACATACAAACATTTTTATGTCTGGTTTATGCCTTGGTTCTAGCTTGTGAAGGTCAACATTCAGGTCATGTTCACATCAGTGCTTGTATTTCCATTGTTCTGCTCTGTTACAGGAGCGAAAATAATGGACCCAGGATATTGGTTTTGGATAGTGTTGTCATGATCATCATCAGCCTCATCCCCTAACTGTGCCTTGGGAAACTCATGTCCTCCTGCTCCACTAACTCCTCTTCCAGTAGTAGCTCCTCATTCTCCTCCACTTCCTCCTCCATGGGGCTTCATCTGTGTGAATCGTAAACAGCTACGGTGAGCAAGCTGCATAAGCTGTTCTTCTTCCACCATCCATTGTTGCATCAGCATGAAATATCCTCAAATATCAGGGGGTGACATCATCATGCCTACACAAATCTTGTGACCTCTTTGAAGGGCCTAAGTATGTGACACACATCCTTGATGAGCTGCCACTACTTGATCTTATAACAACACATACTCTCTTGCTATTGTGGTCTTCTATATGATGTAATCATTGACTGCTTTATGCTGCTTGTACCGATGCCGCAGCATTTGCAAAGTTCAGAAGGCCGTTCCTTGCCATATAAGAATGGCTGAAATGCACAAACATTCTCCTGGACATGGCCAGCACCTTCCGTAAGCCGCAATGCTTTTTTAAAAAGCCTTTCGTCAGTACATTTAGTACATGTGCCATGCAGAGGGCATGTATTGTTTCCCCCAAATGCAGCACAACAACGATTTTCCTGCCATTGTAGCTGACACCCTTGTCCTGTTGTAGCTGGTAGGGAGACATCCAGAGGGAAATCTGCAGCTTAATGCAAATTAGAAACTGATCCACTGTGTGAATTTTCTCACAAGGGTATGGCAACCCTTCACTTCAAACATATGAAACGAGAGAGAGGGAGTGGAAGCAATGCTCTGCCTTGTATTTATTGGGGACAGGAGGATATCCATTAGTGTCTGGTGTGGGAACCAGATAGACACAAACATGGATGTATCAATAGGACCTTGCCTTGTTGCTGTGGTGCTGTATTGCTGCTGCCTCAAAAAACATTGACCCAGGAGGCGATGAAAGACATGTACTGTATTTGGACATGATTGCTGCTCCAGGTTTCGACGGTGGAGTGCACCTTGAACAATGTCAAAGAGAATGTTCTCCGACATGTGAAAGTAAAAGGCAGGGATGACTTTTTTTGAGAAATAATGGTGGCTGGGTATCTTCCATTGAAGCTGAGCACATGCCATCAGCTCACTAAAGGCAGTCGAATGCACTAAGTGGTATGGCAGCGACTGCACTGCCTGAAACTTGGCCAGTTGTGAGTTCAGCTTAAATACAAGTGGATCACTGGGTGCATGTAGTTGTTTCCTGGGAGTCTGAGCAAGAGAAGCAGTAACTGACAATGACAATAAGAAAGATCCTGTACTGCTTGTGGATGCGGCCTGGCTACTAGAAAGAAGACGAGGAAAAGGAAAACAGTCATGTTCTGATTGCTGAACAGTTCTATTCTCCGTGGGATCTGGTGATACTGCCTCATGTGCTGCAATAGAGCTGTGGTGACCAATGTTTGCGTTTGAACACTGATGAATTATTTATCCTGAAGATCTTGCACACAGCAATGGTTTTGTCTTCAGGCATTGTGGAGAAAATGTCCATATGGGAGATACCAATAAAGAGCTACCAATTAGAAGTTCCCTGGGTGTGACAAAAATATACGCCACTGTTGACACACCATAAACTGCTTATATACTGTAGAAAAATTGCAGCAGGTTTTTGAGGAAAGAAATGGGCAATTGGACATCACTTGGGTGCACCAAAAATATATGCGATACTGCTGATAATGCAATAAAATACACTTATTGCACATGTATAAACTGTACAAAAATTGCAACAGGTTTTTGGGTAATAAAAAAGACATATTTGAACGTCCTTTGGCTGCGGCCAAATTATACACTACAAGACACACTAAAATAAGCTTAATGCTCACTTATAAACTGTAAAAGCTTTGCAATAGATTTTTTTGAAAAAAAAAAGGATGGCACCTGCACATAAAATCAAATAGTGTACTGTCTCTTTCAGGACCCCTGTGCAGCAGCCTATATACATGTGAACAGCTCCATCCCTGGCTGTAATAGACACAAAACACTAACTCACCCTATCCTGTCCCTAATGAAAAAACCTCACTTTCTACCTAATTAAATACTGTATATCTTCTTCACAATCTCTACACTGCTGTCCCAGCCAGACCCTAAAATGGCTGACAGGTGTGTCTAATTGCTGTCTGTTAGAGACATGGCAGACATGTCCTATCACATCAGTGGCTGAGCTCACAATGGCGTCTGTGCTTCAGAGCTAACATACAGCCTGATAGACCAGCCAACATCCTTCCTCCCGATTAGCTGACAGGCTGACTACAAAGCATTGTAGGCCAGCCGAGACTCTGCCCAAGATCATATGATCTTCTGTCTTCATCTTTTGTGCCCTGTTTCCCTCACCGAATTTCAAATGTAAAATAGTGGGTGACATTTTGCGTGATCTGTCCTAAGCGAATCAACAAAACTTTGCATTCATTTGGAAGATTTTTTGTAAAATTTGTGACAAATCGTTTCGAATCAATTCACTCAGCTCTATAGATTTTGTTGCAGTTTTTCCCCAGATTTCACCCCATGTAAATATATTCTAGGGCATCCTAATTGTTGCATACTAGTTATAGCACTGTTATACTTTTAGGTGACAGAAGGTGTTTCTAGGCCCCTTAGACACCAGAATCTAGGTACAACCACAGCCTCTGCATCCCTGGTAACACCCCTGATGGTCCTCTGTGTTGTATGACTTTGCATTGACAAATCCAGTGGCGATGTGCCTGGTGGTCATGGTACACCTATGGACTGTAGCTTTCATGTGACAGTAAGTAGCCTCCAGTGGTACTACACTAATATAAAATGACCTATGTTCAATAAAAAGAAGCACACTGACTTTCAAAACCTGTAGCTATACCTTTTCTGACACCTTAAGAAATCATATTTGGTGATGTTCCCAAAGTTCTCTTACTGTTTTTTGAAACAAACTGGGATGTTACGCCAACTTGGAATGTAGCAAATACAGGTGAGTGGTCACTGGTCATTATATCTTCTGTGCATCCTGCAAAAAAATGATATGAGCAGACATTATTGATGTGCAAATCACTAAATATTTCTGCCACCTCATGTCTAAAGGTCCCTTTACCGGGGACAATTTAGCAGGCGATTGTTGGGAAACGATCCCTTCCACAGTATGGGGAAGAGTAGTGATCACTAATGCCATTGCTCGTTCCCATACAGAATCATTATTTGCTGGCAGCAGGGCATGTCTTGACGACACCATCTGCTGCCGAAAAATGACGATTTAGGTGACCGCCAGATAATCGTTAACGAGCATTCCTACAAATGCTTGTTAGCGATTATGTGGCCGATTATTCTCGGCCTGTGTAAAGGGCCCTTAAAACACTGCTAAATCACCAGAATTTGCCATCACTTTGTGACTGGGGGGAAATCCGCCTCTGGGATCGCCACGGATCCTGAGACTGAAGGGCTGAAGTGCAGATTTAGCGCTCCATCCTCTTCAAAATCTTCCTGTCACAAGGGCACTCCAAGCCACCATCTGTGTAAGGAACTTTAGCGCTACCCCATTCACTGGAATGGTGCCCTGCAACTGTCGCTTGCACAGGGGTGTCTGAAAGTGCCGACATACAGGGGTAAACAGTGAAGGGGCTGCAGCTCTAAACTAGCACTGCAGCCCCTTCATGCTCAGGATTAGTGTTCGCCCCACAGGCTGGTTCCACATTGATCATAAACTGATGACTATTCCTTTTAAGGTCCACATTGAAAACTGAAAATTGAATAATAAGCAGGGTAGGGTTCTACACAACCATACTGAACAAATCTCCCATAGAAATGAATGGAGTGGCCGTGTGCATGTGTGATCGCCCCCTCTGGTCAGTTCAGGGGAGCAACAGGAGGTATGGGCCCATGTTCTCGTGATCTGTAGGGGTCCCAGTGGTAGGACCCCCACCAATCTGATAGTTATCCCCTACGATGTGGATAAGGGATAACATTTACCTTTCGGAGTACCTCTTTAAAGGGTTATTCTCATTTTAGACAATGGGGGCATATCGCTAGGATATGCCCCCATTGTCTTATAGGTGCGGGTCCCACCGCTGGGACCCGCACCTATTTCCAGAACGGAGCCCCCGAACTGAATGAGGGCGCACTGCGCATGCGCAGCCGCCCTCCATTCATTTCTATGGGGCCGCCGAAAATAGCCGAGCGCTGGCTCGGCTACTTCCGTCGGCTCCATAGAAATGAATGGGAGCGCACCGCGCATGCACGGCCCGGCTCCCATTCATTTCTATGAGCGGCGCGGGGAGCTGCGCCTGGTGGTGGCCGGACCCCCGGAAACCTGGGGTCCTCCAGGCGCAGCGCTCCCCTCTCCGTTCTGGATATAGGTGCGGGTCCCAGCGGTGGGACCCGCACCTATAAGACAATGGGGGCATATCCTAGCGATATGCCCCCATTGTCTAAGATGAGAATACCCCTTTAAAGGGAGTTTGTGACAAGCTGTAATAAACAAAGTCCATGTTCTAATAGGTTTCACTCACCTTACTCCTACTGCGTATATGTTTTAAATTCCATGTCTCCGTTGTGCTGAATCTTGAAATTCGGTTGACAGAGTCAGGCATTAACTACATCAGTGATTGACAGCCTCCCCTCTATGACTGTGTACACAGAGAGAGCTGTCAATCACTGATAGGACCACCTCCTGGACTCCAGAGCCCAGAATAATCAGGAATTTGAATGGAGAAATTATTTTACTGAATCGTTCCCCATAAAACTATACATCAGTCTGCTTACGTCCTCCTGCTCTATAACATGCTGCCTGCAGATCTGACACCATGTTTAACATGACAGGTTCCCTTTAAAGAGGACCTTATGTATTGCTCATTCGGCAGTGTGGCTTGTGCGTCTTGGGAAGTCATCTCATATAACAATGCAAAAGGCAGACCAGCACCTACTGTATTAGTTATAATGCTTCTTCTATTTTCACATTAGATACATATATGTGACGCGTTTAGGCTACATGTTTGAAAAGGCTCGTCTTGAGCCGAAACTCGTCAGATATATGCATCTATTGTGACAATTTTAAAGAGGAATTGTCACCAAACCAGAATAATTGCTATATTTCTATTGGCCATGCTTCCTGACCTTGGCGTACTTTTTCTTATGAATATGCCCCCCCTCCCCTGTTTTTGAGATATTTGCCCCAATAGTTGCAGCTCCACATATGTAATTCCAGAGTGACTAGCCACAGAGGTGTCCCCAGTCTCTCTTCTTTTTTGCTAGGGGAGAAACGTTTCTCCCTGCTGTGACTCTCTCCTTCACAGAGAACCATGTTGCGGCATAATCTTGCGAGAACTGTCAGTTCTTGCCAGACCATGCCACATCATAGCGTCAGACGGGACGGTTTCTCACTTACACCGTGACCGGAGTGATACGCTGCAGAAGATGAACAGAGGAACCCAGCAGCTGCTGCAGTTGCAGAAGAAGTCCAGCTGCCGAAGACAAGCAGATGCAGTCCTGTCTGAAGCTATGATGCAGTGTTGCCAATGTAGTCCTAGCCTTAGGATACATATCTCAAGAACCGGGGGCCTATATTAATAATAGCAACTAGTGAAGCATGGCCAACAGGAATATATATGTATCGCAATTCTTTTGGTTTACAACAGGTCCTCTTTAAGGTGTGTATTTTAGCCTCCTGCAAGCAGGTGGCAGCATTCAGCAGAGAACATGGACTGCTTATTAGGCTTCATTCACGCGACCGTATGTGTTTTGCGGTCCGCAAATTGCGGATCCGCAAAAAAAACGGATGACGTTCCGTATGGCATCTGTGTTTCCGTTTTTTTTGCGGATCCATTGTAACAATGCCTATCCTTGTCAGCAAAGCGGACAAAAATAGGACATGTTCTATCTTTTTTGCGGAACGGAAATACGGACATACGGAAACGGAATGCACACGGTGTACCTTCCGTTTTTTTTGCGGACCCATTGAAATGAATGGTTCCGCATACGGTCCGCAAAAAAAACGGAACGGACACGGAAACAAAATACGGTCGTGTGAATGAAGCCTAAGTCTGTAAGTACTTACCATAGGACTGACATACAACATGCATCTGAGGGTAGGATTTCCATAGCACCCTGTCACACCAAGAAGGTAAATTGTACTTCATCTGAAAAATAAATAAATAAATAAATAAATAAATAAATATATACATATATATATATTAAATGAAACAGCTGATCGGCAGGGGTCCCGGGTGTCGGACCCCCGCCGATCAGATGCTGATGATCTATCCAGAGGATAGATCATCAGTTTGAAAAAACTACAGAACCCCTTTAACATCTACTTTCATAAGGGTACAAGCACACAACACAGTTAGGCCCCTTTCACACGGGCAAGATTTCCGCGCGGGTGCAATGTGTGATGCGAACGCATTGCACCCGCACTGAATCCTGACCTATTAATTTCAATGGGGCTTTTCACATGAGCGATGTTTTTCACGCATCAGTTCGCCGTTGCGTGAAAATCGCAGCATGTTCTATATTCTGCGTTTTTCACGCAGCCCTGGTCCCATTGAAGTGAATGGGTCTGCGTGAATCACGCATTGCATCCGCACGCAAGTGCAGATGCAATGCGTGATTCACTGATGGTTGCTAAGAGATGTTGTTTGTAGACATTCAGTTTTTTATCACGCGCGTGAAAAACGCATCAAAACACTTCGCACCCGCGCGGAAAAAACTGAACGAACGTAACATTGCGTGCGGATGCGTGCGGATTTTCCGGAACGCATCCGGACTGAATCCGTGACGCTCGTGTGAAAGAGGCCTTATGTGGTGTTTGCGCAGTGGCTGCGATTGAGAACAGCACGGTCATACAGGCTCTAATTAATGTTCAGCGGGTCTGTATTGTTAATGGCTGCTCAGTACTGGTGCCGTGCGTCCATTAACAATACAAATCCACTAAACAGTGCAGCCTCATCAGTTTAAACAGAGCCTGCTGCTCTGCCATGTGGTATTCAAACCAGTGCAGCCATGTTGCAAGCAGTTACTTACCCCTGTTGCTTTCTGCTTGGTGTAACAGTAACGTTCTCTTGTTCCTCGCTCATAGCGGTAAGTTGGGGGAAATGTGATCTCTTCTTCATCTGCAGTAAAAAAATATATAGTGTCGTGCATGTAAAATACTTAAGTTAAAGGGCAAGAGGTTTGAAGGGAAAATTACAAGCTTGGTGCTATCCCTAAGGGTTCATACACACGGCTGTTTCCCAATCGTGCCTGTATTGCTGCCCGCAAATAGCAGTTCCGCAATATAGGGCCACCAGCCGTTTGTGCATCGCATCACGTTTGCGCACCCATTCATTTGAATGGGTCTGCAATCCGGAAGGTGCGGTGCAGAACCCCACAGAAGCACAGAAGTTATCTGTCCGTGCCTCCGCACCTCAAAAAAGTAGTGCATGCACTACTTTTTGGCTGAGCCGACTGTTGGATGCGGATCGCGGAATCCCATTCAAGTGAATGGGTCTGTGTCCTCAGAAGGTGGGTGCGTGGTTGGTGCCTGTGCATTGTGGACCACAGCACAGCCCCAGTCAACACACGTTCGTCTGCATGAGCCCTAAGGGTACAGCCACACAGTCAAGTTTTTTAATGCAGTTTTGGAGGCTAAAAACAGTAGTGAATTCCAAAAAAAAGGGGAGAAGTATCTTGTCCTTTTTACTCTTTTTATGATCCACTCCTGATTTTGGCTTCCAAAACTGCATCAAGAGACCTGACCGTGTGGCTGTACCCTAAGTATTGAGTCATCAAGTCGCCATGTCATTAAAAGTCAAACTTTCCAGGAGACCAGGCTAAGTGAATATGAACCTTTCTAACTGAAAAACAACCACCAGAGCTCAGACTAATAAAAATACGCCGAGTTTAATTCATCAACTGCTGTGCCACTTTTAATAAATACTTGGCAAAAGACAGCCAAATGAAATCCCCGTCTAATTTTATGGCCAAAAACAGACAAGCTTGATAAATGTGCCCCATATGTATACGGGTGTTACTCGTTGGTGTGTCTTCCACACAGCCGTAATAGGAGAGTTTCCACCAGATTGCTCCATATGATAGATGCACATTTGTTTTGAATTTCAGTGGGGGCATCGCTGAAGACCACAGAGCATCAGCTCAAAGGCTTTGTACACCTTTGGTTGCAATTACTTACTGAAGTGGAGGAAGACTTGACTTTCCTTGCGTTCCATATTTAACTGGTCATAGGCCAGAAGTTCTGGGTATTGCTGTAATTTGATCTTGTGAACAATGTTTTCTGCTTCCTAGTAAATGCACAGAGACAAAATATAATAAAAATGTTATCCCCAAAGGGATGGTATATCGCTAGAAGACACTATCACTTTATAATTAATGCGGGTCTCAGAGTTCACATTCTGAGAATGAAAGGGCCACATTACTGGTGTAGTGCTGAATCCTCTTCTAAGTATACCTTGCACAGTGGTACTCCCGGCCCCCTGACTGTGCACTTGAATAAGGTCACACTGCAGTTCATTGCACAGAGGCAAACCCAGTTAGTGAAGGATGACACTAGCATGAAGGTCCCCCACCCAGGGTTGGACTGGGGCTTCTTTGGCCCACCAGATTAAATTAATCTCAGGGCCCATATCGAGTCTAATATGTTTTGATTCAAAGAAAGAGACTCTAGTGCCAAATTACTGTCTCCAAATGTTTTTTGGGGTGGGGGCACCATGGTATCAGAGCCGACGCCCACTGAAAGATCCTCTGCTACTCTGGTGGGCCAGTCTGACGCTGTCCCCACCCATCATAAGTTTATATTAGTGAAGTAATGGGATAATAAGATCAGATTACCTCTTCAATTGATTCATTGCTAAACTAATGTATAAATTACCTATTATTCTTCCTTAAAGGGGTATTCCGGTAAAGTAACTTAATTTTTTTAAAACTGCATTAAGGCTGCAAGTTGTGACCCAACCAGAACCCATACCTATACATATAACCAGAGCTTCATTTTACCTTGCTATCCACTTGTCTAGCTCCTGTGAGCCTGCAACACACTGAAAGTATCATGGCTCCTGATCTTCCCTCACAAAACTACAATCCCCAGAATCCCAAGCTTTCCTGCTGTGAGTTTCTGCTTGATATACCAGTCCGGTCACACCCCCTTTACTCAGTAATCAGCAGCACACTAACATTTAAGTAGAGAATTGATAGCAACACACTGAGCACGCTCGACCTAACAAAGGCTCAGAATTACAGGTCAATGCCATGATAATTTATGAGGAAACACAGTGGGTAGCAGAGGATTAAAACTACTTTTATAACTACTGAACAGTAAATATGTGAAAATATATGACAAGTCATCCATATAAAGGATTCATAATAGATGATATTACAGTTTATCTACTCTTTCCTGAGCTCTTCACAGGTCACAGAGCATGCCTAGAAAACTATTCTACAGAAGTCAATGAGGTCCCCTTCTGACCATTGTGTCTATGGCCCATGGTGACGCTAATAAAGCATATCTCTAAATGCTGTTAGGAACAGCTCTGGGAAGATGGCCGCCCCCATAATCATGTTCAGGAAATAGAATAAATAAATCTGTAATCGGGAATTAAAAACGAATTACAAAAAAAGGATATGTGTCACTATCTTGTTTTAACTGGCAGAAAAAATATAGGTCACGCATTAACTATACCGCTTACACTGTTTGGCAGTTGAACACGATAGTTAAGATCTCCAAGCCAAAAAAGATGAGTAAATCGATGTGAGATGTTGAAAGGGTTCAGCTTCTTGTCACCCAGGACCAGGAAACGCAGTATGTTAAAGTAATTCTGCTTCCTCCTAATTGAGAGAAAACAACAGATGGATAGATCATGATGGCATGCTGTCTTTCCAATGATAGCAAGATATGCTCCAAAAAATGTGAAATACACCGTGGTATAAAGAAAACTAAGTAATAGAAGTATTTAACCTAGCACCATGAAGTGCAGTGCTGTCTGCAGGCAGTATATTATAGAGCAGGAGGAGCTAAGCAGATTGATAAATAGTTTTGCAAGAAAAATGTATCTCTCTGCATTTTAACTTAAAGAAAAAATTTTATTCTCTGACCTGCTAGAAAGGTACATGATGTAATCTTCTTACCAGTGACTGTATTTGTGAGTTATAACCTCCCTTCTTCTTCTCGGCTGTGTCATGTTACCAACAATCAGAATCTCCAAATAACACAGCATCTTATGTGTGTCAGTTTCTCAATGTATTCCTATGGGAGCCTCACTCTTAGTCTCATAGGAATCAGTAGAGAAGTAACTGACTTCCTGTCCTAGGTCATTTGATCAGAGAGTTGGTCACATGACACAGCTAAAATTTAGAAGGTAGGAGATAGCTCACAAATACATTCACTGATGAGAAGATTACATTCACTACAGATTACATCATGTACCTTTCCAGCAGGTTAGAGAATAAAATTTTTTGCGGGAGTTCTTTAACACCCCTGTACACAGCTCTCAGTACATGGGGGGGGGGGGGGGTGTTATCAGTGACTGACAGTTATATATGTATTACACAGAGAACGCTATCAATCACTGATAACACCTCCCTGTGTACAATTATCAGTGACTGACAGCTATCAATGTATACATACTTACACAGAGAATGCTATCAATCACTGATAACACCTCCCTGTGTACAATTATCAGTGACTGACAGCTATCAATGTATACATACTTACACAGAGAATGCTATCAATCACTGATAACACCTCCCCTGTGTACAGCTATCAGTTACTGACAGCTATCTCTGTATACACACTTACACAGGAAATGCTATCAATCCCGGCCGCTGCGGATGGGTGTCCACTATGTAACCCCCCCAGCACACACCTATGGAGCAGGCGTAGCTCAGCTCAAATTGATTTAAGTTATCAAGGGTCCTTCACATGAGGAGATTTCTGCCGATCAATGAGTACTGATTGATGATCGATTGACACTGGTTACATACAGCAATCACCATGAGCACTGGGACGAATGATGATCGTCAATATGATCGTTCTTTGCCATACAGTTTTCATTTGTCAGTAATACATCCCATTTACACAAGTCAATATGCCGCCTTCAGACAATGATTTTTACTGCCTCATGTGATGTGATCACAGCAAGCAAGCATCTGAACATCTGTTAGGTGACGGGCGGCATGAGGGATGAGCATTGTTAATTTGCATTCACCATCGATCATATGACCGACATATGTTTTAAAATAGGCAATCCAATATACAGACATGTATGAATGTTTCTACACAGAATAAGTCATTTAATACCTGAGTTTCTTTTCACTCCCTGAAGTAAGGTGGCTGTTAATGAAACCAAATGATGTCCCATTGAACATAAATGAGGCGCCAACTGCTCCTTTGTTACCTATATACAAGAATATGCAGTCAGTAATGTTAATGGTGGATACTTGAAGCTCTGTGGCACCAATGCAAAACTGTAACAGGTCCCCACCTACCAAGTACCATTCATAATACTAGTGTCTTCTCATGTGGAAGATGGGCCACTTCACTCACCTTGCCATGGCTGATACCCAAGAATCACTAAAAAAATCCAACTTGCAAGCCATGTCGAAAAAAAATCGTTGGTTTGCTCGACATGGCCTAGATCACCTAGTAGCCCCACCCTTAATGCGATGACAAATGTAATGGTAACCTTTTGATTTCTCACCACACCATGTCCGTTCCGCCGTCCCACAAAAATGATAGAACACGTCCTATTCTTGTCCGTTTTGCAGGTAAGAATAGGCATTTTTAATATAGGATGGGACTTGCGGAGGGGGAAAATGTGGGATGCACAAAGATGTTTTCCATGTTTTGTGGATCTGCGATTTGTGGACCACAAAATGGATACGGTCGTGTGCTTGAGGCCTTACAGACTGAAGGGAATAAACCGTTGCCAGACATCACTGGCACTGGCTTATCTCCCACAAAAACAAAGGATCAGGCATATTGAAATCCACTGCGCTTTAAACAATTGGCCAGTTCCAACTAAATTAGCAGACTTTTACCTAAAAGCCCCTTTAAACACATGGGTGCACCACTAATGAGGCCAGGTGAGGCGATCGCTTCAGGCAGCACCAGGTAGGGGCAACAGAGGGGGGAAGCCGAAGGGCCATGGGCTGAAGCAAAGGGGCTAGGTTAAGAAATTGGCTTTGGGAAGGGGGAAGGGGGCATTTCAGTTTTCGCCTCAGGCAGCAGAAAGGCTAGGTGCACCCCTGTTTACACAGGCTGATTGCATGCAATTATAAGGATAGAACCGCTCATTCCTGATAATTTCCTGCTCATCAGTGGAGGTGAGAGTTGCATTTTCATGCAGCAATCATCTCCTTCGTATGGGAACAAGTGCTCGTTAGAGTGATTGCTTTTCCCCATACACATTCACTTTTTACACAGCACAATCTGCTGCTCAGAAACAATGATTTTGGTGTCCACATCAGCTATGCTTTCACCCAATGAATGAGCGTCTAGCCATTCATCTGGGGATCAGCAACACCTTTACAAGGGCCACTTATTGGGAATGTTCGTTCCCAATAATCAGCCTGATAAGCTTCCCTGTGTAAAATGGCCTTGATATGTATGGGTATCTTATAAATTGTATACCAGACTCTACACACAGTACAGAAATACATTGCGCAGTCCCTCTCCTCTCTCACCCAGTGTGTTGGCGATCCCCGTCTTTACGCTGTTTGTGCAAATGTGGCTGATTCGGTGAGCATGTTCTTGCTTTGCCAGGATCACAATTCGTATGTTCCAGAGGGTCTGGATTGTAATCTAAGTTAAAATGATATGAACAATTCATAGCATTTGCACTGTATCATATTTCGTCATCACATAGGTTTTGGGTGCTGAAGTGAAATAATTACCAATTTGTATTCCGCATTAGTGATTTCATTTAGAGAGCGAAGCAATAATTCCACCCACTCTTTCTCATTCAGAGGATCTTCCTGTGTACCGATCACATAAATATCATGTTCTATGTAATCGGCTGTCTCGTCGCGTGTCTTGCCTTGCCCTTTGCAGAGGAACCAGGAGGTAATTTTCTTTGGTGGAGGAGCATCTCCTGTTACAAGTGCCACGACAGATCAGCATTTAACCAATTTATAGCTGGTTTAGTACATTTAGTAAAGACTAGATCAAAACTGACCCATGTTCCACGTCCCTGTGAAGATGCTCAACATGTCGGGCTCCAGCTGGTCAGAATGTTTGTTCTTCATCTGCTGGAGAAGCTGGCAGAATCCTTCCCGTTTCTATATGGTACCAGAGAGAGGTTACCTTAAATAGTTTATGTAGTGAATAGTAATAAAAGTAATTAAGAACAATACTGGGTATTAATACAAAAGAACAAAATGCCTTTCTTCCCAGAATTCCAGAGGAACATTTATGACCTATAAGTCTCCTCATGCCGATTGAGGCACTCTCACCCCAAGGAGAGATAGTACCCCCCCAAATCCTGACTTGGCCTGTCACCCAGTTAAGCCAGTACTCTCTGCTCTGCACTGATGAGGGGCAATCATACCCCCGAAACAGCTGTCTGCAGATGAGGTGTTGGCTCATTTAATATCTGTAATGCCTGTTTAAAGGGTCGAACGTTGACTTATAGGATAGCTGCCTTACATCTGCTGGCATCAGAGGCGGAGTTTGTTAAGAGCTCATTTGCATCCCTTTCTTCCCTGAATTCCAGAGGAGCATGTATGGCCTGTAAGTCTCCTCACGCTGATTAAGGCACTCTCTCTTCAAGGAGAGATAGTAACCCCCAAATCCTGACTTAGACCTCTCACCCAGTTAAGCCGGTACTCTCTGCTCTGCACTGACAAGGGGCAATCACCCCGAAACAGCTGTCTGCAGATGAGGTGCTGGCTTATTTAATATCCAAGTCATGTCTCAAGGTCTATTTAAAGGGTTGAACATTGACTTATAGGATATCTACCTTACATCAGAGGCAGAGCTTGTGAAGAGCTCATTTGCTTCCCAGAATTCCAGAGGAGCATATATGGCCTATAAGTCTCCTCATGCTGATTAAAGCGCTCTCTCCACAAGGAGAAATAGTACCCCCAAATCCTGAAAATAGTTCATACACATTACAAAGCTAGGCAGAGGTCTCTGTGTAATACAATGGAGAAAACTTTACAAACAGGGTTATTAAAGGGACTCTGTCATGACATACCTGCATATAAATCCAAATGACTGTGGAAAAGTGTGCTTGGCTGAATCCAATGCACCTTGCCACATCTTGATTGGTGGATCCATTCTTGAGATCATTGTGTTTTTATTTTATGGAAATGAACCCCTTGGTACAATGAGGGTGTCGCTGTTGTTACGCCCCCGTTTTGAGTAACAGGGCCAGGCAGATTACACTGCCTGGCCCTGAACTCTTGCACCTGAGCATTAACCACTGTGATCGGCACTTGCTGGGCGGAAGGAATCTGTACTGCACGTGCTCCCATGAAGTTTGCTTCTTTCAGGTGCAGAGTAACTTCATCAGTGCATGTACAGTACACAATTCTTCTGCCCAGCAAGCTACAGACTTGTTCTGTGCATGCGCTGATTGCAGAGGCCAACATGCAGCCTTAACAGTCCAGGGCAAGGCTGATTACATCTACACTGACTGGCTCTGTCACTCAAAATGGGGGGCATGGCCAGCAGAGAAAGGGAGCTGAGCTTTAAGTGTAATGGCAAGGCGCTCATTGCACCAAGGGGCTCATTTGCATAAAATAAAAATGCAAAAATCTCATGAATGGGGCCACCGATCAAGACGGGGCAAACTGCCTTGGATTTAGCAGCCAAGTGCAAATCTATAAAGTCATTTAGATTTAGATGCTGGAATGTGGTGACAGATTCCCTTTAAGGGTCATTCCATTCTGCTACATTTATGCTTTCTCTTTTGTACAAACCGAAGACAAGAACCCTAAAATTATAGCCTTATTTGCCACTAATTGACATAGACTTCAGACACATAGTTATACTGCACTGTAACATGTCCGGGTTGTAATTCTAGTTGACATGCTTAATCCAGTGTACTTGAGGAAATCAGAGAAGGAAAAAAGGATTAAAAAGAATTCAAGTAAGCAGTAACATGAGTAGCAGAGGAGTGTAAGAGGAGAGGCAGAGGACAATGCCACCAGTCATGGACCATACCATCCAGGTATATTGTAGGCCTACTACTGATAACACTTCTGTATGAAATACCCGATGGCCATAATGTTTCCCTATACCTCCTCTGAGGTGTTCAGTTCAGAGGAGTATGAGTATAGTTAACCTTATGCAGTGAAAGCAATCACTGTCTTTGGGTAGTCAGAGTGCAGAAACTAACAACCATTGTCTCTTATCACATCTCATTTTGAGCCTATGTCATGTTATATGTTGCGAGGTTCTTGACATAAAACTCTGACAGAAAGCTCCAATGTGCTCCAATGTACCCCACTACAGAGGCAAAGATCACCCATAAATCATCACCCATAGATCACCGATACATCAACCATAGGCTATTTTTTTTTACTATACCACATTGCACAGTATCTATTCTTTTTTACTGTGTCCTACTGCACAGGAACGTGTTGCACAAAAATCATTCCTGTTCTGTGAAAATAAAAAGTTATGGACACTCTTTTGACACCGGGTGCATGAGAACCTATGGACATGCTGGAGGTAGATATTGGTGAATACTACATGTAGACAAACTAGATTTGAACACATATGTACAGAAACTGTGAGAAAGAGATGTACAGCCACTGTTGTATATGGACTATGGCCTCTATACTTTCTGCAGAGATGTAACTTGAAGTATCTGGGCCCACCAGAGTACCAGAGGATCCTCTGGTGAGCCGAGGCTCTGCACCCATGGTGGTCCTCAAAGGTCCAGGAGAAAACAACATTTGGAGCTAACTTTGGAGACAATAAATTGCTACTATCTACTATTTCTTTGAATCCAAACCTATCAGACTTTACCCAGTCCTACTCAGGCCAGACCCCAGTGTAATCTGTAACTGAGCCCTCAAACTATCATGCATGTAGTGCAAAACGCTAAACATTCAGCCATAAAGTGATAACCTCTGTCTGCCTGAACTGCTTTAATGTATAAGTGAATAAATTACTGCACAAGTGACCACTGGCAGGGTGAGTAGTGCCTCCCTTTTACACTAAGTTATACACACAGAGAATGTAAGCAGTGGTGGCGAACCTTTTAGAGACCAAGTGCCCAAACTGCAACCCAAAACCCACTTATTTATCGCAAAGTGCCAACAAGGACAATTTAACCTGAATAGCAATCTAGTATATGTTCCATGTATTTTATCATATAGCTATAATAGCCTGCCTACAGTCAGTGCTTGTGTTGTTCATAGTGCGCCCTGCGCAGATGAATGGCAAATCTAAGTCTAAGGCATACTGGTGCACCATAGACTTTTTCCAGGGTGCGGGTGTCCACAGAGGGGGCTCTGAGTGCCGCCTCTGGCACCTATGCCATAGGTTAGCCACCACTGATGTAGAGGGACTGAACTAATGGTAAGGAAACATCCACTTAAACTGACCCTCACCATAATAAAAATAGTGATTTTTTTATTTTTTTTTTTGTAGCTGCAAACCACAAATATGAAGTAGATATAGGCTCATATTTATAAAGTTTTGTAACATTTTCATACCTTGGAATCTGCAAAAATATATTCCTTACGTTGTATTTTTTCCTTTTCTGTTTCCAGGACAATTACCAATTTATTAGGCAACTTCTGGGACTTGATCAGTTGTAAAACTGGGGGAAAAGCAAAGAAGTCAAGAATAAGCACAAAATTTCCTGACCTCAAGGGTTTAGGAACTACTTGCACGCTATAGTAATAATTATTTTTAAAGGTGCTTTAAACTTTAACTACTCATGAAAATTTGTGTGAGTCTACCATGCCCATAGACTTCAGTAGCCAAATGTGTGCCCCGTTGGGTAGCACATGGTAGTGGCCATGGATGCAACAGTTATTCACATTGGCAATCCTCACACCAGAGTAGTGATAGGAGGGCGCACCCTGATGTTGGGGTTCCTGTCTGATGGTAGTTGGGGTGCTCTGGGTGTTAAATGTTTTGTAAGTATGCAAGGCAGGGGATGCAGGTGCTGTGTCTGACAAATGGTGCTGGAGTCAGTAACCAAGACAGTTGTAGAAAATACATGTCTCTCTTTACTAAAGTCTAGAATTGGGTCTGTAGTGCAGCCAAAGGTGATGTATGGATATAAGCAAGGATGGGGATTGTAGTACTCCTTCCCACTATGTTTCCAAAGTCTCTCTCTATGCAGAATCTAAGGCTGGCGACCAGGTTCTTGCAAACTTCCCAGCTGAGGGGTACGGGACTAAGATGCAGCTGGCCAGCACCGTGTCAAAGTGTGAAAGGGTGTATTAGCAATGTCTTTTTCACTACAGTAACCTTTACCAGCCTTAAAAGGGTTTTCCGAGATATTTTTTACTGACGATCCATCCTCTGCATAGGTCTTCAGTATCTGATCGGTGGGGGTCTGATACCCGGGACCCCTGCTGATAAGCTGTTTGAGAAGGCACCAGCGCCTGCAGTAGTGATGCAGCCTTCTCTTTGCTGACCAAGCACAGCACTTGTATGACAGCAGTTGTTCAATTAAATGGGGCTGAACTGCGCCTAGGCCAGGTGACCAATGAACGTAGTGTCACTTTGCCTAGAGAAAGCTGTGAGAAGGTCATGGCACTAATACTAGCGTCAGTGCCTTCTCAAACAAAGTAAAGTAAAGTAACTTAATTTTTGAAAAACTGCATTAAGGCTGCAAGCTGTGACCCAACCAGAACTCATACCTATACACATGATCAGAGCTTCAATTTACCTTGTAATCCATTTGTTTAGCTCCTGTGAGCCTGCAACACACTGAGAGTGTCATGGCTCCTGATCTTCCCTCACAAAACTACAATCCCCACAATCCCTAGCTTTCCTGCTGTGAGCTTGTGCTTGTTCATGAGTGTTGCTGTTCACTGATTGGCTGCCTGACATTCCAGTGCAGACATGCCCCCTCTACTCACTAATCAGCAGCACACTAACATTTAGCTAGAGAACTGATAGCAACACACTGAGCATGCCTGACCTGACAAAGGTTCAGAACTACAGGTCGGTACCATGGTAACTTATGAGGAACACAGTGGGTAGTAAAGAAGAAACTACTTTATAACTATTGAATGGTAAATATGTAAAACTGACATTATATTAAGTAATTATTGATGAGGAATTAGTCTAAAACATAAGTTATATTTATGGTAACCCGAATACCCCTTTAAACAGCAAATACCTTACTGACTGACTCCAATGCTGGACCTTCTAGTTCTTTCTTTCTCTTGCTTTCTGGAGTACTGTAGAGATGGCTTCCTTGAATCAAAGCTCCAAGGAGTGAGTACATGTAGCTACTCTCACCTTCTCAGCTAACACACACTGTACTCTGAACTAGGGGCGGACCTAAGTCTATCACCTAGCTTCCCACAGGGGGCATAGTCAGGATTGTTAACCCTAACTAATCCATACTGGTTGCAATACATCAGAACAGTATACAACACAAAACATTTTGCAAGTACCCTGTTCTGCGGTCGTGCATATTAATATACTGTGTATGCATAGAGTTGTGTTTGTAATATGCACAGCAAATGCAAGTTAAATTTTTCTAAATTGTATGTATTTTTTTAATTCTCTTTGTGTCATTTATTAGCCAGTAGTTTTCTATACAGAAAGAGACATACTTTTCTTGCTGGTGTAGTATTTTTCATCTGGCCCATCTTTTGCCTTCTTGATGATAAGTTTTCCAGTTTCCACATCTACTTTCAGGTGAGTCTTTTGAGATATGCCCAAAGAATCCACTTTAACCTACAAATTCATGTACTAGTTTAAAATGTATTTGTGAACTAATTAAAAGAAAATGCAAATTACAGAAATTAGACAAAATAATTCCTTGCACAATAAAGCAGTAAAAATGTGTAACTTTGTACTTTCACAATAATTTACATTATTCTGACAGCATGATCAACCCTAGTAAACCAGAAACACTGTTTGGTAGCATAGATCCTGCTGATTTAAATGAGATCTGCCTTGTAAAAATTGGTTGTAGCGTTCCAGAGAAAAAATACTTTTATAAATACTTGTATCCATTATGCAAATATTGGCTTCAGTACACCAAGGGGCGGGGCGTAGCCTCTAGGTGCACCTCAGCATTCCGGATTCTGGCCACCCCTGGTGCACTGAAGTCCTGATTTGCATAAGAAATAAAGTTGTTTTTTTTTTTTTTTTTGCCTGGAACGATTTTCACAAGACAGGCATCATTTTAATCAGCAGAATCAACCCCGTTATACAGTATACATGGGTTTATAAGGTTGATTCTGCTGACCAATGCTCTTTAAAGTGCATGTTTGCTGATGCCAGATTCTAGTTTGTGCACATTCACAGCTACATTTACAATTATGCTGGCTTCTGAGCCAAAATCTCTATGCACCTCTTCAGAGTTTCCTTTAGTTTTGGGTAATATAGGTAAATTAATGGGGACGTTTATTAAGATCTGCATTTTAGACACTTAATGCGCCTAAGTTATGCTGATTAACTCCTTCATGGTAGAAAGGTGTCTGATTCTTATATCAGAGTATGGTGTCCGACCACTGAAATTGAGGCAGTCTGTTCCATCTTCAAAAGCTGGAGATATGAACTCGTTACCCTCCATTCCCCCATAGTGATGTGGCCATGTGAAGGAAGAAGGCACCCACACCGAACATGAATCAGAGGAATGGCATCAGTCATTTAAGACGTTGACTCATGAACACAGCTCATTTTAAAATAAAAGGTTGTCTGGCTTCGGCCTTTTTAACCCCCAGAATCAGTTGTGGCACGGAGCAGCATCTGGCCCGATATTGTTTAGTATTACATAAGTATTCAAATGGATGGCCCACCATGCAGTGCATGGACGAGCCAGGTCCACCACTATGGGAGCTGAACTTACAGAGGGATCCCCTATATGATACACATAAGCCCTAATAGGCAGTATGATAAGATATTGTCTTCATGAGACAACCTCTTTAAAGGGACCCTGTTACTAGTGGAAGCTGCAGGCAGCATATTATAGAACAGGAGGATCTGAGCAGATTGATATATAGTTTTATAGGAAAAGATTCAGTTTAACTTGTATTTCATTAATTAAAATCCTTGCTCATTCTGGGCTTTGAAGTCCAGGAGGCGGAGCTATCAGTGATTGACAGCTCTCTCTGTATACACAGTCATGCAGGGAAGGCTGTCAATCACTGATAGGGCCAACTGCTAGACTTCAAAGTCCAGAATGAGCAGGAATATAAATGTATAAATTACAAGTTATACCAAATCTTTTTCCATAAAACCATATATCCATTTGCTCAGCTCCTTCTGCTCTATAACATGCTACCTGCAGCTCAGACACCATGTTCATTGTGACAGGTTCCCTTTAATAAAAGCAGGGCAGTGATTATTTGGAGCACAGTGTAATATGATGGCTGTCAGGCAATCATGTTCCAAGTCATGGGTATTAGGCTGACAACTGCTTGACTAGGGGGTACATAGTTATGAAACATTGAGATACACTGCCTTAGTTTAGCATGTTACCTCAAATATTATGGGGGGTATGAGCGATCGGCGGTGTTTCACTGCAGCCCCTTCCATTAATACTGTTTTTACCTGAAATAAGAACAAATTGCAGTCATGGTAAAAGTGCATATTCATCATCTTCTTTTAAAACAAGGGTTTAAATGATCATTGTCTTTCAGACAAACATCTCCTCGGTGTAGGACCACTCTTACACGATCAGTATTTAGTCAGTATCTCACATCAGTATGTGTAAGTCAAAATCAGGTGGAACCTGCAGAGAAAAGGTGTAATGGAGAGATTTGTGCCTCTTCTGTGTGTTGGACCCACTCCTGCTTTTAGCTTACAAATACTGGTGAAAAATACTAACCAAATACTGATCTTGTGAAAGTGGCCTTAGTGTGCCAAAAATGCCACATGCAGAAGAAAAACAGATAAAAAAGAATAAAAATATGTTATCAACAACATTAAATGCATCCAAATTGTGTTAATAGGGTCCTATGCTTGGGCAGGCACTGAACAGCTATTCTCCAAAGGCTCATCTTTCTTCTGTCCTGGACTACCCTTATCCACAGCAGTGAGCTACAAAGCAAATGGTAGCCCATGCCTCATTGTGTTGGCAGAGCCTTGATGGATAATGGCTGCATAGTCTTCACTTAAACCGATACGAGTTACAGAAAAACAGACACATTCATTTCCTCTGGATAGATTTATATAGATGACCACAGCACACGTCAATTGGTAAGAATACGAGTTTCTTCCGGGTGCTCGTCACTTTAAATGCCTCTTCCCACCTTCAAGGGTATAGGTAAGTAATTCACGAAGTTAGAGACAGCACACCAATTTCTGCTTATAAGAAGGTGTTTTTATTTACATTTTTCACACCAGTGGTACATTAAATAGCAACGTTTCGGGCCATATAAGTCGGACCCTTCATCAGGCAGACGCTTGTGGGCGCACGGAGGTCACTGGATGCCGTGACCTCCGTGCGCCCACAAGCGTCAGCCTGATGAAGGGTCCGACTTATATGGCCCGAAACGTTGCTATTTAATGTACCACTGGTGTGAAAAATGTAAATAAAAACACCTTCTTATAAGCAGAAATTGGTGTGCTGTCTCTAACTTCGTGAATTATTCATTTCCTCTGGATAGGTCATCAGTATCTGATCGGTGGGGGTCCGACACCCACCAATCAGCTGTTAGAGAGGGCACCGGGGCTTTCAGAGGTATGGTTCCTCTAATGCAGCCTACATATCCTTTTTTTTCCTCTGGCTTTGCAAAGACAAGGGATATCATACTTCACTTGCTAGTCCTATCTAAGGGCAACAAGTCATAGATCAGTGACACATCTAACTGCACTAAGTCAACAGGGGAGATTTATCACAGGCCGGCCGTTTTATGATATCCCTTGTGCTGCTAGAAGTTATGACAGGGTGCAGGCCTTGTCATGAATCAGGCGCATCCTCCGGCAGTCTGTGCACCTAAACTGAAATATACGGCTTGGAGCTTGAGTATGTTTCTATTTTCAAATACGTCATAAAACTGGCAAAAATTAAGAAAAATTCTCTGGGCCTGCTGGTCGGCACAATTTTGTCCCGGTGGCATTTAAAAAGTCGTAAACATGAGGTTTGTTTTTTTACACCAGAAAAGTGCTGTGAGGGGAATGATAAATTCCCCTCCTATTGTATTCCTATGTAATGCAGCTTCAGCCTGTGTCCCCTGCCTCCTGCTTGGGATTAAATGGGGTTTTCTGGGAATTAAGAAAATGAAAATATTATTTTATTATAAATATATTCCCAAATAATTCATTATTATAATGGCTCGTTTTGTCAAGGGAGCAATCATTAGGAGAAATAAAATGGCCGTCGTCCTATTAGTACACTGAACCTGTCCAAATCACACAGCAGGACAGGTTATTTCAGAACACTAAGGTAAAGAGCTGCCTCATCCTCCTCTCCGCTCTGCTTGTCAGGAATTATGATCCTGAATACAGTTTAAAATTATATTTAGCTGAATCTTTGTGGGAATATTCATCAGGAGACATGAAGTACAGAGAGGATAGACTGTGGTAATGGAGACTGCCAGGGTCGGACTGGGGAGTCTAGGGCCCACCAGTAAAATTCACTCTGGGGACCCACTGTAAAGCTCACTCTAGGGGCCCACATGCATATGCTACCTGCCCACACTATCCAGTCTTTTATATGGACATAGGCAATGTACTGCATCGCATCTTAGGCAGTCTATTTATAGGTCAGTCTACTGTGCCATGTGTCACTTGTGCAGGAGGTGGGGGACTAGAGGCCTACCTAGCTCAGGGGCCCACCGGGGGATTCACCTGTTCCCCTGTGGGCCAGTCCGAGCCTGGAGACTGCATACAAGTGCTGCTGCTTATTAGCCACATCTGCTCATGAACTCCATTCCCACAGAGATTCAACTAAAGATCTTATCATCTGGATTCAGGGTCATAATCCCTGACAAGCAGAGCAGAGAGGTGGATGAGGCAGCTCTTTACCTCAGTGTTGTGAAGTAACTTGTCCTCCTGTGTGATTAGGACAGGTTTTGTGTGTACTGAATGGACGGCGGCCATTTTGTTTCTCCCAATCATTGCTCCCTAGACAAAACGAGCCATTATAACTAATGAAAGGTATTTGGAAATATATTTATAATGAAGTAATATTTACATATTTTCATTTTCTTAATTCCCGGAGAACCCCTAAACTAAAAGGGCACTTGGTATAACGACTGTTGAACTGTGTCCTATAGAAGAATATTGACTGCTTTGCATTGAATACTGTTTCTAGAGACTGATATATATATATATATATATATATATATATATATATATATATATATATAATACTGTATATACATACAGTATATAATTTATAGCAGCAGGGACAGATGTCATCTCTGGCTCACACAGGTACGATGAGAGGTATTATGCTATATTTCAGAATGATTTTCATATAGAGGGACCATTTTAAGGAAACTGCTGTGTTGCTTAGCAATCAGTGATTAAGCTGTGCAGTATGTACTACCAACCAATAGAGATGAATACTTCCTAATACATCTCATTTCTAAAAATGTCATCTCTGCTTATAACCTGTTTTAGACATCTTTTCTGCTTCTCCTTAGAAATCCAGTTGTGCTGTCATACCTTCTCCTCAAGGCTGGATACCATACAGGTCAGCTGGTTGAGTTTGCTCATCATGCTACTTGTGCTGGGGTCACCGGGTAGCTGTGGAAGATGACATATAATGGTTGTTACTAACAGACCTAGGTCACACCTATAACATGTAAACTGCTATATGGAGGGTTTACACTTCTCGTACAGCGCAGTGCAATGGTCTATAATCTGTGGTTCCTCCCAGCACATCCTACCAGTCAGAGATTTTTAGGCAATGCTAGGAGTTTTAGTTCCTCAACAGTTAGAGAGCTACGGGTTACAGGAAACTGCAGTATACAGTATTGCACTGTATTAGACTATTGTATACAGTTTTTACATGAGGAATACTGTACTGTGAAATGAGATCAAAGCCCTAGAGCAAAAAATCTGTTTGCTGATCTAGTCATATATCTCAGTACTGTGGACAAGGGCAATTGCTTACTGGCATCCCCCCTAGCACAGGGCACCTGGGACACCAACCCTGCAGTGTCCCTTTTAGCAGCGCCCCTGTTTGAGATAAACGGCTACTATCCACCATTTTTAGGTGAGGGGAATAATTTCAAGTGCAGTCCTGTTTTCTTGTTCTCTGTATTGTTAACCTGTATCTATATTGATATCCTGTTACGGCATGGACATCAACCGATACCCAATGTGGGCATTTGGGCTTGGATTACATGTCAGCTTTTGCCTAGAAGAATTGCCATTTGAGAACAATCCCCCATTAGAGTAATCCTTACAAAGCATTTTCAGCCCCTGCCATCCTCCCTCTAATAGCTGCATTGCAAATGCATTAAAATCACACCCACATGCATAATGCATTTCAAAATGAGTTTGACAACGTGGAAGAAACCTAACATCTCTGCACTGCTGATTTGCTTCCTCAAGTGTTGCTCTTTCTGCACCCCAGGTCCTACTTGCTGATATTCATCTTAGGGCAGGCAGATGAATTCCATAAAATAAAGGCGTTCTCCGGCACTGAACTACTGATGTCCTATCCTTCACTTGAATCGGAGCAGCACTGTGTTAACCAGCCGTGGCCGGTACGCAATGGACGGAGCTGTGTAGTTCTGCAGAACAGATGATCAGCAGGGGTGCCAGGAGTTAGGACCCTGCAAGTCTAAGGATAGATCATCAATAGTTGAGTCCTGGAGACCCCCTTTAAACATAACCAACTTTTCCATTCATTAACTATTTTTGTAATTCCTTGCCAAGATCTCTGTTTGCTGCAATTGGATGATACCAGTCCAGAAAACCCAATACAGTCCTAGTCCTGCTCAAGACAGTAGTACCTAGCAGTGTGAATCCTCTGTGAGCTAATCTGCCCGCACCGCACTGATAAATTATAGCAATCTATTACGAGATGCAAGAGATGTGTGCTGCGGCTGTATTTAGCTCATAGAGGATTGCTTAGACTACATATATAGGGCGTCCATATGGTTTGTGTAGGACAGGGATCAGCAATCTCCGGATCTCCAGCTGTTCTGAAACTACAACTCCCAGAATCCTCCTTTCACTTCTATGGGAGTTATATAAACAGATAAGTGTGCATGCTGGGAGCTGTAGTTTCTCCGCACCTGGAGTGCAGATGGTTGCTAATCCCTGGTATAGGACTTCTGCCTCTGGATGTAAGCCTCCCCATTCAATATCAGCAAGCAGAGATCTAGAAATCGGAAAGCACTTGGACACAAATTATATTAGAAGATCTACAAAGGTTCTGTTTATTGGAGGAAGTCACAATGCGCAGTATCTTACTGACAGCTCTATGAGCAGCAGAGAGTTAACTTTTCTTACTGTAAGTGAATGGGGTGTGATGATGGGTGAACTTACAGGGGAGCGCTGCCTGAATCCAGGGGAAAACTGGGGCTCCAATGTGTTCTGCAGGGACTCCAGCGCCGGCAGCGTACGGGTGATTTCACTAGGAGAACAATAGATCTGTCAGATATCCCAGACCCAGGGTCAGGTACATTTTACTAACCACTCAAAACGTGACATCAGCGCTCCTTGACTTTTTACATACAGACGAGCCTATGTGACTGGGCCTTATGTCAGGACAATAAACCGACTATTACCGTCTGCTGATTACCTCTGAGGCCCAATGATAGGCACATTACTTCATTGGGTTGGCAAGGAACAGATGACTTATGTAAAAGGAAGATCATTCGGAGCTATTCACTGGGTGTGAGACATGAAGATATAGGTAGATGTATGAGATGGATCACACAACGACATGACACACAGGAGGGTAACGGGGCAGAAAGAAATTGAAGAAGGAGAAGAGATGTTGCACTTCCCCTTACCTCAGACAGCTGCCACCAAACTCGTCTGCCCGCTGCCCCCTCCTTTCCATACCTTTCCTTTGTGCTGTGATGCTTGGCTGTCTTCCCTCTGCACGCAGTACAGTAAGAGGGAGGGGACAGCAGGGAGGCAGACACTCAAGTCGAAGGAAGATTTCATTTGCAAGAAAGATATTCTTACTCGTAGAAGAGATAGCCTTAGCCCATGGCCCTATCTTATGTTGCAGGAGATGACAGGGGCTCGGTGACTGGTCGGAGTGTATACTCTTCTACAGCATCTGTACAATGGCAGGAGTAGTCACTGAAGGGCGAGTCTGTCCCAGATGTGCAGAGACAGTGATGGGAGGAGGCTGTAACACTCCTATGGGCTATAACTACCAAGACATCCAGTGCTTGAGCCAGCAGAGACCTCATGTTCCCCATCATAGCCGAGTATGTACAGGATCTGCACCTATTTACTAAAGGGGGCTCACATAATAAATGCACAAGACGAGCAGGGAAGAGGACAAATGTCCACCTGCCCTTCTGTGCATTAGAAAGTTCGTATTGGCTATTAATCTCTCTATTTGTCAAATAATTATATAATAAAATTATACTTCTATATTTCATATCCAGGATGCACAATCACATGGCCGGAAAGAAAGCATTTCAGGGGAGATTTAGTAAGAGGGCATTGTTGCAAATTGAGCCAAATTCATCAAACATTGCATATTGTTTGATATCTTTAAAGGGGCTTTCCAAGTGTTTTATACTGATGACATGTCCTTGGAATAGGTCATCAGTATCTGATCATACGGGTCTGAGTCCTGCTGCAGCCTCTTCCTTGGCTGGTGACATCACTTTCATTGGTCACATTACCTAGGTGCAGCTCAGTCCCATTTAAAGGGCATCTGTCAGCAGTTTTGTACCTATGGAACTGGCTGACCTGTTACATGTGCACTTGGCTGCTGAAGGCATCTGTGTTGGTCCCATGTTCATATGTGCCCATGCTGTTGAGAACAATGATGTTTTAATATATGCAAATGAGCCTCTAGGAGCAACGGGGGCGTTGCCTTAATCTAGAGGCCCAGCTGTCTCTGCAAATGCCATGCCCTCTGCACTTTGATCGACAGGCCCAGGCAGAGAAAACATCATCACTCTTCACCAATTGAAGTGCAGAGGGCGCGGCAGTTGCAGAGAGAGCAGATCCTCTAGGAGTAATGGCAACACCCCCGTTGCTCCTAGAGGCTAATTTGCATATAGTAAAACTTCTTTTTTGTCAGCAATGCAGACATACAGGTGGAACATGGGAACCAACATGGGACCAATACAGATGTCTTCAGCTTCCAAGAGCACATGTAACAGGTCAGCCAGTTTCAACAGGTGGTTGTCGAGGGTGCCGGGTGTCAGACGCTTACCAATTACAAACTGTTGACCTATCCTGAGGACAGGTTTTCAGTATAAAACACTCGGAAAACCCTTTTAAACATAATACTTTTGTCTAGCGGTGTAATTTTTACTGGAGTGAGATTTGTGACTTTTTAAAAGGTCACATTTGATCTGGTGTTCAACTACTCATTTAGCTAATCGCTCCCACTTTCCAAACCACTTTTCAAAAGTGTTGAGTGTCGTGTAAAAATCACAGAAAATCTCACATTTCTGCAGGAAAACAGTGTACACCAAAATTTGTCACTTTTTGAATTTTATAAATTCCCGACTTTTATCATAAATGAGTCAACAATTATGACCAAAACGGCACGCCATAATGGCTGGAAAAGTCTAACACGTCAGATCATCTTTTCTACAGTACAAGTATGTGTTTGGTACCTTTCATTCTCATATGTGATTTTTTTTTCTGTGATTTTTACACCATACCAGGCGCCAGCAGTCAGCAGCAAATGGTCCAACTCGGCCTTTAAGTCGCCATCTAAGGTGACTAGTGTTGTCCATTTTGATATGTGTGGTTAATATTGCAAAGCTAGAATAATAAGGGAGATTTATCAATATGGGCATTTGATATGGGCAGGGGATCAGGTATGATCCCCTGTGTACTGGAGTGATGTGCCTAATTTATTAAGAAGTGCATGCCTCGTACTAAATTAGGCACATCTATGGCCTTCCGTGTGACAGAAAGTCAAATCTATGCCAGCTAGGGCCTAGGGGCCTAGTTTTCCACCAGGTTGCAGAGGCCCTGCCCCCCTCCACTAAACCTTGGCCCTTTTCAAAAAGTCAAAAGTTATGGAGCAAATATGGTGTTCTCCATAATTTCAGAATTTATAATGTCACTTTAGGGGCATAAAAGACTTAATAAATCTCCTAATGTGTCCATTATATGTTCATGATTTCTAAAACGACCCATCCATTTTAACAGCATTTTATATCCAGTTAAAGTCCACATACAGCTTTACAAATACCTAACATACAGCTACTTTTCGTGAACTAATCTTAAAAAAACTAATCTTAAATAGCACATTTGTCTGGTTTTAAAGGCTATTTACACTTTTGGGGCATTTTTTTTATTATTGCATTGTACTCATTTTGAGCTAAAAAATTTTTTAATTGGTCTTTATTAAAAATATGGAATTCTTTTTTCTGTACAGAGCTGACACGCTCTAGTAGCACCCTAGTAGACCGGGAGCTGACGGACTATTTTTCTGTGCTCTCTGACCTTATAAACACTCATTATAGCTCAGTTCTTATCTTACTGCTAAGAATGTGGCTTAAATAAGTGTTTATGACCTCCCAGTATTTTAGAGATAAGGTTTATTAGATGACTGGCACAAAGTGAAAGTACAAGTCACACAGTTAGAAAAACAGTTAACAGAACAGCTCAATATTTTTAATAAAGGCCAATCGAGAAAAAAAAAGATTTTTAGCCAAAAATGAGTAAAATGCAATAATATAAAAATGCCTTTAAGCTCCATCTTTTTTACTACTTTGTAACTTACTTTTACACCCAACTATACAGTGAAGCTTAGCTGAGACTAGGCTAGATTTTGATGTTTTGTTTTTTTTATTTTAACCACAGCAATAAGTGGTTACAAAAAAAAGATTGAGGGTACAGTCTTTAGTAGCATAAATGTTGTAGATTTTCCACAGTGGATTTGCATGCAGAAAATTCATATGGGGTCATTTATTAAGACTGGTGGATCCGTTATTTTCAACATCAATTATGTTCAGTTTGCATCAGTTTGTGTCACTTCCACCACAGATCAGGTATTTTTGCATGCAGGACATTTTCTCCCATCAAAAATAATTGATCTCTGGAAGAAGTGACACAGACTGATGCAAACTGATGCTCAAAATAATCCATTGTTTTTTAATTTAAAATTTTTTAAAAAATGTTGTCGTTTTTATGACAGATTAGAAGAACAGAAAAATAAATGGTGATATGAACTCGGTCTAAAGTACATCAAAAGCTGCACACAACTGCTAATTCATTTCACTTCACCAGCAGGGGGCGGTGGCTGATGAGTTGAGAAGAAGGTTGCAGAATTCTAAATGCAGCTCCATATAAAAATAGGCATGACGTAAATCAAGATCGGTGCTAGATACACAGACCAAAGCATTTGCAAAGTTACTCAACATTATATGTAGAACATAGGAAAAGCAAATTGGACGTAATATACAAATATGAAATATAAATGAATATGAAATATAAGAATATGAATGCTTAATCACACTGTTAATCCAGCTGGGGCCAGAGAAGTGTGACTGCTATTATTGCTTAAAGGGGTTGTGTCAGAAAATATACTCTACATTTTTCAAACCAGTACCTAGATCTGAATACTTTTGTAATTGCATGTAATTAAAAATTTTGTATATCCAGTGAGCTATTTAATAAAATGTATCTGTATAGCACCACCTGCTGTTTGTTCTTTTCCTTATTTATTGTCCATCTCACTGAGCTGGTCAAACATGTTCAATTTAAATTTTCAACTGCCACTGGCCATATGTTCTGTTAGACGCTGTGGCAGTTACACAAGTGAACTGCAGCAGAAAGGACATGCCCTCTGAGATACCAGGCTGAAAATAATCTAGCAGAGCAAGTGGAGCAATGGATGTGGAGATCTCTGGATCCATGTGATGTACAGGGCTGGTTCTAACTTTGTTAGAAAGGTATTACCATGTACTATATGATCAGTCATGGTAAAGCCCTTTTAATGACAACTGAAATACTTTTTTCCTTCAAATCAATGTTTGCAGTCAAAAGTGATAAGCTGGATTTCCTTGGACTATAATCCATAATTATTGTTTTAATATTTGTGTTCACTGGTAGAGGGCATAATTTTATAAAATTTTTGGCTGCCATATTGAATGAGGAGTATGATATGGTTAAAAGGAGTGTATGCTAAAAAATCCAAAGTTAGGCTTCTAAGTCCTAGCATGCTATAGCTGTATATATATATATATATATATATATATATATATATATATATATGCAAATATAGAATCTGATTTCATCTAAAGGTCACTATATACTGTCTCCCAACTCTAACTCACATACCGTACATCCTCAATTTGGCCGATGCCACAATAAACAGTGGACTCGGCATGCATGTTGGCACCTGCATCCCTGTATTAGTGGAGGCCTTTGAAGCACTATAAATGGCAAAAGGCAGAGGGAATCCAGCATGCATGTGGAACCAACAAGCCCTGATTATACAGAAGCCAAGGTTGGCACATAACAGGTAGGAAATAGTGTTAGGTTCCCGTCCTACAGAGATCACCTGGACGATTTGGTGGACGGGCCCAGATAATTTTGTACAAAATATATTTGCCAAGAATCTCTAATTTACTAAACAAGCATAGCATTAGCTCCAGAATACCTCATATCTCTATGGCATTTTGTGCTTTATCTGGTTGGCAGTGTGCCGTTGCATTGTATGTATTTTCCTTTCCTTGTGCATTTAGCCATAGCAACGTGCACCTGCGCACTGGGATGTGCTGACTGAAATTCCCTTTTTTTCTTTGTAAGTTTGTACTGGAGGTGTGGCTACTCCATTTGGTCATGCAATCCCGATTAACCCCGTCTGCCCCATAGGCTGATTTTAATTAGTGTAACTATAAAGCCGAGTGGACTCGGCATGCATGGCATGGTACCTGCATCCCTGTATTAGTGGAGGCCTTTGAAGCACCATAAATGGCAAAAGGCAAGAATCTCTAATTTAAACAAGCATAGCATTAGCTCCAGAATACTTCACATCTCTATGGCATTTTGTGCTTTATCTGGTTGGCAGTGTGCCGTTGCATTGTATGTAATAAACAGGAAGGACTGTCCTAGTCACTTAACTTGAATATGTTAAGTTGCAGTACCAGACACAGCCACACATCAGGGAGGTGGCCGTTCCTTTGTTCTGCTGAATGGTCGAGATCCTGGGGTGGGGCCCACAGGAACCTTAAGGATAGCCCATCAATGGAAAAACCCTCTAAGAAACTCCACAACTAAATCTAGTTTCACACCTTCGGTGTGAAACTCCGACACGCTGTTCCAGTAGGCAAACGGAGAATTGTCCGGACACAAACCACAGCATGCAGCGGTTTCTGTCGTCTGACTCTCCGCTTTTCTGCATGATCAACATACAGATCTCCACCTGACCCCATTATACTTAAAGTGGAACTGTCAAGTTTTCAAAAAATCTATTTTACCGTATGTGACTAAAGCTGCAGCATTATGCATAAAGCAATCTTTAGTTTCTTCACATACCACTGTATTCCTTGAGTTTTTCCCTTAGTTACAGCTGTTTTAACCTCTACAATATGAGGATCTTCTCAAGATGGCTCCTCTGCCAGTTCTCTGAGGCCAAAACTGCCTTCCCTCACTTCACATACACACTTGCTGAACCAGCAAATTCCGGCCAGCCAATCAGATCGGATTACTGAGAGACACGCCTCCTCACTCTGAAGCCTAATGTCGGCAGTGTGAAGGACCGCCCCTCTGTCTTCTGTTTACATTAAAGGGAAGACAGACAAGCATTAGCAAGTGTCTTTTAAGGAACCAGTGGAAAGGGAAAGGGGACATTAATGAAAGCTGTTATTATAAGGTAATTACAGATCTTTTGATAATCATTGAAAGACAACTCAGGTATATGACAGTTACACTTTAATGGGGTCTGTGGATATTCAGTATGCATCCAGCAGTAGTGGATCCGGTAAACTCCTAGAGGCTGTTCTCTGCCGCAACAGCCTGCTTGAATTCACACCGGAGATGTGAAGGTAGCCTAACAAATGCGCATGAAGTATGATTTTCTGTTAAAGGAGTTGTCTACCCTGAGACATGCCCCAGGTCTACCATTCAGCACCCCCAACAAGCAGGTAACTGTGCTGGAGGAATCCACCTAGACATTTACTCTTCAGTGACCATTGTGTCTGTCCATGTAATATAAGGACAACTCCGCCAGAACTGTAGGCTCTCATTCAGAGCGGGTCTACTTACTTACTATTAGAAGGCTGATCCTGAGTGGGAGACCCTTCTCCCTCCTTTGAGATTCAGTGCCCTAACAAGGCATATGAACAAAGGTGGTCTTCACGAGACAACCCCTTTAATTTGAATGAGCACATTTTAAAGGCTATTAACACCTTTAGGCAATTTTTTATGATTGCATTTTATTCATTTTGGGCTAAAAATATTTTTTTTCAATTGGTCATTATTAAAAATGCTAAGCCGTTTCTGAGATACAAGGGTAAAAAACAGCGTATTTGCAATCAGGCACAGTCTGTTTTCTTTGAATCAAGTCATCGGATGGCTCATGTGTTGCTCTTATCTCTGATCTCCTGACCCCATAAACACTCATTATAGCTCTATAGCAGATGACGGGATTTGAAGAAAACAGAAACTGACAGCTTGTAAACTTATTTTTAACCCATGTATCTCAGAAAAGGCTGAACATTTTAGTATAGACCAACTGAAAAAATGATTTTAGTTGTACATGGTCCTCTGAATTGTGAACAGCTCTGGAATATGTTGGTGCTATATCAATAAAGATTACTTATTAAATGCTTAATATTTTGTAGAAACAAATTATAGAACATGGATTTGTAGTGGAAATGACAAGGCCCATACGTGGATGTTTAGAGTTCCAGTACTTCAGTATGACTACCATCTCTATTACCTGTAAAGCCCTGTGCAGAGAGTCATCAGAAGCTTTTTAAACTGAGGGAGGTTCTGACATCCATTGCGCACCATCTCATAATCGCTGGTGATGTGAAGACACAGGTACTGATGAATTGCCTGTAGGTGCTCCTCAGATACACTGCAATAGAAGCATACGTTTTTAAAACTATGGAAAGCATTTCACCGTAAGGGTATGGCCACACAGTCAGGTTTCCTGGTTTAGTTTTTGAAGTCAAAACCAGAAGTGAATGAAATAAATAGGAGACGTCATATCTGTCCTTTATGCTTTCTCTCCTTTTATGATCCACTCCTGATTATGGCTTCCAAAACTGCATCAAGAAACCTGAACTTGAGGCTTGTCCCACAAAAGTTTTTCTACTATAGGAGTTATTGTTTTGACCCCCACCAAACCTCAGAATGGTTAATGGGGTTCTTCAGACACACACTCTCACCAGATCAAGCATGGAGGGATGCAACTGCATGCTGGGCAGTCAGCTAAGGTTGCTCTCATTCTAATTAATAGGACCCATGCATGATGCTTGTTGGACTTCGGAGAGATGCCTTGAAAACCTGACCATCCAGTCGCATTGTCCAAAATGAGAATACCCCTTTAACAGTTGTATTCAGGATCATAATTCCTGACAAGCAGAGAGGAGGATGAGGTAGCTCTTTAGCTCGGTTTTGTGAAGTAACTTGTCCTGCTGTGGGATTAGGACAGGTTTTGTGTGTACTAATAGAACGGCCATTTTATTTCTCCTAATGATTGGTCCCTAGACAAAACAAGCCATTATAACCAATGAAAGGTATTTGGGAATATATAAGTAATATTTAAGCATTTTCATTTTCTTAATTCCCGGAGAACTCCTTTAAGTAGGACAAGGGGGTGTCCCTGCATAGTCCGACTCTAGCAGCTCTGATTGGGCAGAGTCAGACACTCCCGCTACTGGTAACACCCAGCAATACCTTTACTGCAGACTGCTGGAAATGTATTTATTTACTGTGCTTTCCTGTATTACTTCTAGCAGGAGTAATACAGGAAAGCACAGTACAGAATCATAAGAAATTTCATACTGTTGTTAAACTGCATCATCCAGTCATCCTAAAAATCTAGGGTGTGTCCAGAGGGGAAGAAGGTTTGGACCCTCCACTCACTGCAAGCCCGGCTTGGATGAGTGCTGGAGCGGGGGTAGCTACTGTGAGGACTACAGCCACTCGTCCTATCCTCTCTACCTCACGCCTCCCCTATGGGCCGCCACATTGCAGTTGCATTCATTGAAATCTATCAGATTAGACTGATATAAACCATCATAAATCATCATGAGCTTTTGCTTGGCCATCTTTTATCCTAAGAGGAAGTAGGGATTGTCATAGAATAATTGGTCATTCGGACATTTGTATCAAAATATCATGAAGCTGTCTACCTGCGCGTGTCAATGTCTTGCATCCTCTGTAACAATGTGTCAGACAGGAGAAAGGAGTTATTTCCAAAATCAGCTTTTTCTGGAGTCACTGGGCACTCTTTCATTTCTGTTGATGCCATTGCAGGGATAAAGGTCCTTGGGGGTACATTCGGGGGAGCGGGCTCTGCAACAAGTAATATAGAAGTACTGGTGATAAGGAATTTGCATCATCAAACATTAGAATCCATAGACACAAGAGCTCAGTTGTCAAGCAGCTGCCGAGGCTCGGTGCCCGGTATAACATACACCTGCAGTGTGTTCTCTGATACCATCTGCTCTGTGTGCTTCATTGTAAGTAGGGATTTATGATATTGAGTCACTTGAATCTCAAGTTCTCTATAGGATATATGACACCTACTGTGACTAGGAAGGTAACTCGCTGTGTTCACGAGGGGAGTGGTCCCCCCAGTGGTACTGTTGTGTGTATATGCACTTGTTCTGGGAGGGGTGGAGGGAGGCGGTGGATATGCTCCCCTCGTGAATACAGCAGACTCAAACCTATGAGTCTGCTGCATTGTCTTATAAGGTAGCTTATATTAGCCAGATGGCAGAATATTTTTTTTGCAGTTTTGGCTCACAGACCTGTCCCTGTCACATGCTGCCCTTATACACAGCAGCATACATATGGCTGAGCATCGAGCAGATCATCGCTAACCAGCTTTCATAGGAATGCTCGTTAACGATTATCTGCCGCTGCAAAGGTGCCGCCGATTACCCGATGGACGAGCGAAACACTCGTTCACTGGGTAATAGGATTATTGGTGCGGTCGCTAAATAAAAGGCATGGTTATATAATGCTGAGCTAGCCCTAGCAGAGAGAGCATTCAAAAACAGGAACAGCACGGTGATGAATTTATATCAATTTCAGCAGCACCACTAGCTAGGTGAAGGACTTGCACACACTCTGCAGAAGCCAAATGGTAAGAAATTTATAATGAAGACTATTTAGAACATTACCATCATGAACTAAAAATACCCACAGCTTTATGTGACTGCAAATTCCTTTGAATCATTTTGCTTAGAACTTTTGCTAGGAATTTGCTCCATCTCTAGAAATGTGATCCAGACATGGCACCACATCTCATACAAACTCCAGTTGCCCCTCATGCCATTTTCTTCAACAGATATTTTTCAGTGATACATTTGGTCTTCATGGATAGCTACTATTGATTTATAGCTGTTGATACCAGGTTCTCTGGAGGTACAGAGAATTTCAGTGTATGTCAGAGCTTTTAGAATGGATCAGAGATTTCTGACCAATAAGTTAGCATTCACTGACCAACGACCACTATCCAGGACAATATACTTATCTGTCAGGGATCAGCAACCCTATATCTGTACACATTTACACAATCATTCTTTCACTGATATAGGAGTAACAGGAACAGCTGTGTAAATGTGCATGTTGGGAGTTGTAGTTTCACAACAGCTGGAGCGCCCAAGGTTGCTGATATCTGCTTTTAGGGTGTTCTAGGTGGCATTTTTCTATTTCCGATCAGGTGAATAGTGCCTCAGCATCCATCTCCAGATATGTGGATTAGTCACTTTAGCTTTGTAGCTGACAGTCCACACCCATCAGAGGTTGCAGTGTCAATGTTAATATCTGTACAACTGTTTTGATCCAGGCAGGTGTAAATGAGGCCTAAATTATTATTAACACGTATTCTAGCATATGGGCTAGGCAAGTAACTGTAATGTCTTACCCTGGTCCTCATCTGGATCTTCAGGTCCCTCTTCCTCTTGCAGTATGGGGTTCTGTAGATTTGTGATCAGTCCTACATTTTCCTTTCTGTAAAAGTCAATCAGCTCCTGTAGGTTTGTGAAAAAGCGCATGGGAACTCCTTCAGATGCCTGCATTGAAATACTCATGTTAGTTTGTTTTATGAATCTACAGAATGAGCAGCATTAAAGGGGGTTTTCTGGGATGCTAAAAAATTTAACTGAATTTTATAAAAGGCGAATAAAAAAAAGAAGCCTCACTGACTTGCACAATCCACTGCGGCTTCAGCAACGTTAGTTTATTTGATGTGCCTGACAATCTGTGTGACCAGGAAAAGGTATCCAAAAAAAGATATTTATGACCTCAGGATAAGTCATCATTATTAGATTTGCAAGGATGCGAGTGAGAGTCCAGGGCTGTGGAGTCGGTAAGCCAAAGCCCCGACTCCGACTCCTCAATTTCCCCTAACTCCAACTGCCGACTCTGACTCCCAATCCCTCATACATGATGCATTTTTAAACGATAACTTAATTTAAGCCTTTTATCTCCCTTATGATACAATAATCAAGCTATTTAGGTAGAACGTAAAAAATATTTATTGGATACAACTTTAGAACACAAAAAAACTTTAATTTTGTTAATATGCAAAACGCTGCAGTAAGTGGGAAAAACAGTTTTCAACAAAAACCTCCTGAATAACATTTGTGGGGTGAGTAAATGAATTTGTTCTGAGAAATAGTATTGCCTCCATCAAATCCCCCTTCATAGATGACCACAAATCTGAATTATTTAAGCCTCTCTACACTAACTTGGGGTGGTGGCAAAATGGTGACCACATGGGCAACATCTCTAACAATTTCAGGGTATAAAGGAATTGCCTCCTGCACAGTCAGTTTTAATGATCGGCTGACAGGCAGTTTGCACTCACTCTGTCTCCTCAGGCTGTATGGGGGGGTCTCCAGCAGGAGATTGTGATCTCTAACACAAAAAACACACTACCAAAGCAAACGTCTGGTATATCATGGATATACTTGAGAAAATTACTTCAGGCCTGTGATCCTGCACTCTCACTCATTTTCAGATTTTAATAATAATGTGTTTCTTTTTCTGCAAGCTCATAGTTCTGTTAGTAGTTGTCTACAGGGGGTCACTTAAGGCTCCATGGGGGCATGCCTAAATGTTTTCCTTAAATAAGAAAGATCTCATACCTCATCCACCAGTAATATCTATTTGTTTTCCTTAGACCCTCAAGGCCCCAAAATATGGACTAGGGATCTTCCTGATAGTAAACAGGCCCTTCTAAATGCCACATGGAAAATCCATAAACATAACCCAGTAGTTATACAGACATGGCATTGTTAATCTTCCATAGAGCATATATTACTCCTGATATACAACATAAAACGTCCCTAGAAAATTGCTTTTGATGTTCCAAATGTAATGTGCCGAATATGGATATGTCTCATCACTTTTGGGGTTCCCAACACCCAAAACCTTCAGGAATTGTGGAGGAATGTGAGAGAATACCACCTATTTGCTTATCAAATATCAATAGAACCAGATCCCTATTGGGCTTTTTATCGTATCTTGCCAGATTCCCTGGCCTCTTTGCAAAGAAGTAAAAAGGCTATACTACACATATGGTCTGCAGCCACTCGAAAGAGTATCTTACACCACTGGCTCAATGTGTAGTACCTCCCTTAACATTGACAGAACGCAAGATTTTATTTTAAATGGATTGGATAAATACCCTGGCAGATAAAGAAAAATCAAACAAATTTTTTTTTTTATAAATGGCCTTTTTATTGCTCATTATTGCTCAACAGTTCTTAAGATACAGCTGAAGTCACCCTTTAAGCATACCTTCTGGTACCTCTTGGAGGTTCTTCATGAATGTTCCTCTATTATACTGGCTTCGATTCCTCTGTGATTATTTGGTAGGGGTATTGGATATTAGGTTACAGAGGACTGGCTGGGAGTGGGTGGGGGGGTTGTTTAACTGTTTATGTACATTTATAAAATTATGTTTTTAACTGATTTGGTTCAAAAATTTAATAAAAATATAAAAAAAAACCCTGAAGGTGTTCATAGGCTTTAAAGGGGTTGTCTCACTTCAGCATTTATCATGTAGGTAAAGTTAATACAATTCACTTACTAATGTATTGTGATTGTCCATATTGCCTCCTTTGCTGGGTTGTTCCATGGTTATGACCACCTGTAATCCAGCAGCACTGATCGTGCTTGCACACTATAGGAAAAAGCGCCGGACTTTCTGGTGGCCGGGACCGCGGGGGTTTGCATAGGCATGCATGTGCAAAATCTCCCATCCTGGCCACCTTGTATATGCGCTGCAGCGATGGCCGTCTTAGTTATTATCCAAGTCATGTCTCAAGGTCTTTTTAAAAGATCAAACTTTGACTTTTGGGATAGCTGCCTTACATATGGTGGCATCAGACTCGGAGCTTGCCAAGAGCTGATTTGCATCCCTTTCTTCCCAGAATTCCAGAGGAGCATGTATGGCCTTTAAGACTCCTCAAGCCGATATGGAGCTCTCCATAAGGAGATATAGTATCCCCTGAATTCTAATACGTCTAATGGTTTTTCTGATATAGGTCTTTCTGCCCTACTTAATCATTAGATGCATTCTTGTCACATCCCTTGTTAACACACTCTAACCACAATGAATTCTGCACAAGTTTTTATCTAACACCCACGCTTCACCTGTGGTTCAGTTTACATGGGAGTCCTGTGGTTGGCATAGTGCCACCCCTTTGTCTTTGTAATAACAGCATAGATGTGAGAAATCAGCAATGGCAATAGATGTCGTTGAATTAAAGGGCCCCAGTCACATTGTCCATGAAATGTATGGGCAGCATGTTATAGAGCAGGAGGATCTGAGCAGGCAGATTTATAGAAAAAGATTCAGTTTATCCTTAAAACTTGCCTCATTTTGGGCTTAGGAGTCCAGTGGGCAGTCCTACTGAGTGACTGACAGATAACTCTGTGTGCACACTTACATGAGGAAGGCTGTCAATCCCTAAAATGACCAACTACTGGCTCCTAAAATCAGAATGAGCAGGGATTTAACCAGTTGTGGGCTGTCCATAAATTATAAACATTTGAGCATTTTTCTCTGCAAAGATATTTCTTGCGGCAATGGCTGAGGCAGAAATGGTGACGCGGTTGTCATTGGCAGAGATGGTTTTCTACCGCCCTTGTTGTCATAGACAGGTTGTGATAGGCAGAGGTGATTTTCTACTGTCCCTGTCTCCCTCAGAGCTGTATACACAGGGTTCAGTCACTGTGTATACAGATCAGGCAGTAATTTTGAAAAAGTGGTGTAATAGTGGGTGTGATTTGATATGTCAGTTAGCTTCATGTCACATTTGTCATTGTGACTTTAAAAAAATAATAAATAAAAAGTTGCAAAAATCACCAGTGTGTGTGTCATGGAGTAAGACATAAGACAGTTTAAAGATGCACCAAATTTTACATACTTTGTGTGACTTTTGTGGCACAGCCTTCGTCAGCACAAAGTAAAAGCAAAACCAACTTCAAAAAGTCTCATCATGATATATTCCCCGTATGTATTAATCTGCTCTATAACATGCGGCTTGCAGATCAGACTTTACGGTTGTGGTTTCAGGGTAATGAAAAGTTCAGGGGCGTCTGCAGGTAAAAAACCACACTTGTAATGAGTAGGTTTACCAAATGTGAGTCTACATACATATACCAGGAGACTGCATACACAGCATTACCATAAAATGATGAAACTATAATAACCTGAACCACTCTCTATGCAAGTCCAGCAGTACAGTCATATGTTACCGGGCTGCACAATGAGCAGCAGAACTAAGCAGCTCTATACAAATGTTCAAAATTCATTGCTGCATTTTTCAGGCCACGGTTTATAGTCACTTATGAAATGGTACCTACCTCCCTATGTGGCATTGCGTAAAAGTGAACTGTGTAGAGAACGAGTGTAGTGAACAATTTCAAATTTTAGATTAGTGGTCTTTTAAAACCACATGCCACTCATAAACAAAATTATTTTGATTTATTTTGACCTAATAATCACTTTTTCAATTGGTATTTATTAACAATATGGAATCCTTTTTTGTGTACAGAGCTGAAAAGCTGTACTTGCTGCCTGTGGATTTTTTCTCAATTCCATCATCTGAGGAGCAGACTGACAGCTTATCTCTTCTCTCTGACCTTATAAACTCTCATTAAAGCTCAATCCTTACCTTACTGATAAGAATGTGGCTTAAAGAGGACCTTTTACCACTCCTAATATGCCTGTTTTAATAGCTTCATGCATTCCCAATGTAATAACAATTCTGGAACATCTATTCTTATGTCTGTATGTTCTGCCATTCCTTTATTATTTCTACTAGAAGTTATGAATTAATTGCTAGCAGTCTGCAGTAAGGGTACAGAGGGGAGGTAACATGTTGGGGGTGTGTACCTGCACAGTCTCACTCTATCCAATCAGTGCTGCCATTTTAAGACTGTGCAGGTACACACCCCCAACTGGTTACCTCCCCTCTTTACCCTTACTAGCAATTCATTCATAACTTCTAGTAGAAATAACACAAGAATGGTACAACATACAGACATAAGAATAGATTCTCCAGAATTATTATTACAGGGGGAATGCATGAAGCTATTAAAACAAGCATGTCAGGAGTGGTGAAAGGTCCTCTTTAAATAAGTGTTTATGACCTCTCAGGCACAAAGTGAAAGTGAAAGTACCAGTCACCCATCTAGACAAACAGTTAACCCTTTGTGACTGAACAGCTCAATATTTTTTAATAAAGACCAATTGAAAATATGATTTTTAGCCAAAAATAAGTTAAATGCAATCATTAAAAAAAAAATTACTCCAAAGGTGTACATAGCCTTTAAGTCCTAATCTGCATATTTAACCCCTTCAACCCCCGACAAATTTCCATTTTTGATGCCTTCCCAGAGCCATAACTTTTTTATTTTTCCTTATAGCAGTATAAGGGCTTGTTTTTTGCAGGACAAGTACTTTCTAATGGCACCATTTACTATTGCACACAATGTACTAGGAAGCTGGGAAAAAATTCCCAACTGGGGGGTAATTGGAAAAAAACCACAATACCGCCACAGATTTATGTGTTTTGTTTTTATGACATTCCCTATGTAGTCAAAATGACCTGTTATCTTCAATCTCCAAGTCAGTACAATTACAGTGATACCACATTTATATAGTTTTTCTTGTGTTTTAATACTGAAAAAAACACTTTGGAAAATGTTTTTTTCTTTTCATCACCATGGAGCTGTGTAAGAGGTCATTTTTTGCGGGACAATCTGTAGTTTTCATTAATACCATTTGGGGTGTTTATAACATTTTGATCACTTATATTACATTTTTTTGGAGGTTAAGTGAATTTTTTTCAGTTACGCTGTTCGCCCTTATGGATAAATATTTTTTTATACTTTTTTATGTTGTAATAGTAATATTTATATTGTATTTATTTATTTATTTATTTTCAAATCTGTTTATTGTTGTATCTTTATATCATTAAGAAATTATAGTACAACATTACCAAGAACATGATAGCAAATTGAGATATACAGACATTGGTAAACTCACATAAACAACATCCCCTCTCAAATCCCCCCTCCCCCCCAAAGAAAAAAAAAATAAATCCTGTTCGCCAACTTCAAAGAAATGATACCTCACTAGAGCCTCAAGCGTTAGCCGAGATTTGAAGAGGTGAGCGTCCATGAAGAACCTCGTATAAGTACCATGTGGTGTGTTCAAAGTGTGAAATGAGTTTAGATCTGGTGGAAATGGAAAGAGTATTCATAAATAAAGACCATTTTTCAAAAAAACGCTTGGTCATTTTTTCTTTGTCTGACAAGGTAAAAATCCAATCCATATTAAATAGGAAGGTTATTTTGGCCTGGATAAATGAAATGGAAGGAATTTCTGGGTCTAGCCAGCAGTGTAGAAGGCTTTTTCTAGTAGCAGCTGCCCAAATGTGTAATAAAGCGTTCTCCTTCCTTGAAAGGCCCCGATGTTCTTCAGATAAAATGTTAAAAATCGCCCATTGAGAAGTAATAGTGAAGGTTATATTACAGGTAGTTAAAATATGGGATCGTACTTGTTCCCACAAATCTTGAACACGCGTGCAACCCCATAAATGATGGTATAGATCTGTATTGGGTAAATCACATTTAGAACAAGAGTACAGTTGGGGGACATTTTATTTTTAATGCTCAGTGTCACATAAGCTCTATGAAATATCATTAGAGCCATATCCATATAGCTACTGACTGGGGAGTGTTTTTGTTTTTTCAATGTGGCCTCTAATAGAGTTTTTACATCAAGATCAGGAAAATCTTTAATCCATTTCCCTGGACCAGTGGTAGCTACCTCCCAGTTTATCAATGGCTTGAGGAATCTGTAGATAGTACTAGTAGAAGAGATTTGAGTCCTGGCTCGTTTAAGAAATATATTTAAGCAGGCCCCTCTTGATTCTGTTGGAATGTTATTCAAACAACGTTGGACATTGAATATTTTAAAGTCCGCGTTTAAAAGCGAAATGGGGCGGTAGGATTCAACCAGTAAGTGATCTTTACCTGGTTTCGGAAGAACTGTAATGCAGGCGTCATTGAATCCGTCGGGAATAGTGTTGGAAGCAATAATATTATTATACAGAGAGTGTAAGTGTGGGCTCAGGGTTGTACTCAATAATTTATAATATTCATTCACAAAGCCATCAGGGCCAAGAGCTTTAGAAAGCTTAAGGTATTTTATAGTAGCTAGAATCTCGTCCTGACTAATAGGGGCGTTCAAAATTAGTCGATGGTCATCTGATAAGGCAGGCAGAAGATTGGTATTGAGAAAAGGGGACTCTGAGGGTACATCGTCCACGGGGGCAGTATATAAGGATTCAAAGAAGGATTTAAATTGCTCTCCAATCTCCACAAGGTGAGATACGAAAGAGCCCGTATTTAGTTTCAATTTAGAAATTTTAGTAGCAGTACGAAAAGGTTTGGTGAGGGAAGCTAACAGTTTACATCTAATAGTGCTCACTCATGAGCAATTGCCTCGTACTCCATTTTGGCATTTAAATATTGTTGTTTTGTTTCAGGGGTGTTACAAAGTTTACATTTTTTATATGCCTGAGTAAGGGATTTCTGGGAGGAGTTTAATGAGGCCATTAATTTCTTTCCTTTATGGGATACATAGGAAATGATTTGACCATGGATAACCGCCTTAGAGGCTGCCCAAAAAAGATTAATGTCTTCCCTATGCTCCTCATTATTAGAGGCATATGTCAGCCGAAAACCCGAGAGCATGGCTTTAAAGTCATCAGAGTGGAATAAATAAGATGGGAAACAGAGAGAGGGATAGGTGTAGTTAGAGACAATTCAAAAATAACAGGTGCATGGTCTGAAATATAGATGTCCATGATTCGGGAAGATTTCAAAAGGTGAATGGAGGTATGTGGAATCAACCAGTAGTCAATTCTTGCATGAGAATTGTGGACATGTGAGTAATGGGTATAATCAGAATCAGTGGGATGTAACAGTCGCCAAGGGTCTATTAAGTCTAAATGATCCATAAGTGTTTGAATAGCGTTAACAGTAGTAGTGGGAGAAGAGAGAGGCTGTTGAGATCTATCTAGTAACATATCATGAACATCATTGAAATCCCCCTCCACTATGACATTATTTACATCCCAGCTGGCTATAGCCGTCAGCAACGATGCAAAGGCACTATTGGAGGCATTAGGAGCATATACATTCACCACACAATAAGTTGTACCCTCAATAACAACCTTCATCAAAAGATACCTGCCCGCTGGGTCCTCAATAGTTTCAATGATGTCGTGTTGGATCATAGAGCTAAACAAAATAGCCAAACCCCTCATTTTTCTAGAGAAAGAGGCTTCAACACAGGTTGGGAACCGTTTATTATGTAAAGGGGGATGGTTCCCCTTGACCCAGTGAGTTTCTTGTAAGAATACAATATGTGATTTAAGTTTATGTAAGTGGTTCAACACTTTTTTGCGCTTAACAGGAGTGTTAAGGCCATTAACATTCCAAGTACACCAAGTTAATGTGGATATGGTGGACGCAGAAACATTAGTAATATTCGCCATTTAACCAATACCAATAAGCGGCCAATATTGATAAAAATATAATGAAGAGAAGAGGGGAGAGAACCCATCCCAGCGAGCAGGCATCCCCCCCAGCAAAACACGAGGCACCCCAAAGCAATGCGCACAGGATTTCCCATTAGAACAACAGTTAAACAATAATAACAATAACAACAATAAGTTATCACCATGCCGCCCGTCAATCCGGGAGGGCAGCACCATGACAACAAAGAACATAATATACAGTAGTTTATACTCCATAATTGGAGGTCAGATTAACCCTTTCAGTACCGGCCACTTTTCACCTCAAATCCCAGGCCGTTTTTTTGCAAATCTGACATGTGTCACTTTATGTGGTAATAACTTTGGAACGCTTTTACTTATCCAGGCCATTCTAAGATTGTTTTCTCGTCACATATTGTGCTTCACGATAGTAGTAAATTTGTGGCAAAATATTTCATTTTTATTTATAAAAAAATACCAAATTTAGCAAAAATTTGGAAAAATTTGCAAATTTCAAAATTTCAGTTTATCTACTTTCAAAATACATAGTAATACCTCCAAAAATAGTTATTATTTTACATTCCCCATATGTATACTTTATGTTGGCATCATTTTATAAATGTCATTTTACTTTTCTAGGACGTTAGAGGGCTTAAAAGTTTAGAAGCCATTTTTCAAAATTTCAACAAAATTTCCAAAACCATTTTTTTAAGCACCAATTCAGATATAAAGTGATTTTGAGTGGCTTACATAATGGAAACCACCCATAAATGACCCCATTTTAGAAACTACACCCCTCAAATTATAAAAAACTGCTGTTACAAACTTTGTTAACCCTTGAGGTGTTCCACAAGAATTAATGGAAAATGGAGGTAAAATTTCACTTTTTTGGTAGATTATTCATGTTAATAATTTTTTTCTTGCAAAACAGCAAGGGTTAACAGCAAACTAGACCTCAATATACATTACTCTGATTCTGCAGTTTACAGAAATACCCCATATGTGGTGGTAAACGTCTCTATGGGTTTGTGGCAGTGGTCAGAAGGAAAGGAGCGCCATATGGATTTTGGAGGCAGATTTTGCTAGAATGGTTTTTAGGCACCATTTTGTAATTGAGAGACCCTGACGTACCCCTACAGTGGAAACCCTCAAAAAGTGACCCCATTTTGGAAACTACACCCTTCAAAGAATATATTAAGGGGGGTACTGGCCACTTTGACCCCCTAAGCGTTTTATGGAATTTGGAAACACTTGGCTGTGAAAATGAAAAGTTTCATTTCTTCCAATAAAAATGTTGCTTTAGCCCCAAATTTTTCATATTCACAAGGGGTAAAAGGAAAAAAGCACCCCATAATTTGTTTCCCATTTTCTCCTGAATACGGCAACACCCCATATGTGGTGGTAAACTGCTGTGGGGGTACATGGCAGGACTCAGAACAGAAGGAGCGCCATATGGATTTTGCAGCACAGATTTTGATGGATTGGTTTGCGGGAGCCATTGATTTTTATTTTTTTGAGTTATTGTCTTTTGTGGGGGCTCATTTTTTGCGGGACGAGGTGACGTTTTCATTGGTACAATTTTGGGGTACATAAGACTTTTTGATCGCCTGCTATTACACTTTTTGTGAGGCAAGGTGAAAAAAAATGGCTGTTATGGCATAGTTTAAAAAAAAAAAAAATTACAGCATTCACCTGGGGGGCCATCTCATGTAATATTTTTATAGAGCAGGTTGTTACGGACGCGGCGATACCCAATATGTCAAACATTTTTATTTTTGGAAAGTTTTACACATTAGATGCATTTTTGACCAGAATAAAATCTGTTTTTTTGTGTTGCCATTTTCAGAGAGCCATATTTTTTTTATTTTTCGGGCGATTGTCTCAGGTAGGGTATCATTTTTGCGGGACAAGATGACGGTTTGATTGGTACCATTTTGGGATAAATACGCCTTTTTGATCGCCTGCTATTACACTTTTTGTGAGGGAAGAGGGGAAAAAATGGTTGTTTTGGCATAGTTTTTATTTTTTATTTTTTGCAGCATTCACCCGGGGGGCCATCTCATGTAATATTTTTATAGAGCAGGTTGTTACGGACGCGACGATACCCAATATGTCTAACTTTTTTATTTTTGGAAAGTTTTACACATTAGATGCATTTTAGAACAGAATAAAATCTTTTTTGTGTTGCCATTTTCAAAGAGCCATATTTTTTTAAGTTTTCAGGCAATTGTCTCAGGTAGGGTATCGTTTTTGCAGGACAAGATGATGGTTTGATTGGTACCATTTTGGGGTAAATACGCCTGTTTGATCGCCTGCTATTACACTTTTTGTAAGGGAAGGTGAACAAAAAATGTCTGTTTTGGCACGTTTTTTTTTTTTTTCAGCATTCGCCTGGGGGGCCATCTCATGTAATATTTTTATAGAGCAGGTTGTTACAGACGCGGCGGTACCCAATATGTGTAACTTTTTTATTTTTGGAAAGTTTTACACATTAGATTTCTTTTTGAACAGAATAAAATCTGTTTTTTGTGTTGCCATTTTCAGAGAGGCATATTTTTTTTATTTTTCGGGCAATTGTCTCAGGTAGGGTATCATTTTTGCGAGACAAGATGACGGTTTGATTGGTACCGTTTTGGGGTAAATACGCCTGTTTGATCGCTTGCTATTACATTTTTTGTAAGGGAAGGTGACCAAAAAATGTCTGTTTTGGCACTTTTTTTTTTTTTTTCAGCATTCGCCTGGGGGGCCATCTCATGTAATATTTTTATAGAGCAGGTTGTTACGGACGCGGCGGTACCCAATATGTGTAACTTTTTTATTTTTGGAAAGTTTTACACATTAGATTTCTTTTTTAACAGAATAAAATCTGTTTTTTGTGTTGCCATTTTCAGAGAGGCATATTTTTTTTTATTTTTCGGGCGATTGTCTCAGGTAGGGTATCATTTTTGCGGGACAAGATGACGGTTTGATTGGTACCATTTTGGGATAAATAGGCCTTTTTGATCGCCTGCTATTACACTTTTTGTAAGAGAAGGTGACCAAAAAATGTCTGTTTTGGCACTTTTTTTTTTTTTTACTGCGTTCACCTGGCGGGGTGGATGACATGATATTTTTATAGAGCCGGTCGATACGATCGCGGCAATACCTAATATGTTTATCTTTCTTTTTTTACCTTTTTTTTACAATTTTTTAAAACTTTTTTTTGGAAAATGGCTTTTTTTTTACTTGAAACTTTTATTATTATTTTTTTTTTAGGAAACTTTATTTTTTAACTTTTTTTTCCACTTTAACTTTTGGGGGTCTGATCCCCTTTACAATGCATTACAATACTTTTGTATTGTAATGCATTGGCTGTAAGTGTATTACTCAATGTAATACACTTACAGCCTGCTTCCTGTGCGATCCAGGGGGCTGGATCGCACAGAAACGCAGGGATAGCAGCCACGATGCCTAAGGAAGGCATCGGGCTGCTATCTGAGCCATCGGGTCCCCGTCACAGCAGCGCGGGGACCCGATGGCCCCCCCCCCCCCCGCTCGCCATCCTGAAGTCCTTTCACTCCCGCTGACCGCGGCACATGAAGGGTTAATGCGCCGGCATGTTTTCACCGATGCTGGCACATTCAGCAGGGGTCCGGCACTTGGGCACAGCCGGACCCCCGCTGCTGATCGGGCGGGCGCAGCTCCTGCGCCCGCCCGATCAGAGCGCCGTACATGTACGGCGCTGGGACTTGCGGCAGAGATTTTTGCGCCGTACATGTACGGCGCTGGGAGTGTAAGGGTTAGGTAAACTATAGAAAGCAAACAGGATAACAACTTTTCACCAAAAGTCACAGGTGACTCCGCATTCAAGTAGGAGCCGTAGGAGAGGCGGGAGAAGCTCGGCCTGAAGAACGAAGATGGGTCAGAGCCTTCTGAGGGTCGTCGAATACCCATGGTTTGTCACCCATGGAGAAACGGAGGGTGGCAGGATACTGAAGAGTAAACCGGATTGACTTGTCTAACAGAAGCTTGCATGCAGGATTGAAGGCTCTGCGTTTTTCTGCTACTGCAGCGGAGAAATCTTGGAATAGTAAAAGCTTGGAATTCTCCTAATTGATCGTAGAGGCTTGACGAAATGCAGACATGAGTTTAATTTTGTCCTGGTAATTGAGGATCCGGAAAATGACGGGTCTCGGTTTTGCAGAGCCGTCTGCACGAGAAGGGCCCACTCTGTGGGCGCGTTCTACCAGTAGTTTATAAGAGGAGTCCCCTAATTTTAGTGCCTGAGGTAACCATTCAGATGTAAGCCATAAAAGTTCATTCAGACGGACAGATTCAAGAACTCCAATAAGACGTAGGTTATTACGTCGGGAACGGTTTTCTAAGTCGTCTACTTTATTTTGCAGAGTGACAAGCAGGAGGTCCTTTTCTTCCAAGTGCTCTTGGCATGCATGGACCGTATCTTCCAAGTCAGAAACTCTCTGCTCAACTTCAGATAGGTTAGTAGTAGTAGTAGTAGTAGTGTTATGGGCCGTTACTTGAGAGACATTGAGATCCAATGAGGACTGAAAGGCCACAAACTTATCCATGGGACTGATAAGTAGTAAAAATTGGCCATACAGGTCGAGCTTCAATGCAAAGAGGGTAGCAGAGTCACAAAAATAAATGTATTACATGGAGAATAAAACAGGAGTGTAAGTTCCTAATATAAAGATCCAATAATGGGCAAAATAATGAGGTCTCTTATGCCAACATTATACAGTTACGTGATCCCAAAGATACAGTTAAAGGAATCTCATGCAACTTTTCCCCAACTCAGTGGGGGATAATAAAAGTATATGTTCTGCCAAAAAATGCAGATATGGAGTGGGCAACAGGCAATAAATGACTGGCTGACAAGTATATGGGACTGCAACCAATTCCTGTAATACAGGCTCTGCTGTAATCATCCCTAACAGTGATGGCGTGAAAATGCAGGGGCGCCTGTCAGCTTGTTCCCTCAGGTGGATAAGAGGTTATTTGCCCCCTTAATGTCCTCGGTCCTCAGCTGGGCTTATAGCAGTGCAGGAGTGAGCTGCTGGTATATTATAAGCTGAGCGGCAGCCGCTGTAGGTGGCTGCCGAGAGTAGCGGTCACCACGTGGTAATGGCAGGCAGGTCCGCGCTGGCAGGCAGAGTGGAGAAGTACTCCCGGGCTTCCGGGGGAGCAGGAGAGCTGGGGCTGGTAGCGTTTCCCCTTGTCCTGACCTTATCCGGGCGATGGCTGTCCTTAGTGTCCAGTGGGGAGAAGGCAAGACAGCAGTAGTGGAGCGGTGAGTCTGGAGTAGGGCTGCAGTAAACGATTATTTTAGTAATCAAGTAATCTACCGATTAATCCAACGATTAATCGAGTACTCTAATAAGAAATAGCTAATTAAAACAACGTATACCTTTCTAAGTCAGCAGACCTCCCCCCCGCCTGTGCCATCAGTCCTATATGTCATTAGTTACCCCCAATGCCATCAGCTCCCCTGTGCCATCAGGCCCCTTTGCCTCCAGTTTGCCCCCCAGTGCCACCAGGTGCCTCCTGCTTGCCTCCCAGTGCCACCAGCTTGCTCCCAAGTGCCTTCAGGTGCCCCCCCATTGCCATAAGATACCACCAGCTTGCCCTCCAGTGCCATCAAGTGCCCCCCCAGTTCCACCATCTTGCCTCCCAGGGCCACCAGGTGCTTCCAGTTTGCCCCCCAGGGCCTCCAGCTTGCTCCCCAGTGCGCCTCCCAGTGCCTCCAGCTTGCCCCCCCAGTGCCACCAATTTGCCTCCTAGGGCCTCCAGCTTGCGCCCCCAGTGCCACCAGGTGCCTCCCAGGGCCTCCAGCTTGCCCCCCAGTATCTCCAGCCTGCCCCCAGGTGGCTCCAGCCTGACCCCCAGTGCCTCCAGCCTGACCCCCAGTGCCTCCAGCTTGCCCCCCCAGTGCCTCCAGCTTGCCCCCCCCCTCAGTGCCTCCAGCTTTGCCCCCCCCTCAGTGCCTCCAACTTTGCCCCCCCCTCAGTGCCTCCAGCTTTGCCCCCCCCCAGTGCCACCAGCTTTGCCCCCCTCCCAGTGCCACCAGATTTGCCCCCCCCTCAGTGCCACCAGCTTTGCCCCCCCCAGTGCCACCAGCTTTGCCCCCCCTCAGTGCCTCCAGCTTTGCCCCCCCCAGTGCCACCAGCTTTGCCCCCCCCTCAGTGCCACCAGCTTTGCCCCCCCCAGTGCCACCAGCTTTGCCCCTCCCCCTCAGTGCCACCAGCTTTGCCCCCCCCCTCAGTGCCACCAGCTTTGCCCCCCCCCCTCAGTGCCACAAGCTTTGCCCCCCCCCTCAGTGCCACAGCTTGCCACCCCTCTCCCACCCCGGTTCAGTTCCCTCCTGCAGCAGTTAACATGTAATACTACTTACATCTCCTGTAGAAGCGCCTCCGTACACGGCCCGGCTCTTTCATGGTCCCGCGCTGCACAGTCTTTCTGACGTACACACTGCGTCATGACGCAGTGTGACGTCGGGTCAAAGTGCAGCGCGGGACCATGAAAGAGCCGGGCCGTGTACGGAGGCGCTTCTACAGGAGATGTAAGTCTTATCTGTTAACTGCTGCGGCCGGCGGAGACCACAGAGCGGAAGTAATTTTACTCCCGCTCTGCGGTCACGTGACACAAACGAATTTGCATCGAGGATTTTTCTGTGTCAAATTCATCGATGTACTCGATGAATCGTTTCAGCCCTAGTCTGGAGCTCTGTTAAGATGCAGCCATCGCGAAGCGCCGCCTCCCGGAAGTCCCGTATTTTATTTTTTTTATTCTAGGGAAGAGGTGATATTAATTTTTATATTTAAAAAAATAAAATAAAATAAAACACTTTTTTTTTTACCTTTTTAAGTCACCCCAGATACCATCTAATGCAATCATTACATGGTATCTTGTATTCTATAATGCTCATCTGTGTATTATGGAATACTGAATCCAGTATATTCCAATGCAGTGTGGCCACCTACAGGCCTATATTGGAATATACTAGTAATCTGCCTGTAAGCCTTGTACAGGCTTAGGCCTATTACTACTACAGGTCTCAGCTAGGTGAGGGTGGCCCAGGCAGGGAAATGCGCTGCTTCCGGTTTTAGCACTCCCAGATGCCATGACCCCTTTAAAGACTGGACTCAAAGTTCAAAACAGAGATCCCTCTCATCATCTATTTATAACCAGGACTATGTGCAGGGTCTTATTAAGACCGGCGTCTAAAACGCTGGTCTTAATAAATGTGCCCCCATGTTACTACATTATCTTATTATTGAAGTATAATTATCCAGGGTCAGACAAGATGAAGAATATTAGAATCAAATCTCATTCCCAAACTTCTGTCCCCTTAGACCTTTCTCTGCAGTAATACTATAATGTAATATATTGCATTATAATATTTAGTCCCAAAAATATGTTAACATCTCATAACAAGTGGGTGCTATGAAACTGATGCCCCATTTTCTAAATGTAGTACAAGCCTTTTTTCAATATCTCATGAAAGAATGGCCATTTGGGACTCATTTCTAGCATAGATGGCCTGGGGGACATGATCTATTCATCACAGAGTTCCCATTGTAGAAGACAGAGGTGACATGATCACGGTCTCCAAATATTTACATAACTGATTATAGGAAATGTACTTCTACTTTCAAGTTGCATCACATAAAAAGCTAACTTCCCCTTTTTCTAATTCAGGATGTGAGGACTAGTGGTTACATAAGGTACTTTTTATTTGATCAGTCCATCATTAACTGTTAGATACGTGGACGAATTCTACAAGAAGACTTTTGTTCCCAAAAAACAACTAACACATAAATCAGAATAGAAATAATCAATATACAGTAAACATCTAACTAAAAGTGATGCAATCCCAACTGAAAGATCTCTGCAAAGTTTACTTTTTATGCTGCTCAAAAAATGTTTTCTTCTTTTAGTTTTTTTTCAGCAGCATTATGTCAGCAGTTTTATACCTTTGAAACTGGCTGAATTGCTGCATGTGCGCTTGGCAACTGAAGGCATCTGTTCATATGTGTCTGAACTGCTGAGAAAAATTATGATTTAATATATGCAAATGAGCCTCTAGGAGCAACTGGGGGGGGGGGGGGTCTTTCCCTTACACCTAGAGGCTGTCCTCTTTCTGCAGCTGACAAGCCCTCTCCACTTTGATTGACAGGGTCAGACAGTAAAATCTCATCACAGCTCATTTGCATACATTAAAACACCATTTTTCATAGCAATGCAGACACATATGAACATGGGACCAACACAGATCCCTTCAGCTGCCAAGTGCACATACATCAGGTCAGCCAACCATATACATTGCGACTATTTGGCCTTTTGTCTAGATCAGGGGTAGGCAACCTCCGGCACTCCAGCTGTAATGAAACTACAGCTCCCAGCATGCTTAATTGCCCTGCTCTTCTCGGAACTCCCATAAAAATCAGTGGAGCATGCTGGGAATTGTAGTTTCACAACAGCTGGAGTGATGAAGGTTGCTGGCCCCTGGTCTAGATGTTGAATCCGGTAGTTGATATGCTTCTGTGGAGAACATCATAGTCACCCACGTCATGCACTAGCACAGGGGGCTAGATTACAAACCAAGTTATCCCTACACAAGCGCCATATTAAGCTAAAATACCCTGCTTGCCCCAGATAACAACTGAACTCAATAAAATATTGCTGCTTCTAAAATAGCATATAAAATACTGTGAGTGTGTGCTCAATAAACTGGCAAGCCTAATCCTTAATATCCAGAACACACTACAGAAAATAACTATAGGATGTGCACTACCTGTAGGAGCCCTCCTATTCCTGCTCTCAATAGTGTGTGTACTCAGTTAACAGCACTGACATTACTGAAGAAATCAACTTGCTAGTGCTAGTCATCTAAAATGTAATCACTGCCCTCCGACATGTTTCTCTAGTCAAATTGGCTTTATCAGGGGTAACGGGCCTGGAGTGACTAATCTCCAGGTAGTAGTCAATGTTGAAATCCATGACTGACTCTCATTAAATTGATGGGATCCACTGGCATCAAAGGGGTTCTCTGGGCTTTAAATATTGATGACATATCTTCAGGATAGTTCATCAATATCAGATCGGCAGGGGTCCGACACCCAGCACCACTGCGATCAACTGTATGAAGGGAAGGTGCTTGCAGTGTGCACGTGTCGTCTCCCGCCTCCCAGACAAAACTGCAGATGTGAACCCAGTCTTATGCGATAGATGATCCAGCTCCAGCTCCTCCAGGCCATGAGGACCGCAGAGGCAGCTCATCTAGAAGAAACACTGCCCCAGAGAGCCTGCAGGGTCCCAGACTACAGAAGGTGTGTTAACTGCGGTGTATTTGTGTTAGCAGAGTGATCAAGCAATTAAGCTATACAGACTCCAAAGCAAAGTAGGGGGAAACACGTTCAGACACCACCGCAGTTCAGAACAGGCATAGCTAGAAGACTGCATCATTCAGTGGACACCTACAGCCACAGGTGCCAGAGTATATCCATAGGGAAAGGAATCCAAAGGGAGATATTGTCAGCTAGCAAACTTCTGAGTATCACCTTCTGCCACATTGCCAGCCACCACATCCCGTTTTCCACAAGGAGTAATTGCACATTTTTAGGAACTGCTGCTGGATTTGCTTCTGTTTTTGTTCTCAGTAAAAAAAGATGTTCTTTTTTCTATAATCTTTGACTGGTTCCTTCATATCACTTAGTCACTGCACTGAACCCCAGGGAGCTATGCTTGAGGGAGTACCTCTGGACACAACACAAAATCTCCACTCCCACTCCTAACTGCCACTCCCATCCTCTGCACCAGCATCTCAGGGCTTACTGCACATACATACCTCAAAATGGTATCAATAAACACTACAAATCGACCAGCAAAAAATGAGCCCTTACGCAGCTCCATAGACAGAAATATTTAAAAAAGTTAAGGATGCCAAAATATGGCAATGCAAAGACAATTTTTAACATTTTTTAAGTGTTAAAACATGGGAAAAAAATGATATAACTGTGGTATTGCTGTAATCATACTGAATCTCATAATAAAGTTAATAGGTCAGGTTTACCTCATAGTGAGCACTGTAAAAATGAAGCTCAAAAAACAATGGTGAAATTGCATTTTTTCCAGTTCTACCACTTTTAGATTTTTTCTTACAGTTTCTCACTATACAGTGCCTTGCGAAAGTATTCAGCCCAATTGTGGGTTACAATTGTGAAGTGGAACGAAATTTATTGGATCATTTAAACTTTTTTTGTAATAATAAAACTGAAAATTTGGGCGTGCAAAATTATTCGGCCTATTTACTTTCAGTTCAGAAAACTCACTCCAGAAGTTCACTGAGGATCTCTGAATGATCCAATGTTGTCCTAAATAACTGATGAAGATAAATAGAATCCACCTGTGTGTAATCAAGTCTCCGTATAAATGCTGCTCTGTGATAGTCTCAGGGTTCTGCATCATGAAGACCAAGGAACACACCAGGCAGGTCCGTGATACTGTTGTGGAGAAGTTTAAAGCCGGATTTGGATACCAAAAGATTTCCCAAGCTTTAAACATCCCAAGGAGCACTGTGCAAGCGATCATATTGAAATGGAAGGAGTATCAGACCACTGCAAATCTACCAAGACCCGGCCGTCGCTCTAAACTTTCATCTGAAACAAGGAGAAGACTGATCAGAGATGCAGCCAAGAGGCCCATGATCAGTCTGGATGAACTGCAGAGATCTACAGCTGAGGTGGGAGAGTCTGTCCATAGGACAACAAAAAGTCGAACACTTCACAAATCTGGCCTTTATGGAAGAGTGGCAAGAAGAAAGACATTTCTCAAAGATATCCATAAAAAGTCTCGTTTACAGAAGGTGCTCTGGTCAGATGAAACCAAAATCAAACTTTTTGGAAACAATGCAAAAGGATATGTTTGGCGTAAAAGCAACACAGCTCATCACCCTGAACACACCATCCCCACTGTCAAACATGGTGGTGGCAGCATCATGGTTTGGGCCTGCTTTTCATCAGCAGGGAGAGGGAAGATGGTTAAAATTGATGGGAAGATGGATGGAGCCAAATACGGGACCATTCTGGATGAAAACCTGTTGGAGTCTGCAAAAGACCTGAGACTAGGATGGAGATTTATCTTCCAACAAGACAATGATCCCAAACATAAAGCAAAATCTACAATGGAATGGTTCAAAAATAAACATATCCAGGTCTTAGAATGGCCAAGTCAAAGTCCAGACCTGAATCCAACTGAGAATATGTGGAAAGAGCTGAAAACTGCTGTTCACAAACGCTCTCCATCCATCCTCAAAGAGCTCAAGCTATTTTGCAAGAAAGAATGGGCAAGAATTTCAGTCTCTAGATGTGCAAAACTGATAGACATACCCCAAGCGACTTGCAGCTGTAATAGCAGCAAAAGGTGGCGCAACAAAGTATTAATGCAAGGGGGCCAATAATTTTGCACGCCCCACTTTTCAGTTTTATTATTACAAAAAAAGTTTAAATGATCCAATAAATTTCGTTCCACTTCACAATTGTGACCCACTTGTTGATTCTTCACCAAAAATTTAAAATGTTATATCTTTTTGTTTGAAGCCTGAAATGTGGCAAAAGGTTGAAAAGTTCCAGGGGGCCGAATACTTTCGCAAGGCACTGTATCGTATGGGATATTAAATTGTGCCATTAGAAAGTATCATTTTTTCTGCAAAAACAAACTCTTTATTCATATGACTATGTGAATGAAAGAAAAGTTAAAGGGGTTTTCCTGCGGGGGTCCCAGGTGTCAGACCCCCACCGATCAGATACTGATTACCTATCCTAAAGATAGGTCATCAGTATTAAAGTCTTGAAAAAGCCTTTTGAGGATGTCAAATAGAGGTGAGCAACGTTTTGAAAAATTTGATTCAGCAACTTCGCCAAAGTTCACCATGAAAATACATTTGTTCCGAATTAATTAATTACAAATCGCTATAAATCAGGTATACCCAGGCCACTCTGCCTTAGGGTATGGCCACACGGAGCGGTGTGCCTCCTTTAATTTAATAATGAATACCACACTGTATAGTCGATCTTGTTTGTTAATGGCTGCACGGCACCTTTAAACAGGGGCTGTTGCTAGTACGGGTTTTGGCTGGTTAGGTGGGGCGACAATATGCATATTATTGCTGTTCTGGCCTGCAAACTCCTGCAGGTTCTTTTACAGTAAACACAGAATATTAATCAACTCTGGCATATCCAGTTCTCCAACCCCAGCACTCTCCGGCTCTACAGGTGAGAGCTCTTCTTCTGCCATCTGCTTTTCCTCCTTTTCCACATCATCTAATATTGATGAGAATATGCCATCAGAAAGATCCAGCTCCTCCTCTCTCTGCATCTTGCTAATTTTTCTAGGACATGGAGACTTTTAGGGATGATTTGGAAGAAGTAAAGCCAGCAAAACATGAGGATGGTCATCATTAAGATCTGGCCCCTCTAAGGGATGCAGACAGGATGGTATCGGTTTGGAAGCTGGCCAAGGAATAATAAAGGCTTCCATCTTAATGGCACTGAAAGTAAATGTAGGAATAAATAAATAAAACTGACGCAGAATAAGTCTCCATGCACTCTCCCTACGCTGTCCCTACACTCTCACTATACCCTCCCTTCTCCAATATTCTTCTATTAATCATTTTCAGCAACACTGTCCCAAGCGCATTAGCGCTTACCATGTCTCTCCCTACACTCAGCTCCTGGGACAATGGTGGAGACCGCAAAAGATGAGGATTTTATAATGCTGTGACATCACAGGGGGTGATCTTGCATTCCCCAGCTTGTCTCCTCTACACTTACTTTCACTTTCTAACCTGTGTAGCCATCATTTTAGCAAAACCGATTTGTTACCACGAAGCATGAGAAAATTCAGATTAGTTTGGAATCAAATTTTTCCTAAACTTCGAACCAAATTCCGCTTCGGGTGCTTTGCTTCGCTCAACTCTAATGTCAAAATATGGTAATGCAAAGACCATTTTTTAATTTATATTTAAACATTAGAAAAACAATATAACTGTGGTATTGCCATAATCGTACTAACTCGCATAATAAAAATTACAGATTGGTTTTACGTCCTAGTGAACACTGTAAAAATGTTTTTTTTTCCTGTTCCATCCATTTTAGACTTTTTTATAGTAGAACATTTAACTTGTCTTGAAAAAACAAGCTCTTCGAATGTCCACAGGATAGGCCATCACTAGCTGATAGGCTTGGGTCGACACGCCATACACCTTCTGATCAGCTGCTTTGGTGTAATTCCGTTGGCGGAAGTCATTGCCAAAACTACACTGCTCCAGCAACCTTATATCAGAGGGAGCTCACTACTGCAGTGATGAGGGTGGACAACCATCTTAAAATGTTTGACTACCCCTTAGTAAATACAAAATGCTGGAAATGGTGCAAACTACATAAACAATATTGCAAACACATCATACATATGTCACAAGTCCTACTCCACTGACAAAACAGCTACAAACACTCCACAATCTTACAATCTCAACAGTCTTACAGTTTTAGTATATCTGCCCCAATGTCTTTAGAAGAAAATACTTGTTGCCTTGAATTGATCTTTGCAGCAATTTAAACGTTTTTCACAGAGGCTTAATATTGATGACCTAAAGGTCATCAATATTGAGACTCGGCTGATTGTTGGGGGTGTGTCACGCTCTGGTGTGGGGGGAAAAGCCACACCTAGCGTATGAGGGATGGGGACAGACAAAACCAGGGGACTGGTTACCTCCTGCAGAGGACCCTGAAACTAGGCCCTAGGCTGACTACCAGTATGAACAATCCTGGATGGTAGGAATGTTCATACACAGGAACCTAATCTAAATACACCCTAGGAACCCCTGCAGGCTAGTGACACCAGAGAGTACACCCGTTCCTCCAAGCGTAAGGAGGAACAGGAGACTCCAACAGGAAAACAACAAATGAAGAAAGAAAACTTAACTTAGGCCGAACTCAGCAACAGGATCTCAGCCGAGATCCACACCACTCTCAACCCAGTAGGTAGAAGCTATAAACCGCAAGGGATACTGGGAGAGGAAGGGGTAAATAGGGGAAAGCTGATTGCCAAGCGGCAACAGCTGAGGGGAAGAGGTGTGGTGAAGAGCACACAAACAAAGGGAAAGCCTGTCCAATATGTCACTTCGAAAGCCGTGCAGAACGTCTGATTCCAGACGCAGGCCTACTCGTGACAGGGTGACAGGATTCTGGCCCTCACTGATCTGATATTGCTGACCTATCCTGAGGACCCTGAGGATAGGTCATCAACTTATCCTGAGGATAAGCCACTGCACAACCCTTTTAAATTGGTTTTACAAGAGCACATCATTCTAATTCAGCCAATGGTAATATAATGCTCTCATGTAGGGATATAGCTAATGGAGGGGGGTGAGCATGTGCCCTTGAGAGGCACCTGTAAGCTTCTCTGGTAAAGCTAGGGTATGTAGTTTCAGGGCTGGTGCAGCAAACCAAATGTTCCTGCTAGGTGAAGGTAGATCTAGCTAGGACTCTGTTTATGCACTCAAACACCATAATTCTGATTGAGATAAAGATAAGAACTCTCCAAAGAGTCAATATTTGTCTTATATTTACTGATACATACTTCATCCCACCTTGTCAAAATGGTAGCATAAACACACACGACTAGCTCCTGAGAACCAATAAAATATTCAGTCCACGCTCCTTCCACCACTTCCTTTTATGTTAAAAATTTACAGAAAATCTGACCAAATTGTTACAGAAAGTGAAACCCTAATACCTTAATGAGTCGATGCAATCTGATATCAACCAACTGCCCTGATTCCCCAATGTAGTACACTGAACGTTTTATAGCACTTCAAGAATGTAGATCTGTATATACAGTTTACATTATATAGGACATCACTGGCCAGACATTTCAGTAAAACAAGACATTCTGACAGAAACAAGGTCTCTCTAGAGCAGTGGCCCCCAACCTTTTTTGCACCAAGGCCCGGTTTCTCGCTAGATAATTTCCCCAGGGCCCGGGGGTGTGTGTGTGGGGGTGGGGGGTGTTTGGATGGGGGGGGCGCTGCGGTTGTTGGGGGCGGAGCATAGTGCCCCCACACAGTAGTTATTCCCCATTAGTGCCCCCACACAGTAGTTATAGTAGCATAGTGCTCCCCACACAGTAGTTATAGTAGCATAGTGCCCCCCACACAGTAGTTATAGTAGCATAGTGCCCCCACACAGTAGTTATAGTAGCATAGTGCCCCCACACAGTAGTTATAGTAGCATAGTGCCCATAGTGCTCCTCTCCTTCAGTTTTCTACAATAAAAAAAAAAAAAAACACTTATACTTACCTCCATCAGCCTGGCAGCGCTGCGATGCAGGCCTCCTCTGGCCTGTGTCCCGCTCTGCACGGCTCAGGCGGCGTGATGACGTCATTACACCGCCTGAGCTGGCCTCTGATAGGCTACAGGCACTAGGCCTGCAGCCTATCAGAGGAACGGGCAGGGGAGACGCCTCTCCCTGCCCTGCCCCACCGCAGCACAGGCATCTGTATCACCGTCCACAATGGAAGCGCTTATCTCCTTGTCCCCTGCCACCACCGCGGCCCGGCAGACATCAATTCAGGGCCCGGTCCTGGGCCGCGGCCCGGTGGTTGGGGACCGCTGCTCTAGAGGACTTCTATTAGAGAAGAACACCACTTTATGTAGACCTTACGTTTCATACTGGCCATTTTCTTTAAAAGGCCTACTGATCTAGAAGATCCTTTTTCAATGCATCCTTGGATGTTTTATTGTACTAGGAAATCTTTAAAAGCCATTCTCTTTGAGAAGACCATTACTTTATCCAGAACAGATTTCCTGTGACAGATTTTCAGGTCCACCATACAGCATGTTATGCATACGGGCCTTTTTTTTTTTTTTTTTTTTTTTTAGAAGACACCCTCCACCACCATCTGTCACAAACAGATGGTACAGTATAATTTGTGACTCCAGAACTCTGAAAATAAAAGGGGTTTCCAGAAAAAGTGTTATATTATGGACATTATAAAGCTATAATAAAACAATTGTTTAATAAAATATATATTTTGCATGGAAATATTGTTCAGTACAGGGCACTGTATGAATGATGTCCCTGCTCTTAAGAAACAGGTTGTGCTACAAATAATAGATGTATTGGTAAACCTTGGAACACAATCATTATACTGTATCATTGTACTGTAAACCATCATTGACTATGGTCTAAACAAGCTTCAACCTTACCTATCGGTAGATCCTAATCAGACATTGATGACATAGTCTTGTGATATGACCTTAAAGGGGTGTCAGGTTCTAAACTTATCTCCCATCCACAAAATAACAGATAAGGATCTGCTTTTTGGGGTGGGGCCACTGTGACCCCCAGCAATCATGAGAACAAGGGTACCATAGCTCAGTATAAATGGAGCAGCAGGTTGCACTTTGTAGTTGCCTCTCCATTCACTCTTTAAAGGACTGCTGGAGATCACCAAACAGAGCTTTCTTGTAATTGATGGAGCTACCCATATATAAACCATACTAAAGATTCAACAATCCAGTTACCGTAAATTACCATTAAAGCAACATGGCTTAAAGGGGTTTTTCGAGTTATATATATTGATGACCTATCCTCAGGATAGGTCATCAATATCAGATCGGCGGGGGTCCAACACCCGACACCCCCGCCGATCAGGTGTTTGAAGATCGGCGGGGGTGATGTTAACTGACTCTACATTTACACAAGAGACTTGGGAACTTGTGATTGGTGGGGTCCCAGCTATTGGACCCCAATCAATCATACATCAACAACTCATAAAAAGAGATATTTGGCTTTCGAATTAAATGTATCGCAAACGTAAAAAGTTCACTAAACAGTGATATTATATTATGAAAGTCGGGCATTTAAGTAGAAGCAGCAATGGTGATTTCCTCATCTCAAACAACTTATTGAAACAAAAGCCATCACCAGTGGTAGGTGTACCCCACAAAAATGTCAATGTCTCAATAACTTGTTATGTGGCCTTGAACAGCAATTACAGCTTGACAATGACGTCTCATGCTATTCACAAGTCAACTTACTGTCTGCTGAGACATGGCAACCCACTCTTCTTGAAGGGCGGCCCTCAGGTCATTGAGGTTCTGGGGTAAAGCGTTACGAGCCTCTACACGGCGACTCAGCTGATCCCATAGGTTTTCAATGGGATTCAGGACTGGAGAATGTGCTTGCCACTCTATTTGAGGTATCCCAGTCTCAAGCAGCCATTCCCTAATGATGCGACCTCGATGAGCTGGTGAAATTAGGCCTGTGTTGCTCATGCAAAGGCACAATGACTGGATTAATGATGTTATTCAAGTAGTATGGGCTTGTCACTGTACCATTCACAAAGTGTAGGGCAGTTCTGTATTGACTAGACACACCTGCCCACACTGTAACACCACCACCACCACCACCACCAAAGGCTCGTCTGATGACAATAGTTAGCACTCTCCTTGACGTCTCCAACATCGTTGGCGGCCATCATTTCGGCTCAGCTTGAATCGACTTTCATTTACAGCACTGAGGCCCACTGGTCCCTTGACTTGCATAGATGCTCCCTGGCCCATGCAAGACAATGATGCCTGTGCCTGGTGGTGTAGTCAGGTACCCTTGCAGGTCGTCTAGTACGCAGACCACGCTGATGTAAACGGTTTCAAATGGTCTCACATGACACTTGGGTGCCTCTCACCTTTTTTAAATGGGCCTGGAGTTGTGTGTTATTCATCATCCAGTTCCATAGGGAATTGTACACAATGAAGTGGTCATTAGTGTGGGATGTGGCCAACGGAAGTCTACTTCTATGCCTTTCTGTGAATCTTCCAGTCCCTCTGTATCTCTGTTGCAACCTTCTGATGACACTCTGCGACACTCAGTGTCATCTCAGTGGCCACTTCCATCTGAGAGCATCCTGCTTGAAGCCTCACACTGACGAGGTACTGTTGATGAGTTGTTAGGTGTCATCTAGGTCTCATGGTGTCAAAATGTGAACAGCGTGATGAGGAGGACTGTTTAAATACCAATTCTAATTGAACCAGGAAATTTTTTGGGTGATTCATGGATCAAACACCTGTTGTGAATTTTGCAGTTAAACTCTTTGTTAGAGAACAGCAAGATGTGCAAAAAGTACTGAAACGTTGAACAGTTGGACATGTGCATTCAAAAATTTAGAGAATGTCACATTAAGTTTACCTTTAAAGGTTAGAGTGCCTTTTAGGTTCATCCTGAAATTTCACCCACACGCCAAAGATCCCTAACTTTTTGTGAGTAGTGTATATATATATTTAAATACCCTGTGTCACGGGAGGCCGGCGACGCGCTCCCTCCGCGCAGCGCCGCCGGACCTCTCCGCCCCCCTAGAGACGAGCAGTAGGAAATTGAAGTGCTGGTCTGGTCAGCCAGCACTTCATCAGTTAATTTGTCTGTTGGGTTTTTAGCCATGTGGTGCTGATCACACCACATGGCTACTTTGCATTGTTTTGACAGCTTGCTCCGCCTCAGGTCATGTGATGCTGGCCACATCACATGATCCTGGGCGGGCTATTTAAAGATGGCTACTGCCCTTTCACATTGCCTGTTATTAGTTTTTCTGGTGCAGTGCTTGCGTTTGTTCCCTGAGAGATATTCTGGTTTTCTTGACTCCCGGCTTTCTGACCTCGACTTCGATTTTGCCTCCTCCTCTAGTTTTGACGTTCCCTCCAGGTTTACTCAGCTTGTTGACAATTCTCTTATTGTGTTTGTATTGTTCTGTGTTGTTCGTCTCGTGTTTCCCTTCCCTGCCTTCACTTATACAGTATAGGAACTGTCGCCCAGTTACGGTTTGGCTACCTAGGGCCTATACTGTAAGTAGGTAGGGTCAGAGGTGGGGTTCAGACAGGGCTCACTATTCCCTGTGTTCCTGTCGTGACAAAATAACAGGCCCGTACCATATGGAGCAGTTGCGAGCACTCACGGACCAGGTACAGGGCATGACGCAAGTAATCCAAGACCTGGCCGAGAGGCTCCAACACCAGGAACAGCTGCAGACTGCGCCTACAGCTGTTTCTGCCGTTCCTAACTCAACTTTGGAACCCCATGTTAAACTCCCCGATCGATTTTTTGGGGACCGTAAGGCTTTTCACTCTTTTAAGGAGAGCTGTAAACTTTACTTTAGGCTGCGTCCGCACTCCTCGGGACCCGAGCAGCAGCAAGTCATGATTATTATTTCCCTGCTGCAGGGTGATCCGCAGGAGTGGGCCTTTTCTTTACCGCCTGACTCTCCCTGTCTTCTGTCTGTGGAAACCTTTTTCCAGGCTTTAGGACTTTTGTATGAGGAACCTGACTTGGCCGCTGTTGCAGAGACTCAGCTTAGAGACAGCCGACAGGGGAACCGTCCAGTGGAGGACTACTGTGCTGAATTTAGAAAATGGTGTGTGTCCTCCAATTGGAATGACCCAGCGTTGAGAAGTCAGTTCAGGGTGGGGCTTTCAGATCACCTTAAGGATTTACTTGTTAGTTATCCCACCCCTGACTCCTTAGAGGCGACTATGACTCTAGCTATCAAGTTAGACCGTCGGTTTAGAGAGAGACTGAGGGAACGTTCAACTACCCCCCAAGTGGTCATTTTTCCAGAAGTTTCTTCCCAGACTCCTACTCCAGTCCAGGCCCAGGAGGAGCCTATGCAGTTGGGCGTTACCTTGAGGGATCAGAGACGCCTGAAGGGAGCCTGTTTTTATTGCGGTGAGACGAACCACTGGCTTCAGCAATGTCCTAAGCTTCCCCCATCAAGGAGGTCTCCCTCTGGAAACAAGGTACTCCCTGCGGTGGTAAGAAGGAAAATTTTGTTACCGGTTGCCATTTCTTTTGATCAGATCTGGGGGTCTGGGAGAGCTTTCATTGATTCTGGATCTGCATGCAACTTTATAGATTTTGATTTTGTGCAATCCTTGGGAGTCCCTCTTATTCCTCTCAAGGAGGTAATCCAAATTATTGCACTTGACTCCACCCCTCTGAATTGTGGAGGAGCGGAGTTTTGTACTCCTGAGGTAACTCTTACTGTTGGAATTTATCATGTAGAGATCTGTTCCTTTTTGGTGTTAAAGAATTTACCTGCTGACCTCGTTCTAGGTCTACCTTGGTTGCAGGATCATAATCCTGTAATCAATTGGTCATCAGGTGAATTAGAGAAATGGGGGCCTAACTGTAATGTCTGTTGCAAATCAGTGTTGCAGTTGGGGGTTACTAACGAGTCTGTAATCTTGCCAGGGTATATCAGGGATTTTATTGATGTATTTACTATGTCTGAAACAGATTTTCTTCCTCCCCACCGCCAGTATGATTGTACCATCGACATTATTGAAGGATCCAGATACCCCAAGGGCCGTATATACAACCTCTCTACTCCAGAGCGTCAGTCCATGAGAGAATACCTCAAGGAGAGTCTGGACAAGGGTCATATCCGGCCTTCGGTTTCTCCCATGGGTGCTGGTTTCTTCTTTGTCAGTAAGAAGGATGGAGGTTTGAGACCTTGTATTGACTATAGGGAACTTAACAAGATCACAGTTAAGAACAGGTATCCCTTACCTCTTATTCCTGACTTGTTGAACCAGGTCCAAGGTGCTTGCTGGTTCTCTAAATTGGATCTGAAAGGGGCTTACAACCTTATTAGAATCAGAGAGGGTGACGAGTGGAAGACTGCCTTCAACACCCCGGAGGGACATTATGAGTATTTAGTAATGCCTTTCGGGTTGAGTAATGCACCTGCAGTTTTCCAGAACTTCGTAAACGACATTTTCAGACCTTTTATTGGGAGGTTCATGATCGTCTACATTGACGATATTCTCATTTTTTCCGCTGACTGGGAGTCTCACGTTGCTCACACTAGACAGGTGTTAGAGGTCTTACGTGAGAACAAATTGTTTGTAAAGAAGGAGAAGTGCATATTTGGTGCCCAAGAGGTGGCCTTTTTGGGGTATATTCTTACTCCTTGCGCTTTCAAGATGGACCCAACTAAGGTGCAAGCTATTCTGGATTGGGTGCGACCGTCTTCTCTGAAGGCGCTCCAACGTTTCCTAGGCTTCGCTAATTTCTACCGAAAATTTATAAAAATTTTTCGGTAGTAGTTAAACCTATCACGGATCTAACTCGTAAAGGAGCTGATCTGGTGAATTGGTCCCCGGCTGCCATAAAGGCTTTTGAAGATCTTAAGATTTGTTTTACGAATGCTCCCATACTGATTCAGCCAGATCAGAATAAGCCTTTTGTGGTTGAAGTGGATGCATCTGAGGACGGTGTTGGGGCTGTACTATCTCAGGGCTCTTCCACCTTAACCAACCTCAGGCCATGTGCCTTCTTCTCTCGCAAATTTTCTCCGGCTGAGAGAAATTATGATATAGGCAATAGGGAACTGTTGGCCATTAAGTGGGCATTCGACGAATGGCGGCATTTTTTGGAGGGGGCTTTGCATCGTATCACGGTCCTCACGGACCATAAGAATCTTATGTTCCTTGAATCTGCCAAGAGGTTAAATCCCAGACAGGCAAGGTGGGCTTTGTTTTTTACCCGTTTTGATTTCTGTGTTACCTTTAGGCCCGGAAGCAAGAATGTTAAGGCTGACGCCTTGTCACGGAGCTTTCAGGCATGTCAACCTCCTGAGGCCCCCCCTGAGCCTATTTTGCCAGCCGACATCTTCATAGCTGCCACCTCACCTGTCTTAACCGAGGAAATCTTGGCCGGACAACATCTTGCTCCCACTGATACCCCCTTTGATAAATTGTTTGTGCCTGCACCATTGCGTTTGCGACTTCTGGGTGAGTGTCATGATTCTGTTTTGTGTGGACATCCTGGGGTCAATGCCACCAAGGATTTGATTTGCAGGAATTTTTGGTGGCCTTCGATTTCCAGAGATGTTCAGGCTTTTGTGTCCGCATGTAACATTTGTGCCCGGTCAAAAACTCCCAAGACACGGCCTATGGGCGAGTTACATCCATTGCCCATACCTGGTAGACCATGGTCCCACCTGTCCATGGACTTTATCACCGATCTGCCATGCTCTGAGGGTAAGACCGTGATCTTGGTTGTGGTGGATAGATTTAGCAAGATGTGTCATCTTATTCCTTTAAGCAAATTACCATCTGCAAAGGTTCTGGCTTCTGTGTTTATTGATCACATCATCAAACTTCATGGAGCCCCTGAAAATATCGTGTCAGACAGGGGTGTACAGTTTGTGTCCAGGTTTTGGAAGGCCTTCTGTCAAAAAATAGGTATTTCTCTGTCCTTCTCATCGGCCTTCCATCCTGAGTCCAATGGTCAGACCGAGCGTACCAATCAATCCGTTGAACAGTTTCTTAGGTGCTATGTTTCTGACAACCAACATCAGTGGTCCAGGTTTTTATCTCTGGCTGAGTTTGCCTTGAATAATCGCGTTAATTCTTCCTCTGGGATGTCGCCGTTCTTTTGCAACATGGGTTTCCATCCTCGTTTTGGTTCTTTTTCGTCATCCAATTCTGTGGTCCCAGAGGTCAATAGTGTCTCCCAGGAACTGTGCACAGTTTGGGCACAGGTTCAGTCGAACCTGGAAAGAGCCCAACTTATCCATAAGACTAAGGCAAATAGGAGACGTTCTAAGGGGGTTGAGTTCAAGGTGGGGGACAAGGTATGGTTATCCTCTAAGAATCTGCATATGAAGGTACCCTCTTATAAGTTTGCGCCTCGTTTTATAGGTCCATATGAGATCATCAAGGTGATCAACCCGGTATCGTTTAAATTACGCTTGCCTGATTCCTTTCGTATACATGATGTCTTCCATAAGTCTTTGTTGAAGAGGTTTGTTGCTCCCGTGTGTCCTGAGGAACAGCCTTCACCTCAGGTTGAGGTGGCAGGACAAATGGAGCATGAGATAGCTGACATCATTGATGTGAGGAAAGTCCGGAACTCCTTTCAATATCTTGTGCATTGGAGGGGGTTCGGTCTGGAGGATAGGTCATGGGTCCCGTTGAGCAGGATGCATGCGGATACTCTTATCCGGGAGTTTCATCTGCAGCATCCTGAGAAACCGGCTCCCCCTGGAAAGGGTCCGGTGGCCCCTCGTGAAGAGGGGGGTACTGTCACGGGAGGCCGGCGACGCGCTCCCTCCGCGCAGCGCCGCCGGACCTCTCCGCCCCCCTAGAGACGAGCAGTAGGAAATTGAAGTGCTGGTCTGGTCAGCCAGCACTTCATCAGTTAATTTGTCTGTTGGGTTTTTAGCCATGTGGTGCTGATCACACCACATGGCTACTTTGCATTGTTTTGACAGCTTGCTCCGCCTCAGGTCATGTGATGCTGGCCACATCACATGATCCTGGGCGGGCTATTTAAAGATGGCTACTGCCCTTTCACATTGCCTGTTATTAGTTTTTCTGGTGCAGTGCTTGCGTTTGTTCCCTGAGAGATATTCTGGTTTTCTTGACTCCCGGCTTTCTGACCTCGACTTCGATTTTGCCTCCTCCTCTAGTTTTGACGTTCCCTCCAGGTTTTACTCAGCTTGTTGACAATTCTCTTATTGTGTTTGTATTGTTCTGTGTTGTTCGTCTCGTGTTTCCCTTCCCTGCCTTCACTTATACAGTATAGGAACTGTCGCCCAGTTACGGTTTGGCTACCTAGGGCCTATACTGTAAGTAGGTAGGGTCAGAGGTGGGGTTCAGACAGGGCTCACTATTCCCTGTGTTCCTGTCGTGACACCCTGCTGGTCTTCTGCCACTGCTCTGGTCCCCACCAATTCAGTTCCCACTAAGCCTGCAGTGGTCACAATCCAATCATCATTGATGTGACCATGGCAGCCAATAACTGGCCCCAGTGGTCACATGAGCATGAACTGCACATGACCACTGAGGCCACTGATTAGTTGCAGTGGTCACATGAATGATAAATGCCATGTAACCACTGCAGACTCTGCAGCTGGGATCAAAGAGGCAGGGATCAGAGCGGAGTGGAGCTGTGGCACAGGACCAGCAGCACTTTTAATGCTGAGTGCATTTTTTAAATTCATTTTACACATCCCATACTCTGGGCAAAATCTCAGAAAACCTCTTTATGGATGTCAGGTCCTATTGATGAATTTTGAATGTGATCAATAAGACACATCAATATTGCAACTGTTTGTGTGTTATTCGTTTAGTTATGGTTCATTATCTATAGTTGTGACCTAGATAGCTATCACACCACATTTATTAGTAATCAATGCAGAAATCCAGATGTGCCCTTTAAAAGATAAAAACACTCCGATCCAGCATCACATCTCCCATTTTGGCTATTTCTGGTCCACACCTGACCACACGTGATGAGGGTCCATGACTGCTGCTGCCATCACTGGCCTCAGTGGTCACATGTGCTAGAACAGCACCTGATGTGGCCGGAACGGGAGATGTGGTGCTGGAACGGCTTGACTGTGAACAGGCGAGTAGTGTTTTGTTTTTTTTGTTTTTTTTTTATGGCACATGTTCTGAGCGCTAAGGCTAATCAACCACTTCAAGTGTGTAATGAAGTGCATGCAAATTTGATAGTTGAGTAATCTGGAACAAACAGTACATGTAAAATAAAAAAAAGGAAGTATATAATGACTTTATTGCTGCCAGCATCCCATCTGCAAACTATCATAGAAAACTTCAATGAAGCCATGTTCTCCAAACCTTCTTACAAAGTCATCTATAGACCAAACCTGCAGAATGTCACAGAAGACCCCAAATAGCCACAATGGTGTGGGCTCCATGACGGAATTTAAGTTTCAGTTGGGTTCACTGTTCAGGTCTAAAATTAATATTCTGAATTCTTGCGGTTTTGAAAATGAGGAAGAAGTAATGTTACTGACGGTTGCTTTGTGTCGGTATTAATGGGTGGAAGACTCCACAGAGTTTGTTTCCGTTGGAAGTTGCCTCGTACAGTACCTTCTGTTGGTGCCCTTCCATATGGTGTTTTGTTACACAGTGTACAATCAGCATACAGTATTGTGCCATACATTGGACAAATAACACTTCTGTACATCACCATAGGCTGTGAAAATAATGTAATGTATAGTGCCTAGGTAACAGTGCCACACAATGTCAATAATGCCAAGAGTCCCCAAATAATAGCTCTCCTAGGGGTTGCTGTTGCCTTGTGCACCTCGCACACCCCACAGGCTGACCTGGGCTTCTATGTACAGTATAATAGTTACATTTTAAATGGATGCAGACAGAGCCAAGTTCAGATAAGATTAAAAGTGTCTCTCCAAATTCTAAATACTGTAAACTGTCTGAGGTTGGGTAAGGCCCTGGGAACAACACATATACTTCCAACAGACACAGGATCCCATCCTGCCTGGTATACTGTTTTTACTGTACTTTTGTAGGGAACACGATAGTCTACCATACTATTCCATGCTGCAATAAATAAATAAATAAATAAATAAATAAATATTCCTATGTATACCAGGCACTCCCAGCTCCCCACTATATTGTATGCTATATTAAATGGTGGCATTAGAACATGCAACTTGTCCTACAAAAATCAAGCCCTCATATGGCTATGTGAACAGAAAAATAAAAAAGTTATGACCCCAGAAACGCGGGAAGTGAAAAATGACAATGCAAAAACGAAAAAAAAAAAACCAAAACATTAAAATTTTATTTTAATTTTGCATAAAAAATGAGATATCATTCTTGCATTTGAAATTGTTGGTGGTGAGCACGTATAGAAAGGAAATATCGGGAACCACTATTCTCCATGCCAAAACAAATCACCCACAGCACACTGAAAGCAATACCTGTAGGTGAACAACGTAATAAGAGCAAAATGTAACTGTAGCAGTAAGGCCGTGTTCACACAAGAGAGCAATAAGATTAAACAAAGGTTGAACAAATGGGGTTATCCCACATGGATGTTCAATCGGGGGTGGCATAAGGTCAATAAAATTGCACACTCTACTTTGCTGTTTTCTAATCTGGGATTAAACACGCTAAATTCCAGTATGGATATTCAAAATGAAGACAAAAACACTAAACAAATTACAGTAAATCTAGAAATTACAAACAAATTGATTTAGCACCAACTTTGGTTTTACAGCACAGTATCCGGCAAATAATTCCTCAAATACCTGCCTATACTGCATGAAGATGAGAACCTTGGCTCTATTCTATCCAAGGGCTGTAGGACGGCATAAAGAAAAGCCCCTACAGTGGGACAACTCATAGCACCTAGTGTGCCGAGAGCACTACAAAATACCAGAACGTGGTTACACTGTACGGGCTTCTATAGGTGCGGGACCCACCCATTCAGGAGGTGTTCATTTCCCAAATCAAAAGCTTCAGTGATTCAAGTCAAATGATACACTACCAAATAACATTTTCGTGATTTTCATGGGGGAAAAAACGCAAAATTATAATTATTATTAACCGCAAAATTAAATCACTACCTTGTGGTGGGGGTGGGGGGCAAAAAGTGCCTTTTACTGGAACATGAAGCATTCTGGATGCTCAAATTACACACTTTGTAACGAAATCCCAGCAGACGCTTGTTGTATTCAGTTCATATGTTCATTTAATCTTAGAGGTATACATCCATATAGAGGACGCGTTTCGGCCCGTCCAGCCTTTATCAACACAGGCTGAAACGCGTCCTCTTTATGGATGTATACCTCTAAGATTATATGAACATATGAACGGAATACAACAAGTGTCTGCTGGGATTTCGTTACATTGCATATTGGGACTTTGCTCCTTCCCGTGACGGCACGTTATTGATCGAGTGCTGACCTTGATTTACTGCAAATTAAACACTTGTCATCCACATGGCCTGAATTTCCACAAAGATTTGATGACATTTTATTGAAATCCATTCCATTAACACTAAGTTTTTTCACCAAGCCAGTGAGTTTTAAAGTGTGCATCGCGCGGGGCAAGGGCTTTTTTGTTTACATTTTACACTGCTAGGAGGAGGCTTCTGCCTAGCAGTGTTCCTGATGACATCACCGGCACGGCATTTTACAGGCTAGGGCAACGCTAAAGCCTGCCCATTAGTGCCGGTGACATCACCGGGAACACTGCTAGGTGGAAACCTCTGCCTAACTTAACCACGGAGAGCCCAGTACGTCATCGCATCTGCAGAAAAAGCCCTTGCCCTGCGTGATTCAGCACAGAGAAAGGGAGAACATCGGAGCATGAAATGCTCCAATGCTTATGTCAGAGGGGCTGAGTGGGGGAAGAAGGGGATGTGTCCAAGTTCAGCTCTGAACCCAGACAGCCCTTTTAAGTCTCTTTACCTGTGTCTGTGATTAAGATCGAGGTATCAATTGAAACGCATCAGTTGGCATCAGGCTGTGTGTCTTTAAATGCATTTGGCATAAAGCATGATTTTTTATTACTCCCTGTATCCATTTTTGTTTGCTGTACAAGATTCCACGTGGGTTTGAACATACCCTGGATCCGTGACAAGCCTTGGATTACACTTCAATTGGTGCTGGAGTTCCACTTTATACATTCATTAATACATATTTACATTCTGCATATAGCATTAATTCTTCATTTGCGTTCCTCTGTGATTCCACCGCGAAATATACACTTCTAAAGGAAGCATAGGGGAATGGCTCAATGCAGAATTCTAAGGAGCGCTGCTCTGGAATTGTTATTTCATGGGAATACAAACATTTACTAGTCAGAAGATCTGACTGGCCATCTTTAACGTGACTGCTGCTACTAGTTTTTGCTGCACGGATGGTTACATGTACATCCCCTGTATGAGGGCGTATGATAGCAAGACAGTTCAAATAATATTTTTAGGAAAGAAAAGCAAAGTCATAAAGATGAGGCATCCTAGAAAACATGTCATGATAACACAGAGGCCTCTCAATATTTTTCCTGACAAGCAGCATGGATGAATCAGAGTCTATAAAGCTGATGTCAGCTGATGTCAACTCACTAAGATCCGTCAAGTTCCTGAACGGCCATATTTACAAAGCAAGTGATTCATGTAATGACACGATGACATAACCCAGCAGCGGGAGACTCTGCTACGAGAACTGCAGATTGGGGCCCTGAAAAATACATCCCTGCATAAGCATCTCCGTTTTGAAAGGCTTTGTTTTATTTTTTTTGCACTCATGTTTGCAATTTCGATTTCATATATTCTAGAATTATTCATAGCCAGTTTTGGAGTATGAATACATTTTGAATTCTATCCACAGTATTGTTGTCTTTTGCAATGATGTTTCAACTCATATTAGATGGCACATTGACATTACATGATTTGCAAGTAGGCACAGATCCTTTCAACTGCATTAAAAGGCATCTGTCAGCAGTTTTGTACCTATGACATTGGCTGACCTGTTACATGCGCTCTTTGCAGCTGAAGACATCTGTGTTGGTCCCATGTTCATATGTGGCCGCATTGCTGAGAAAAATTAAATTTTAATATATGCAAATGAGCCTCTAGGAGCAACGGGGGCGTTACCGTTACACCTAGAGGTTCAACTCTCTCTACAATTGCTGCGTCCTCTGCACTTTGACAGGGCCAGGCAGGCGTTATGATGTTTTCAATGCCTGGCCCTGTCAAAGTGCAGATGGCGCAGCAATTGCAGAGAGAGCAGAGCCACTAGGTGTAATGGCAACGCCCCCGTTGCTCCTAGAGGCACATTTGCATATAGTAAAACATGATTTTTGTCATCAATGCAGGCACATATGAACATGGGACCAACACAGATGCCTTTAGCTGCCAAGAGCGCTGCGCCATTCAAAATAATTGACATGCTGCAGATTTTCAAATCTTCACGGCAAGTCAATCTGCACAGAAAAAACACATAAGATTTGCAGCGTGTGAAGGCACCCTTAGGATAAGTTCAAAAGTGACTGAAAATCCAGCTGGAAAAAAAACACATAAAACACATTACATGTATTACATTGCGGTTTGTTTGTTTTTTTTGTGGAAAAGCCAGCAGATTTCACACTCTCCATTGGAAACTGCTGTATATATTGACATGCTGTGGATTTCACCAATTTCCATGCAGATTTATGTACATATGTGCTCCATATCCGCACCGAAATAAAAATTTCTAATTGCAGATTGTGGTGCAGATTAGATGCAGTTTTGCGACAGATCTCACCCTTCATTTGGAAAAAGCTAAAACCACAAACATAATTGACATGCTGCAGTTTTCGAAATGCGGCAGGTCAATTTCCGCAGACAGGATCATCATTATAATCATCACATCAGCAGGTGTACGAGTCTCGGCACCTCCACAATCAGCTGTTTCAGGGAGCTGCGGCACTCACCGGAGCTCTGGTGAGTACAGCCGGCTCCCGAAAGCGTTGTAGATTGTATAGCTGTGGTGCTTGGTATTGCAGATCAGTTTCATTCACTTCAATGGCGCTGAGCTGTAAGTAGGCCATGTGACCAATGTACAGAGATGTCACATGGCTTAGGAAGAGGATGCCGCACTCTTGGAGCCCCTGGCGTCTTCTAACAGCTGATTGGCAGGTGGTCCCAGGACCTTAGGGAAGGTCATCAATATTAATTCCCAAATAACCCCTTTAAAAGCTAACCTCTCCTTCAGTTGTGGTTATGATTCAATTTGCTGCCAAAACCCTTTATCACCATAAAATGGCTTTTTGGCTGCCCCTTCCAACCAGGGCACTTGTCCCACCAGCACCTTAACTTATACCCGCACACAGCACTGATCTAATGTTCCAAACTGTAAAGCTCAAAAATTGGATGGGTTTGGTCTGTGAAGATCAGAAGCACTGGGCCTATACATGAAATCCTATTAGGGATAGACTGGAGAGGATATACAGCAGTATAGTGACTCATGTAGCCACTGTACATGCCACCAGGGTTGCCAACCGTCCAGAAATTTCTGGACAGTCCGTAAAAATAGGTAACTTTTTTCCTCTGTCCGTGAAAAAAAATAGAGGTGTCCGTGATTTTTTTGAGGCTGGTGGTACCTTACTAGATTATTTTGGTGGTAAATATCATCATTTTACAGCTCACAGTAAATGGTGGTAATGAGTTCTGATCAGTATATTGAGCTATAGAGCTGTATTACTTATAATATTTATCCTTTTATTATGGTTTTCCAATTTGTCCGTAAAAAATGTTGGCCGTCCGTGATTTTGGGATAAGTTGTCCAGAAAAAAGAAAAATTCGGGTTGGCAACCCTGCATGCCACGCAACATCTGAATAAACTTTGGATCAAAATCCCTGCAACCAAAATCTTCATCATTCATCAACTACTTTTCAATAAGCCTCACTCATGGGGTGTTCCTAATACCGGCACAGGTACTACAAGGAAGAGATTATTGGTGTGAACTGAACCATTTTGTGAAGCTAGTGTTGTAAATTTCTAGTAAACATGGACTTTGTACTATGTAAGAGAAGGGCATAGGCGGATTCTATGAGGGGAATGTTATTGTGAGGGGAATTTCAGAAGGCCATTTTGCTCGAGTCTGCATTGTTATAATTTGCATAAAAGGAATTAAACATCAAATTTTGTTTGATAAATTTGGCACATCTTTGGATATGTCTTGAGATGTTACACCAGTTTTTGTGAATTATTTTTTTTGCAACTTTTTGAAAAAGTAGATGATTTTGAAATAAATCTACTTCTCTAGGAAAAGACCCCCACTTTCTCACCTACTTTTAAAGAGTGGCAAGAGAACAAACACGCACCCCTGGCAGATCCCCACCAATCAGCTAGTGATGGTGTCTCCTGAGGATAGGCTATGACTTGGAAAAGGCTGGACAACCCTGTTAAAGACTCCCTGATGGAAATTTATTAGGTTTGTATGCAAAAGTAAAAGAAGTCACAAATATTTGCTGTTTTACACTGCCAGATTTATCAATATGTCTTTTTATTAAAAAAAAATCACAAAATCACTGTAGAATGGCTGGTATTGGAAAACTTAAAGGGAACCTGTCATCTCCGAAACACCCCCTGAACTAGAGTAAGCGTTGTATAGTGTAAGTGATGCTGAATCCGATTATGTAAGTTTTATCTTCATACTCACTTCTATTCCGACACTGTGCTCCCACAAACCTGCAGTAAAATGCATTGAGAGGACTCTTCTTTGAGTCCTCTCCATTATATGAGTGAGCACCAGAGTCCAGTGAGTGCATTTTACTGCAGGTTTGTGGGAGCACAGCGACGGAATGGAAGTGAGTATGAAGATAAAAATTACATATTCGGATTCAGCACCACTTACACTATACACTGCTTACTCTAGTTCAGGGGGTGTTTCGGAGATGACAGGTTCCCTTAAGTAGCATTTCTACACAAATTTGGTGCACCTTTCACCAACACTGCCGTTTCACTACCAAAAATGAAATTCTTAACATATGTGATGCTGAAGGGCAGATATTTATTTTTCAGTTAGTTTTACCTTTCTGATGTCTGCATTCAGCCCTTAGCAACCCTATTTCTTTGTGCCTCTATTTCAGCATCTTCCTAAAATGGCCTCTGCCGCACTTCCTGTGGTGATGTTTGCCCTGTCCTTGAGGCCATCCTGTATTTTACTCACTTCCCATAAGCATTTGCTCTCCTCACATGAACTAGCAGGACCAATCAGAATGCAGATAACCTCCCCCCACTACCCCAGAGCAGTGTGTATCCTCTCACATACTGCAATTACATCAAATCACTAAGCATTTGTATCAGCCTCTTAATAGTCAACTGTCAGCTCTGCAGCTGTTCCCTCATTCTCCTTCACACTGACAGAGGGGTGGGGGGCTACTTTAGCTGCTCATATCTCTGGTTTGGTACCAGCTAGAGATATGGGCTTTTATTGTCTGAGAGCTGACATTCCAAGCTTTCAGACAATACCAGAATGACAGCTCAGGGCTGAGTTCCTCCTACCAGTGCTCTCCCGTCTCTTATTTATATCAGAGAGGAGATGGCCTGCACATGACAACGCTGTGAGAAGAGGCTGCAGAATAGGAAGGTAGCACACATTTGTGGGAGTTATCAGATAAAACTGAAAATGATTACATTTTAAAGCACAAAATCACTTATACAGCAGGGTGTACTATACCATCAGGGTATAAAAAATGAAATTGCAGTTACACTTTAAACAAAAAAGTGACTTCGAAGTCCATTACAGTACATTCCATCCTGTTTACATGCCTGCCCTGTCTACCTCATAGTAGATCTGGGCCAGGGTATCAGTTTTCTGGAATGTTCCTTTAAGCCTTCAAGTTTTGGTTTCCAAAACAGTATCCAGACCTGACTGTGTGGCCATATGCTTGTAGTCTTATTTTTCATATAAAAAGCTTAGTACATGAATGCACAGTAATTGGAACCTACCTGCACGGAAAGTTGGTTCTCATTGTTCTGTAAAATTCTATAGGTGTACACACACTTCTGGTATCTGAAAACACAAGTAGTACCATTATGCAGTATCCATGGTAGATACCTACACTATCCAGTTTCCGCTCATTAACACTAGTTCCTTAGAGGACACACATGTCATTCTGACCATCTTGATCAAGGAGGCATTCTTCCACCTGACCACCTGAATAATGGGACTGATGTACGTGACTTGTTTTAGAGCTTTCTACTGGTGTGCACAAAACAAAATGTGGAGTTGTTCTCCACAGTCCAGACTGCTTCAGGTTCTATACACATTGGGGGTCATTTACTATGACCCCCTATACCAGAAATTGGCGCAAAAAAAGTTGCAAACTGCAGGTTTGCGACTTTTTAAACACCATTGCACCTAAAAGGCTGGTGTTCAAAAGGCTAGTTTTTGATGAATAACCCCCATTGTATTTGACCAGTTATTTAAAAATAGGAATGGGGGAGCATGATGTTAAATCAATGAACCTTGTAAGGCTGGGTTCACATCTGTTCTGTGAACTCTGGCAGCCAGATACCACTGTGCCAACTTTCGGCCGGACAAAAAATGTTGCGTATAGCATTTTTTGTGTGCGGCTGAAAGTTAGCATGTATGCCGGATACAGTAACCGGATTACAGATGTGAACCCGGCCTAATACAGATGTAGCAGTTCTAAACTTGAGTGTGATATCACATCGCAGCATGATATTGTGCCAGAAAAGCCATTGAAAAAAATGGTTTAAAATTTCTTGTTGTTGCTTACTTAAAGGGGTTGTCCCACAACAAATGTTCTATGATTTTCGAATCAGCCCCTGGTTCTGAATACTTTTGTAATTGCATGTAATTAAAAATGTATTATAGCTACTGAGTTATTCAATGAAATATATCTGAGATGGAAGCACATGCTCAGTTCCATCCTTCAACTGCCACCAGCTGCAGCAGAAAGGACACACCTCTGAGAAAGGACATTGCCCCTAAGCTGACAGCTTGAAATAAATCTAGCAGAGCAATTGCAGCAATGAATAAGGAGATCTCTGGATCCATGTGAAGTACAGGGCTGGTTCTAGCTTTGTTAGGCTAAATTCACACAACAGTTGTTTTTGCGGCCTCCGATCCGCATATTTTGCTGATAGGATGCGGACCGATTCATTTTAATGGGTCAGCAAAAAATGCTGAGAGCACACTGTGTGCTATCCACATCCGTATGTCCGTTCCGTAGCCCCGCAAAAAAAATAAAACATGTCCTATTCTTGTCCTTTTTGCAGACGAGGATAGGCATTGTTACAGTGGATCCGCAAAAAAAAAGAGATGCCATACGGATGTTATCCGCTTTTTTTGTGGATCCGCAATTTGTGGATCAGCAAAACACTACGGTCGTGTGAATATAGCCTTAGAAAGAGGTTGTCATTTACTACAGTGTGTATGATTTTCATTTTTTACATTAATAAGGGATGACCCCTTTAACTCATTAAGAATCAAGATGAGGATTGCTACATCTGTACATACCTAGACTGAGTCTGACATAGCAGAAGCTGCTCTTACATAGTGGCTGTGGCTTGTAGAGTCATCAATATCACCTTACACATGAGTCAGCATCCTTCACCACTTCAGTCTAGGAATCTCAACATATAGTGGAAGATTTATCAAACTGGTAAAGTAGAACTTGCTTAGTTGCCCATAGCAACCAATCAGATTCCACCTTTCATTTTCCAAAGGAACTGTGAAAAATGAATGGTGGAATCTGATTGGTTGCTATGGACAACTAAGCCAGTTCTACTTTACACCAGTTTAATAAATCTCCTCCATAGACTTGGAAAGTTGTTCTTAGAGCTCCCTTACAAGTGAATGGAGCATGTTGGGAGTTGTAGTTTAAGAAGAGTTGGAGTCCTGTAAGTTGCTGACCCCTGACCTCATATACAATATAGGCAAGGATATATTTCAACAACCACTTAATCTCTTAATTAACATCTCCTACTTGCCTTTTACACCCTTCCTGACTTTTGACATACACGTTTATCATAAAGCCACGCAGGGTGTATGGAGCAGGATCGGGAGCTACGGTATACAGCTGACCCCCGTCTGAGTTCTCTCCAATCCTGGCCATTTAACCACTTAGCTGCAGCTGCCAATAACAAATGTAATACCTTAGCTATTAGACAGGGGTGGAGTCTCCCTCTGTCACCCAATTGGCCCAGAGGAATTCACTTCCGGCATGCCAAGTGGTTGTCCATATTTACCAACATTTTAGATGGTAAAATACAGACATGTAAGCCTCACACTGGGAATGCACTGAACTCACCCAGAAACACATACTTGAGGGTGGGGCCTGAATTAACTAATTTTTTGGCCCGAGAGAAATTTGGTACAGTTGGCAGCTATGGTTGTCATGGTGGCCTGGGGCCTAGTAAAGGTCCTTAGGCGTGCCATCCTAGTACTTAGCTCAGAGGCTGGGTGTAACAGGATAACACTTAAGCACAATACACTGCAATGCAGACGTAAAAATAAGGAATATAAGGAATGCAGTAAGTCATTTTCTGCTGGCACCTTTACTGCTTGAACTCCTACCTATATCCAGGCAATATGATATAACATTCTTCTGGACGTACCACTAAAAATGGAGGTAGCCATCTTGGTTGGGTGCTAGCTGTAGTCCAGAACTTACAATATCTTACTACTTTCTTGCTGTCTGATTGGTGGCGAACAGAGAAATCTGGGCAAAAATGTGAAGTCTTGTGAACTAACCTACATGAAAAAATAAGTATCTAATACCATGGAGTAGTATCTTACATCTACTTACACAGGAAGCATGTGATGACATCAATTATCAATGTCTATAATCTCCGTCTATGGTCTGTCTCAGAAAAATGTTTTATAACAACCAAAATAATAATTCACGATTAATTATTATCATGTTATTCTCTATAATGTATCTTATTTCTATAGATAGAAATCCTTGAGACTTAAAGGGGTTATCTGTAGGATAGGTCATCATTATCACATTGGCAGGGGTCCAAGTCCAGGAACTCCCGCCTATCAGATGTTTCCAGAAGCTACTGCGCTCACCGGAGGTCTGGTGAGCGTTGCTGGTTCCCAGCGCCATGCTCTGTATAACGGCTATGCTCTGTATTTTAGCTCAGCCCCATTGACTTGAATGGGACAGAACAGCAACTAGCCCATGTGATTGATGTACGATGATGTCACATCGCGGCAATCTCCTAACAGATAATCAGTGGGGGTCCCAGGATTTTGGCCCTTGCTGATCTGATGTTGATGACCAATCCAGAGCATAGGTCATCAATAGTAATTCTGGGAATACTACTTTAAGGATCATTGACACAGGCCAAGGATCAGGGCAATTACTGGGAACGAACATTTGTTCCAGATAATTTCCCCATTTAATGGTGCTGCCGATCACCCAATGAACAAACACCCATTTGTCAGGTGATCACACCTAAAATCGGCATTTGTCAGCATCAGACTGCCCTGTGTAAACAGGGATGTTTTGCCAACAGACAATGGGGGAGAGTTATCAAAATTGGTGCAAGCAGAACTGGCTTAGTTGCCCATAGCAACCAATTGGATGCCATCTTTCAGAGTTCCTTTGGAAAATGAAAGGATCAATCTGATAATTTTTGCTAAATCTCCCCCAATGAATATGTATGGAGACATACGATTGTAGAATTCATCCCCTTACAGCAGCCATGACTGATAAAAGAAACTCTCCCCTTGAAGTCTATGTGAAAACCACTGATAGGACACAGCTGTCAATGAGTGGCTTTCACCGACCATTGGTAGGAGATGCTCTGAAAATTCCATATTTAGTCTAGCGATGCTCGTGGAATATGGAAGACACATAGAGGGCACAGAGCAGACCAACAATGGACCCTTTACAGATGAAACACTGACCGTCTTGTCACGGATGTTGTCCAATGTTTTCTACTCCCTTTTTCCACTCCAACATTTTCTATTTGTGCACCGGCCGGAAAAAATTGTCAATTTTTTTTAAACAGACCAGGACACCATCTGTGTGCCGTCCATTTTTTCTTGCATATCCATTCACTAGAATGGGTGAGTCTTGTGGGAAAATCAGACCAAAATAGTGTGTGCAGGGTTGGACTGGGCCACCAGAGGATCCTCCGGTGGACCCAGGCTATGATACCCCAAAGGTCCAGGAGAAAAAAAAGACATTTGGAGCTGCAGCCAAACACTTGTCACTAGGGTCTATTTCTTTGATTTAAAACTTATTAGACTTTGTTGATGATATGGGGGTTGGGCTCTTAGAATAATTTCCTCTGGTGGGCCCAAGAAACCCCAGTTCAACATTGGGTGGTTGCTGCAACTTACTTTGTGCTTAAAATCACATACATGAACTGGCCCATTGACTATTATGTGTCAATGTTCTGTCCAGGCCCTGTCCATTATACACTCAGACAGCACCCAGGCATGAATATCCACTGTCTAAATGAAGCCGAAGCCTCCTAAAAGGGCAGTGCAACTTCCCCTTCTCTTGTCATACTGCTTAACTACCCAGATTTGCATTATAGGAGCCTACAAAAGCTAAGTGACAAGTAATGGGTGACGTGTAGGATGCACATTGGGAAGCTGGAAGACGTGTATGTAATGATGGCTATATTGGATGTCACCCAACTCTATCATTATTTCCTATTATTGTTTAAGGACTCTCATAATCTGTAGTGATGTGCACAGAATGTAGTCACTCTGCTTTCACTATTCAAAGACAAATTTTGAAGGTATTAGTTATAAAGCTCAGCAAATTGATTCTAAAAGATTGGAAATTCAACCAGATTTTTCCAAAAATTCTGATTTTACCGAATGTGAATTTTGGGTCACGATTTGGGAGAGAGAGAAGGACAGAAAACAGAGACAGACAGTCAGAATACTTTCTGAATAAATCTGACCCATATCGGGTAGCCGATATAGCCAAATCTAATTTTAAAAAATTTCTCATTATGTATATCAATGTTTGGCAATTTTCTGGGACCCATTCATTCACTTGGATCTTGCAGAAATCGATGCACGTGTTGCAAAAACAATGCCATTCAAATACATGGTATACATTTTGGGTTGCTGAAATTTCTGCCACGTGTGACCATACCCTAAACGTATGGCACTGTGCATTGTATTCATAATCAGCCATCATGCTTTTTCTGTACTTGGGTTGATTCCTGTTATACTCGGCACTGAGAAATATAAGGACAATAATAAGAAGAATAAGAATAGAGAATGTCACTTACAGCACACAGAGAGCATATGCCCGGCACACAGATTCACTATCTCGCACAAGAAAAGTGCCATCCTTGCCAGCCTGTGACAGCAGGTCTTCTGCTTTGGAGCGAGTGATGTTCCCATGATACCAGCAGAAAGACATGTCAGGAAGTGTGAATGCAGTATTTGCAGAGGCCTCCCTCTGATCGTCCTCACTGCGTCAGTCAGGACCCCGCAGACAGTACAGCTCACAAATACTGCACTTGTTCAGGAGCCCAAATGAATGTTCTTCCTAAGTTCTCTTGTTCTCTGTGTTACATTGTTTCCTGTTTTAAATGTAGAGATGCAAAGGAAACAGTAACATGGGGACTTCCTTATTGTAACCACAGCTGAGAAGGGAGGGGGTGGTAGAAACGCATGACAAATTTCTACTATAGTACCAGGCAGCTGGATTTTACTAGTAGCAATTATATCAAATTGCAGTTATATTTAACTCTACTGGGCGAATTCAATAACTGAGGCTTGTGAAGGTTTAACGTGAACCTGTTGCCAACAAATGGCAGGAACAACTTTTTGTACACAAAGCCATTATCGCTGCCTGTTCACCATTTCTGGAGACAACTAGGAGAGGTATAAGGCCTCAAGGTTTCTTCAATATTCCTAAACCAAAGAGACTGAGACTGGATCTAATTGCAAGAGAAATATAATTCATAATACTTCTACTCTGCATGCATGCCTGATTTTGGATTCTAAATACTGACCAAATCTGCGGTGGACCCAGGCTATGATACCCCAATGGTCCAGGAGAAAAAAAAGACATTTGAAGCTGCAGCCAACCAGTTGTCACTAGGGTCTATTTCTTTGATTCAAAACTTATTAGACTTTATGGATGATATGGGGGTTGGGCTCTTAGAATAATTTCCTCTGGTGGGCCCAAGAAACCCCAGTTCAACATTGGGTGGTTGCTGCAACTTGCTTTGATTTTGGATTCTAAATACTGACCAAATCTGCAACATGTGAATGAGGTCTAAGGGGTAATAGGCTAGAGCTTATACATCTAGGGGCTTTTGCTACCTTATATGCATGCAAAAAAACCTCTGAGTGCCTTCATGTCAGGACACCTGAGAAATCAACCCTCAGAGCCATCTCCTCATTGTGGGTTACCATATTGCTGTGAAAAAGTACTTCCTGATATGTTTAATTGTTCATATCTGTCACACCTAATTGTTTCAAACCCGAATTTGAAAGGCTCATCAGCACAAAAGAAACATGGTGATACAAGTCACATATTCCTCAATAAAAGACTCAGACTCAGCATATGGATAAAAACAGGCCGTGTTGCTTTATTCGGGGTTACCCAAAATAAAACCACCAATAAATCATTAAATAAATATTAATAAATAACCATGAATTAATCAATTTAATGTTATAAAGTCCACCAATAAATATAGACCAAAAGTCCAGCCAGCATCAAATCCCCACAAAGAAGCAACACGACTAATAAAGGGAGGGAAGGCAGGGCGCTGGTCACGGTCTTCTTCACACTGGGCTGGTATAGCGCTGACCCCTCTTTTTTAAACTTCTAGGACTCCTGTTGAAACTTGACCATCCCATCAAAGATGGAGGTTATTCCCTCCGCTGACCACTGCCACCAATTAATTGCTGACCATATGGTGACCGTTGCTGGGCTGCAGACCTCCTGGACAGACTAGAACTGGAATCAACCTCAGGTAAGACCTGTGAAGACAAAATGGGGGGCGGGGAGAAAAAACACACACAGCACAGCAAGGAAATGGCCAAAACAATAAACCCCCTAAAAACTGTGAAGTGACTGTGTCACCATGAGTCCCCCAAGCTATATGCTCTGGGGAGAGGGGGGCGTGTGCGCCCTTATCAATAGTAATAGAACAGTCAATAGGTGTCAATCAAGACATCACCAAACAGTAGTAAGAAGATGGTCTAAGGACTACTTCACTCATTTTTCTCTTCATTTTTGAATTATGCTTATTTTTCTTTATAGAGACGTGGATCCACAAAATGGGCAGGTCACAGAATTTTGTCTGCCCTGGTCCACTGACTCAGTGACAACAATACTCATCCTTACAATAGTTAATGGGTATCAGATAGTTGCCCCACTTGGTTTTCATTTGCACTGGCATCCCTGGGTCACAGGTCCCCTGAAAAATCTATAATAGGATACAATCATGGCATATCAGGCAGAGCTGAGAGCTCAGTAGAACTTTAATAATTTTGGGCAAGGTTCCAGACAGGGTCGCCCTTGTCCGGGTGGGGTCCCCAACCTTTAGGCCTCTTTCACACGAGCGTGACGGATTAGGTCCGGATGCGTTCAGGGTGCGTTCAGGAAAACTCGCACCATTTTGCAAGCAAGTTCAGTCAGTTTTGTCTGCGATTGCGTTCAGTTGTTCAGCTTTTTCAGCGCGGGTTCAATGCGTTTTGATGTGTTTTTCACACCTGTGATAAAAAACTGAAGGTTTACAAACAACATCTCTTGGCAACCATCAGTGAAAAACGCATTGAGTCCACACGTGCTTCAGGATGCAATGTGTTTTTCACTGAAGTCCCATTCACTTCTATGGGGCCAGGGCTGCATGAAATAAACAGAATATAGAACAGGCTGTGTTTTTCAGAACTGATGCGTGAAAAAAAACACTCATGTGCACAGCCCCTTTGAAATGAATTGGTCAGGATTCAGTGCAGATGCTATGTGTTCTTATCACGCATTGCTCCCGCGCGGAAAACTCGCTCGTGTGAAAGGGACCTTATGGTCATCCAGTATATACTGATTTAACCAGACCCTGAACATGAAAGAACACACCACCTAGTGCAGGGGCGTAGCGAGGGGGGGGGAAGAGGGCCCCGGGTGCAGAGCCGGGGTGGGGGCGCACTCGCCCGGCAGTTCTTGTGACTGCTGTGCGGTTTGTTTCCATAGTGAAGCAGGAAGACCTCTCTTCTCCCTGCTTCACTCTTCTTCCAAGCTCCAGTGCTCCCCCTGCAGGTGGCACATCGTGCTGCCAGCTGTGGGAGGAGCGCTGAAAGCCCGGGAGTCGGCCTCCAGCACAGCTAGCAGCGCGATGTGAGTGCGGGAGCGGATTATTAAAAAATGTACAATAATTATATGTCAGATGTGTCATAACAATATCAGACTGGTGTTCTAATTGAACTGAAGAATGATCAGGTTCTGGTATAATGTAATATTCATATTGACAGCAAAGGTTGACGACATAAAACTACAAGTGGTCAAGTAACCGTGGACTAGAATGGACCACATTGTTTGGCCATAAATTACCTAAATGTTTACCTAATTGTTACACAGCAAAGATGACTCCCAGTATTTACAACAGAAAAAAGACATTGAAATGTCAGCACTTTGGAGCCCTGCAATCCTTCTAGTCAACTACTTCTATTTTTAAGATTACATTTGAGGATTTTCTGGGCTCTACTTTTCACTTTCATTTCCTCAATACTGCAACCTAGTACTGGTCAGGCCTGTGCAGATGTCAGGGCCTGCTGGGCTTGCAAAGTCCATAGTGATCTGGTAAACATGTTTATCAAGCACTATTTCAGCAGGCAGGAGGGCCACTGTTAATGTACACCTATAGCTCTTTCTGCTGTGACCAATTATCTTTTATGCCTGTGTGCATGTATTTACTCTATAACCATGCTTATGCCAAAGCACCTCAAAAAATCTCCATAATCCATCCTTTTCTTACCATGGAAGTGCAGTACCCCAGAGCAAGGGAGAACTGGCAAATGGTTTGTTATGTAATATACTGTTAGGCATGTCATGTTATGTGTTGTACCCAGTGTAACTATGTGTAGATGACACAGCCGGGTTTAACAATCCTTGCTCAGCCCTTGTAGGAGGTTAGGTGTGAGCTGGCCCCACCCCTAACCTTAGGTCAGTCTAGATTGGAGAGAGAGAGAAAGCTGTAAATTATGCTCTCTATTCTTAGGCCCAAAAAGCTACAGAGCTCTGCATGATCTACAGAAGGAGAGAAGGAGTAAGACAAAGAAGGAGAGAACTAGACAACTTTGAAGCAAAGCATTGAAGTCAGTAAGGTAATCTGTTACCAAAAGTTGCCAAGACTTAGGCAGTGAGGTACTGTTAAAGGGGATCTGTCAGCAGATTTGTACCTATGCAACAAGTCAGCCAGTTTCACAAGTACAAATCTGCTGAAAGATGCCATTTAAGATACACTTCACACCAGGACACAACCTGGCCAGTCATATCTCTAAAACCCTGTCCTCAGTTGACATTACAGCCGCCATTGCAAGAGTACAATTTCCCACCATTTATTGTACTGGAAGAGACTTTAGACAGAGATAGAAGAGGGTCATAACTCCCATCTGTGCCTAAATCCATACATTGTTATGTGGGAACAATTACACTGTGTATTTGTTGCGTTTACTACAACTATTGTTTTGCACAACAGTAAAGAGAGACTTTACTGTAAAATCTATTAAATCTGGTCTGGTAACTGACGGCTGCACCATACGGCAGCAGTTGCACACTACCTGCCCTGTCTTGCACCCATACAAACACTTAAACACACCAAAAAATACAATGCAATCTGAAAGCACCACGTTATAGAGCAGGAGAAATCGAGCAGATTGATATATTAAAAGATTACTTAAAACCTGTAATTTATTTATTTCTCTGATTTTTCTCCCTTCTGTTAATAGCATTATTACAGGAGGGAGGGGTTATAAGTGATTGATGGCATTGTGTGTATAAGTGTGTATACAGAGACAGCTGTCAGTCACTGATAAACCCTTCCCCCTGTACCGATAAGTATTCACAGGGATGCAGATGTAAATGTAACAATTACAAGTTTTACTGACTCTTTTCCGACAAATATATATATATATATATATATATATATATATATATATATATATATATATATCAATCTGCTCAGCTTCTCCTGCTCTATAATATGGTGCTTTCAGATTGCATTGCAATTTTGGTGACAGGCACCTCAAATACTATCAGGTAGGAGCCCCAGAATAAGTGTGTGGGCGGAGGAAGAAAGGGTGTCTCCTTGTTTTATTGCACACCCCTCGGTAGCAACAGTGTGAAGCATCCAATGTGGGATATAATCTGAAGATTTGCAACAAATCTGAATTTCCTCGAGCTTCGTGGTAACTAATCAGTTTTTTCCTAAAATGGCAGCTACACATGTTACAAAGTGAAAGTAAGAAGCCAGGGAACGCAAGATCACTCATAATGCCATGATGACAGCCAATCTGCAGCTAGCTAGGCCCAGTGATGTGACATCCCTTTAAAAGCCTCAACCTACGTGGTCTCCATTATTTCAATGTGAGCTGAGCATAAGGAGAGACAAGCGCTAGGTACAGTGTTCAAGAAAGCCTTTAATTGTAGAATATTGGATAGAGAGAGTGAAGACAGTGTAGGGAAATTGTAGGGAGTGTTTCAGACACTGTAGGGAGAGCATAGGGAGAACATAGGGAGACTGCAGGGACAGTGCATGGATAGTGTAGTGACTGTAATCTAAAGCTGAAGAGATCCATAGGAGATGAATGGTGTCATTCCACTTCATGTCCTAGAGCAGATGCTGATAAATCTGACTCACCAGGGCACAGGAGATATGGTGCCTACATCTCAAGGCCACCTGAGGAGGAGGATAAGGACATTAACACCCAGGAATTGTATACATAAATAGGTGGTTTATCTGCCCAAGGGACAGGAGAGAAACAGGAAGAGTAGGAGGAGCTGGAGGGCAATGAGGAAGACTAGGAACATGACTCAGAAAGTCCATGGCAGTACTCAGTGTAGATGGAGACAGGGAGTCCCTCCAATTTCCTTGCACATATGGCCAGATTCATGTTGAGTTGCTTGCGTAGTGACAGCCGCATTATCACCATTCGGTAGAGGGATGACTACTGGCTCACCATGATGTTAGACCCCTGCTACCGGGCCAAAATGGGGGCCAAACTCAACTACTAACAAAATATCCTATGTAGTCGGTTGGTCGCTGACTATGTGTGCCATAACCCATTCTCAGAAAGGTCTGACTGGGGGCACTCTCTGCGTTCATGCGGCCCTGCCATGACTGCTGGAGGAGGGAATTTTTAATTCATTAGTTACTCTCCCAAAATGTCTGATTTTGTTTGTACATGGTCCTCTGAACTGTAAAGTGTTGTGGAATATAATGGTGCTATAAAAATAATTATTTGTATCTATATAGCTTCATTATGATTAAGGTCACTTATGGTTTGGGCAATCTTAGCAAACTGAAACTACAGAGATGGCAACACAGCATTCAAGTATAGGAAGAAACAATACAGTGTTGTAATGCTAATCTTGCAAAATGTCAGCCAAATGACGGGTCATGTGCAGCTTAGAATTTTTACTTTCAATTTTAAACAGGATATGTAAAAAGTACATTCTTTGTGATGTTCCTTAGTGAATGATAATAGACAGCAGACACTAATACTAATTCAGTCATATACATTACAATGTACACTAGTTGAAAATAAGGGGCACAACTGCTCACTCCTGTCTGCATGACTTATCCCAATGCTACACCTTTTCTGTGGTACTCACTCTCCCACACCATTACATTTGCTGCTAATGTTCCTAGTTTTAAGGAGGCTTGAACAACATGTCTCTTCAAGGAGGCATATGTGCAGTGCCAGTGACCCATGTTTACAATTTAGGATTAATACACTCTCCATGCTTTGATGTGATTCCAAGAGCTGATTTGGGAAAACAGCTTAGCTATGGTGCCCTACTCAGCAGGAGACTGGAAATACCACCTTTGGGGAAGGGGCTGTGTAGTCTGATTGCTAGCCAGTGACTCTGGCCTAGGCAGACAAAGTATAAGGAGTTGCATAGGTCTGTGCAGTGTGAGGCCAACTACAAGGGGTTCTCCATCATTACATGCTGAGGACAAGTACCAAACTCAGAGGAGAATGAAAGCAGACTTTGCTGCTTGTGGAAATGGTTTATTGCTTCATCTCCCACCACATTTACATAACATATTAGCCATCTGTTTGAAGATCTATGGATTCCTGGAGCAGGTAGGGCAGGTGCAGAGGTGCTAAGGACATTCGGTACATTGATTAAATGTTGATTAAAAAGACAGGCACATCCTCATTCTCCCTGGTCCAAAAATCTAGAAAAGGTATGGTATCCCATGGGAGATGTTGAGGGGCAGATGCTAAACTTATCTAAACTTGCACTGAAGTGGCCAAAAAGCAACAACCAGAAAAGGCTCAACACCGTTGGAGGCCATGTGGAGGGGAACTCTGGTTGTTCAAATGGCTATACCGTCAGAAACAGGTAAAATGGCTTGTGTGTTCTAGGCTTGCCAAAATATGCTAGACAGTATACCAATCTGCACAGAAGCGTCTTTTTTTCCCCTCATACAAAGCTTCTTCTAAAATGACACCCTCGGCTGACACACATAAAATGCCCTTACCTGTTGATATGTACAGATCCACACCTGAGTGAAGAATGAAGTATCATAGCTCCTGTCAAGGAGAAAAACAGCAAGGGCCCATTGTGATGTCATCATCCATGTCTGCTGATGGGTTCCATTGTGACAAGCTCTATGGCCCTGATTTATCACACCTTCACTCCAGAATTCTGTCTTCAAAAAGTCGCACGATAGGGCTTTTGCGACTTTTTTGCGCATTTTTTGCGACTTTTTGCATGTGTACACCACTCACTCCAGTTTGTAATATGGGTGGAAAAGTGGGTGTGGTTAGCCATGTTAATGAGTTTCACTCCAGATTTATCATTGCGACTTTTTAAAAAAAGTCGCAATCTCACTCCAGGAGGAGGGTGGAGTAGGAAAAGTGGAGTAGCTTCTCTAGACAGAAGTGTTAGGTTTAAGGACAAGCCACATTTATCAAACAACATGTGACATATGATAAATGTGGCAGAAAGTACTCCAACACAGACTGAAGCAAAACTGACTTCAAATATTTTCCTAATGATAAATTCCCCCCTATGTTCTGTCTATTGAAATTTTAATTGGGGCTGCAATATTGATTTTTTAAGACTGCTATTTTGATTTGCAGTTAAACAGAGCTCTCAATTCAATGAATTAGCAATGCTGGGAAGGATTTGGATTGCATTAGGAAAAATCAGCAAGGAGGAAGCCTAGTCTCTGAGCATGATTGTGTGAAGCTGTGCTGAAATACGGGGCAGGATTCTGCTTATGGATTCCTGGAGCAGGTAGGACATGTGCAGAGATGCCAAGGACCTTTGGTATTAGGTAAGAAAGTTGATTGGACAGACAGGTGCCTTCTCATTCTCCCTGGTCCAAAAATCTTTAAAAGCTATGGTATCGCATGGGGAGTAGTGAGGGGCAGATGCTAAACTGATCTGAACCTGCATGAAAGTGGCCAAAAAGCAAAAAACAGAAAAGACTGATCACTGTTGGTGACCGTGTAGGGGAACTCTGGAAGTTCAAATGGCCATACAGTCAGAAACAGAGAAGCAGACTTGTGTGTTTTTGTCTTGCCAAAATATGCTGTACAGTATAACAATCTACTCAGAACTGCCATTATCCATAAAACGAATCTTCCCATAATGTGACTACCTCTGCTGACAAACACATAAATGTACCGTTACCTATTGATGTGTATAGATCCACACCAGACTGAAGAATGAAGCATCATGGCTGGTGTCAGGGAGAAAAACAGCAAGGGTCCATTGTGATGTCACCATCCATGTATGCTGAGGGGTTCCATTGTGACACGCTCAGTGTTCCGTCTATTTAAATTTTCATGGCGGCCGCCATATTGATTTTCTGGAGGCTGCAATTTTAATTTGCATTGCAATAGAGCTTTCAGTTCAATGAATTAACAATGTTGGGAAGGGTTTGGATTGCAACAGCATGAATGCTTGAAGCTGCACTGGAATACTGGGCTGGATCCTGCTTATAGATTCCTGGAGCAAGTAAGGCGTGCCAAGTGAAGAGGTGCCAAGACCCTCAGTATTAGCAAAGAACGTTGTTTAGACAGAGAGACTCCTTCTCATTTGCCCTGGTCCAAAAATCAATAAAAGGTAAGGTATCCCATGGAAGGTGGTGAGGGGTAGATGCTCAACCAATCTGAACCTACATTGCAGTGGCCAAAAAGCAAAAACCAGAAAAGGCTTAGCACTGTCGGTGGCCGTGCAGAGGGGATCTCTGGAAGTTCAAATGGCCATACCATCAAGTTATAGCTAAGAAGGCTTGTAAGTTCTGGGCTGGCCAAAATACTCTTTACAATATTTCAGTCTACACAGAAGAAACCTTTTTCATCAAATAAATCTTTCCATAAACTGATATCCTCAGCTGACAAACACATAAATGTACCCTTACCTGTTGAAGTGCACAGATCCACACCTGACTGAAGAATGATGCATCATGGCTGGTGCCAGGGAGAAAAACAGCAAGGGCCCACTGTGATGTCACCATCCTTGTATGCTAAAGAGGTTCTATTGTGACACGCTCAGTGTTCCTTCTATTAAAATTTTCATGGAGCTGCCATATTGATTTTCTGGAGGCTGCTATTTTGATTTGCATTTAAGCAGAGCTGTCAATTCAATCAATTAGCAATGTTGGGAAGGGATTAGCTATTTTTGCAGCTACGTGCCTCTTTTTACCCTACCCTTTCCACATTCACACTGCGCTGCTGCTCCCAATTAAAAGGGAGAATTTTTCTAGGCTCATTCACAATGAGCCATTTTTCTCAATCAACACTTGAACATATTGTATGGCCAGGCATTCTGACCCTGTCAAGACATTATTTTTAGATGCTTGGTCCCCCAACTTTTTAAAATTTTTTTTATCCCACCATGTGTTTTTAAACATTATTTGCCCCCAATAAGGAAAATTTTTGGAAGCTTTGGAATTTGAAAATCAAAACATGTGACGGCGCAGTGTGTTTGGTTCGGACTGAATCGGTCTGAACCAGCTGCACAGGCAGTATGTCTGCACCTGTATTTCAGGTAGAAGCGATCTGATGAAGTAGAAGCGATCTGATGAAGTTGTAAAAGTAAAAAAAATTTTTTGAATTATGAAAAGATTAAACGTTCAAGTCCCCTACCTTTTCCTGCTTTATGTAGAAAAATAAAGCAGGAAGTAAAAAATGAAAATGAAATAGTGGAAAGAGGTTAGAGTCTATAGACAGGGTTGCCAACTGTCCGTAAATTTACGGACAGTCCGCAAAAAATCGTTGTTTTTCTCTGCCGTCCGTAGCGTCCGGCAGAAAAAAACAGCGTCCGTGAATTTTAGTGCTGAAAACTCGAAGTCTGTACTGTAATTACACATACAGACTTCGGGCATTGCAGTAGTGAAAAGTTCCGTCAGCCGCGGCTCTCCACGGCCGCTCAGAGAGCGGGCGGGCCGATGCGCCGTAAGCGCGCAAGGATTGTAGTAATTACCTGGAGGTGGAGTAAGGGGCCAGGCGGGCTGTCAGCGCCACTGCTAATGCCGGGCGGTGCGTGCAGACCGGTGGAGACTGTGGAGAGGCAGTGGATCACGGGTATGGATGGGTGGGATGGATGAGCAGCAACCTCAGACAACACAAGGCCAAGAGGGGGGAGGAGGGAGGGGGGAGGACTGAGGAGCTACTGATAAGCTACAGATCACAGGGGCTCTATATGGGGCCTATCTAAATTACTGGGGGCAGTGCATTGCAAGGGGTCATTTGAATTACTGTGGGCTCTAAAGGGGGCTATCTGAACTACTGGGGGCATTACTGGGGGCTATCTGAACTACTAGGGGGCATTACTGGGGGCTATCTGAACTACTGGGGGGCATTACTGGGGGCTATCTGAACTACTGGGGGGCATTACTGGGGGCTATCTAAACTAGTGGGGGCACTACAAGGGCCCATCTAAACTAGTGTGGGCACTACAGGGGCTCATCTAAACTAGTGGGGGCACTACAGGGGCCCATCTAAACTAGTGGGGGCACTACAGGGGGCCATCTAAACTAGTGGGGGCACTACAGGGGCCCATCTAAACTAGTGGGGGCACTACAGGGGGCCATCTAAACTACTGGGGGCACTACAGGGGGCCATCTAAACTACTGGGGGCACTACAGGGGGCCATCTAAACTACTGGGGGCACTACAGGGGCCCATCTAAACTAGAGGGGGTACTACAGGGGGCCATCTAAACTACTGGGGGCACTATAGGGGACTGTTTAAGCTATGGGGGCACTATAAGGGGTATTATAATTACTGGGAGCATGATAGAGCGGCCTTATAATTTCTGGGAGCACTACTGCTCAGGCACTATGAGAAAATTATTTCTATTATGGGGAATTATTACTACTACCAGGGGTACTATTGGGGGTGTTATCATTATTTGGTACAATACGGAGGGCACTTCTGTTAAAAGGGCTACTCGTGAAGCATTATCAATATTGGGGCACTCTGGGAGAGAATTATTAGTATTAGTGGGACTTTGGGGAGCACTGTTACTATGGGGGGTCCACCTATATGGCACTGTTATTTCTACAGTATAATATCTGGGGACATTGGGGAGCACAGCGGGCACAGTATTGGGAGTAGCAGCAGGATAACAATGACGGGGCACCACTGAGAAGGAGGATAGAAAAGTGGGTAATCTAAGGTGTCTTTGTGGCATACTCTTCAGGGAGAAGTGGCTGAAAGAACTCATCATGGCGGTCTGGGCCAAATAGAGAAGATGAGAAAACAGAACTTCTACGTCAGGGAGACGTCACTGGATTTAAGAGGTATGTGGTGGTGTCATCTTGTATGTTTGGTATTGGTGAATGTAATGTCCATCCAAATATGTGTCAGCTATTTCTTCAACGCCATTTTCTGCAGCTGTTAACTAACTGCAGCGGGTATATGGTATGTTACTGCTGCAGCCAAACACCAGTCAGTGGTCTAATGCTGAGGACTGGCTGCAGTGGACTCATGCCATACACCTGCACATCAGTGCCCGTCTTGCCCGTTAGATCCCTGTTAGTCTTTGTTGACATGGCAGCAGAAATGATGCCAGAAAGTCCAGCGTGTCACAGGCATCATTACTGCAGCCATATAAACAAAGCACTCAGACTAGAAGCAGGGATGGAACAGCTGAGAATTGTGGATTTTTTTCCATATGCTGCTGCCATATTTTATTTTTAATTACTGAACAATTCTTTTTTATTCTGCAGTGTTTTTAATTCAAGGGCATTTTGAGGGCGTAAAGGGGATGTGTCCTCTAAAAAGAGTGCGTGTCCTCTAAAAAGGGGTGTGGTTTATGTCCGTAAAAATTTTGGGCTGTCCGTAAATTTTGGTACAGTTGTCCAGAAAAATTTGAAAGAAAGGTTGGCAACCCTGGCTATAGACAACCTGGCACCATGACATGAAAAAAAAAGATTTTTACAAAAAAGTTGTGCTAAGTTTCAGAGGCTGTTGACCCATGTTATGTACTTTATGCAGTTTAAAACCTGCTCCTAGTTTCAAACTTATCTATTGTGTCCCTCCCAGTAATTGATGATAGGATGCTGCTGCCTTCACTAGCTTGCATATATCAGCATACCTTTATATCCTAATACAGCTCATGAGAGATTCTTTTCTCACTTGAACTTACAATCATTGATGTTGAGGAGTGTGTGATTCTCCCTACCTTGCAGAGTTTGCTGCAACTGCTCTGCTTTCTTTCCACACTTGTTCACAGTCTACGTGATTTCCCCCCTACTTCCCTCTTGGGCATGTACTTTGCACCTTATCTAGCCTGTGTGTGCTGCCATCCTCAGTTTCTACCCCTTCCCCCTCCACACATAACTGCCGTGTATAAACTCCTACCGCTATCTAACACTAAAGGTTTAAATGCACAAACTCCTCCACTGTTCGGAGAGCAGTGATCGCTAATGCCATCGCTTGCCCGGCACAACCTGCTGCCAGCAAACAATGGTTTTGGTGACTGCATGAATGGTCTTATTACCCGACGAAAGAGCTTTTAGTGCATTAGTGCACAAAAATAGATGCAAACAATATATACCGTATAAACTAAGACCTCATTCTGATATGATAAAATCTGAGACTCTTAGCCAATATATTTTGATCAAAACAGATCTGTGCCCACCTACCCAGCGTCACGGTGGTCTCAGGTCAGGCAGGTCCTACGCTAAACCTAATCCCAGATGCCAGTGGGTATCTATATCTAGGAGCGTGGACGTTGCACATATAGGTGTGTTGCTCCTAGTGACCTCTATGTGCATACAGCAACCAATGAGAGGAGGAGCAAACACACCTATATGTACCACGCAATCAAGACGCTCAATTTGATAAGAAGAGCAAAAGTGCACAAGAATGCTACTCAAGATAGACTAAGAGCGCATTCATACCTGAAGGTGCCACTCCCTCAAGTATATGCTATAAACTAAGCAAAACTCATAGAAACAAAAAGATAAAAAACATCCTGCATGATGTGATAATAATGATTGCGGATGTCAGTGGCTATATATATCAAAATAAATCGCAGAAAAAGAACATTAGTGCACAAAAATAGATGCAAACAATATATACTATATAAACTAAGACCTCATTCTGATATGATAAAATCTGAGACTCTTAGCCAATATATTTTGATCAAAACACATCTGTGCCCACCTACCCAGCGTCACGGTGGTCTCAGGTCAGGCAGGTCCTATGCTAAACCTAATCATGCCAGTGGGCATCTATATCTAGGAGCGTGGACGTTGCACATATAGGTGTGTTGCTCCTAGTGACCTCTATGTGCATGCAGCAACCAATGAGAGGAGGAGCAAACACACCTATATGTACCACGCAATCAAGACGCTCAATTTGATAGGAAGAGCAAAAGTGCACAAGAATGCTACTCAAGATAGACTAAGAGCGCATTCACACCTGAAGGTGCCACTCCCTCAAGTATATGCTATAAACTAAGCAAAACTCATAGAGACAAAAAGATAAAAAAACATCCTGCATGATGTGATAATAATGATTGCGGATGTCAGTGGCTACATATATCAAAATAAATCACAGAAAAAGAACATCTAGATGTCTGGATAAGATGCCAAATCCCGTCGCCCTGCATTAAACGTTCTTGAAATCACCATGAGGGGGAGCTCTTGTCCAGCAGAAGTAAAGGTTACATAATTGCTGTTTGCTAGCATTTTAGGTGTTTGAATAGCTGTAGGATCAAAATCAATGATATATAGTATACAGATAGCTAGAAATGCTTTCTATTCAAGTCCTCTTCCTAGAGAGGCAATTTATTTAGCAGCACAAATATTACTTCCACATTTGCACGCTGTCATATTACCAATAAAGCACACAAATATGACATTATCATGAACACATAAGTAGCAACTGTTATAGATCAGTAATTACAAAGCCTAGAAATTGGAAACCTGTCACAAAAGCAACCTGTCAGTTTTTATTGAGTCTGCGTTGCCATAATTTGCATCAAGTGTATCAAACACTACACTTTGATAAATTTGGTATATCTTTAAACAGAATACTTTTTTGTGGAGAAACATCAGTGTCTTTTTACAGTGCAACCATGCTGAAGTAAGATTGTACCTTGTTTTGCAACTTTTTAAAAAGTCAGAGTTGATAAAAGAAGAAAATACGCCATTATTATTTTTCTAAACTATAATTTGTTCACAAAAAACTGTAATTCTTCAGATCCTTTCACTTTTCTTATATTTTATCATGTTGCAGCCTTGTGGTAAAATAAAACAAAATTTAAATTTTCCACATCATTCTGCTTTCAATACCCCATAATGATAATCAGACGTGAAAACAGAATGTTCAAAATATTTGCTAATTTATTGATAAGGAAATGCTAAAATGCATTGCATTGACATAAGTATTCAGACCCTTTACTCAGGACTTAGTTGATGCCTGTTTGGTAGTGATTACAGCCTCTAGCGTTCTCGGGTATGATACCACAAGGCTTACACACCTGGATTTGGGTATTTTCTGTCATTCATCTCTGCAGATCTTCTCAAGCTCTGTCAAGTTGGATGGGGACTATCGATGGACAGCCATGTTCAGGTGTCTCCAGATATGTTCAATTGGGGTCAAGCTACAGCTCTGGCTTGGCGACTCATTGAAGTTCACAGAGTTGTCCCTAAGCCAGTCCTGAGTTGTCTTGGTTGTGTACTTAGGGTCATTATCTGTTGGAAGGTGAACCTTCGGCCCAGAGGTCCAGAGCACTTTGGATCGTTTTCATTAGGAATATCTCTGTACTTTGTTCCATGCAGCTTTTCCTCAATCATGACCAGTCTCTCTGTCCCGGCCGCTAAAAAACACCCCCACAGCATGATGCTGCCACCACTATGCTACACTGTAATGATGGTATTGGGCAGGTACTGAGCCATGCTTGTTTCCTCCAGACATGATGTTTAGAACTGAGGCTTAAAAATTCAATCTTGGTTTCATCAGACCAGTAGTGAGTGCAGATTTTACTTTAACAAAAGGCCACAACATAACAAAATGTGAAAAAGGTGAACGGGTCTGAAGACATTCTGAATGTACTGCATATATTAATATAAAAAAATTAAAAAAAAAATCGATGTAGAATGGCAAATAGTCTCTTCTATAGGGGAGAATAACTTTTTCCATTGGTACACCATGTTCCAAATTATTATGCAAATTGGATTTAAGTGTCATAAAGATTAAATTTTTTGTTTTTCAATGAAACTCATTGATGGTATTGTGTCTCAGGGCTCTTTGGATCACTGAAATCGATCTCAGATACCTGTGATAATTAGTTTGCCAGGTGAGCCCAATTAAAGGAAAACTGGATGTTCCACAATATTAAGCAGGACACTGTTTTCAAGTAAAATGGGAAAGAAAAAGGATCTCTCTGCTGCAGAAAAGCATCAAATAGTGCACTGCTTTGGACAAGGGATGAAAACATTAGATATTTCACGAAAACTTAAGCGTGATCATCGTACTGTGAAGAGATTTGTGGCTGATTCAGAGCACAGACGTGTTTGTGCTGATAAAGACAGAATGAAGAAGGTTTCTGCCAAGCAAGTTCATCGGATTATGAGAGCAGCTGCTAAAAAGCCATTACAAACCAGCAAACAGATATTTGAAGCTGCTGGTGCCTTTGGAGTCCCTCGAACCTCAAGGAGTAGGAACCTTCAAAGACTTGCTGTGGTGCATAAACCTACTATTTGGCCACCCCTAACCAGTGCTCACAAACAGAAACAGTTGCAGTGGACCCAGACATACATGAAGACTAATTTTCAGTCTTTTTTACTGATGAGTGTTGTGCAACCCTGGATGGTCCAGATGGATGGAGTAGTGGATGGTTGGTGGATGGCCACCATGTCCCAACAAGGCTGCGACGTCAGCAAGGAGGTGGAGGAGTCATGTTTTGGGCTGGAATCATGGGGAGAGAGCTGGTAGGCCCCTTTAGGGTTCCTGAAGGTGTGAAAATGACCTCTGCAAAGTATATAGAGTTTCTGACAGACAACTTTCTTCCATGGTACAAAAAGCAGAAACGTGCCTTCAGGAGCAAAATCATCTTCATGCATGACAATGCACCATCTCATGCTGCAAAGAATACCTCTGTGTCACTGGCTGCTATGGGCATAAAAGGAGATAAACTCATGGTGTGGCTACCATCTCCCCCTGACCTCAACCCTATAGAAAACCTTTGAAGTATCATCAAGCAAAAGATCTATGAGGGTGGGAGGCAGTTCACATCAAAACAGCAGCTCTGGGAGGCTAATCTGACATCATGCAAAGAAATTCAAGCAGAAACTCTCCAAAAACTCACAAGATCAATGGATGCAAGAATTGTGAAGGTGATATCAAAGAAGGGTTCCTATGTTAACATGTAACTTGGCCTGTTAGGATGTTTTGGATTTAAGTAGCTTTTTATTTCAGTGAATGTGACCTCCTATTGCTGCAAATTCCACAAATTAGCATTTTCAGTTCTTAAAAACATATAAAATGTTTAGAAACTCTACTGTTCATAATAATTTGGAACAGTGCATTTTGAGTTTTTTTTTAATTTTTGAAGAATATACTGTTATCATTGGGAGGTTTGTTCAATAAAATTCAATGTATACTCTAACAGGTGATGACTTATTATACTGACTGTCATTTTCACCGACCATTTAGGAAAATCAGAGATAAATATCATTCGCATAATAATTTGGAACATGGATGTATACAGCTGCATTTATTGGAATCTGTATATATTTAAGCACCACGGCAGCTCTTTATATCTGTTTTATTTATATGCAGGGCTGGTTGCAGAGGTCACAGGTTGACAAACTTATTTACATCTATTCGCATCAGGAATGCAAACAGGCTTGAGAATAGTTATAGATTATGTGCAGATGACGCTTTAATTTTGGCATGCAGGTTCTAAAATTAAAGAAGGTTGTGTTTGGTTGTACTAGTGCAGCGAGCCGGACCACAGGGGCATGCGCGAGCATTGGGGATATGTCACAGTGTCTAATGGAGCCAGTGGTAATACTACTCACGGTTTGGTGACTCCCTGGGCCGGCGTGCAGTTGCGTGGGAGGAAGGACACCGTTTCCTCCGGGGCATCTCCGGTCCACACTAACACCGCCGGATGGTGACGCGAGGGGCCCTTGATGGTTTTGGGTATTTTAGGATGTCTGTCGGCAGGGTCCTGGTGATTTGTCGTGACACCAGTGTCTTAGGTAGACACAAACCATAAGAAATGATGGAGAAGTAGTTTTGATACAAAACGGTAACTTTACTTCTTCGTCTTGTCAGGTATGCATACAAACAGTTCCAGTACTGATGGTACAGAATAAGCATAAGTTTCAAGGCAGGATATCTTTCAATTGGTAACTCTGGATATTATATCTGTAGTATATTGACCTCCTCTTTAGCAGTCCACCTGTTCTAGGTTCAGCATTGGATGATTATAGTTCTAGTACACTATTGCAATCCCTCGGGGCGGCCCCTGCATGACAGGCATTATAACATCTGTTTCCTTTCTGACTAAGGTGTATATAGTGAGTATATAAGTTGCAGTCCTCACTTCCCGGAGGGTATAAAGTGGGCGCCAATACAACGGGTTGCACTTACAGTTGTTCGTTCATGTGCTGATGCTGGAAGCTATCTTAGTTACACACTTGTGCCAGCGAAGTCCATTAAACATTAGTATTAGCTTTTACCTAGGCTGGTCTTCTAAATCCAATTCTGCTGCTTACCTAGGGACTTCGATGTGGTAAATGCCATCAAAGGTACTGACTGGCAAGGTCAGATACGTATGGCAGCCCTCAGGATGGAACTTGCACTCTTCCTCCTGCACATGGCTTAGGTTACTTCTCAACTGCCTGAGTCACATTCTCTGGTCTACTCTCCAACTCCAACTTCCTTAACTTCCTGGTTACAGGGGATATATATATATATATATATATATATATATATATATATGTAGTGGTACTACAGCACCATCTAGCAGTGGAACCATGAAATATGGCCTGCATATAAGCAATGCTACTATAAATGACATGGCTGACAGAAATGACATGGCTATATAAAATACAGTTTGTAGTGTCCCTTCCACACACACAATACAATTATGTGGCACACTGCACTAGGGGTCAGCTATGAATACCATTTCTACTTACTACCTTACTATGATTTTTCAAACTGACGTTCCTTGGACCCACCCTCCATCTACTTTGTAAAGGTTATCACCAAAATCATGGTGAACACTCATTGACACCCCTGCCGTTCAAAAGGTGGGGTGTAGAATAGATATTGCCCACAGATAAGACTTCTATAGGGTACCACTCACATGGTTCTGTGTAGTGCATCATGCTAGCTAGCAGCCAGTACGTCACCCCCATACTATTAGATCAGGCAGCTGTCCTGTCCCTTCTAAGTTGACCCCACATGAAGCACTGACACCTGATTCTTCCCCAACACCACAAGATTAGGCTGCATAGCTCGCAATCCTCATTAAGGTTTCTCACTGTCTTGCATGTCTGTCACGCTCTGGTGTGGAGGGTATAGCCATACCAAGCGTAAGAGGGAAGGCAAAAAGGACCAAACAAGGGAAACGGTCACCTCCTGCAGGGAACCCTGAAACTAGGCCCTGACTGCCTACTAGTATGAACAGGCCTTAGTTGTAGGAGAGTTCATACTCAGGAACCTAATAACACCTGACCCTAGAGAACTCTGCCACTAGTGACAGGGGAAGGAGTCAACCCGTTCCTCCAAGAGGATGGATGAACAGGAGACTCCAGAAGGCAAAACCACAACAGGGAAAAGTAGGATAAACACAAAAGGGAAAATGACACTTATCTTAATGCAGATATTGCAGCAACCGGATCTCAGCCGAGATCCACACCACACACAACAATGTCAGCAGAAAGTATAAACCGCAAGGGATACTGGGAGAGGAAGGGATAAATAGGGGAAAAACAATCACCACACCCGCAACAGCTGAGGGGAAGGGGTGTGGTAAACAGCAACCAAACCAAAAGAAAAACATGTCAAATTATGTCACTTTTGAAAGTCTAGCCGATCACCTGCAACCTGATGCAGGCACGTTCGTGACAATGTCCTTACATTAAAGGACTTTTCTATTGATGCCCTATCCTCTGGATAGGTCATCAGTATCTGATCAGTGGGGGTCCGACATCTGAGACCCCCACCAATCAGCTGTTCGAGAAGGCACCGGTTCTTGCGGTTTAATTTATCTAAATTTGAAGCTTGTATACAAATCGCCCCAGCACTCGTGATTTGTATTCAAGCTTCAAGTTTTATGTTACCCGCATTCCAGGACAAGGTTAAAGACTTCAAGCACCATCATAGATTATTAACTTAAAGGGGAAGTTGTCTGCAGTTACTCTGTCGCCAGTGGGGTAATGGGAGAGTGACTTCTGATTTTCTACTTTGTTTCTAATTCACCTAAATTCCTGCTTATTCTGGGCTTTGAAGTCAAGGCGGTGGTCCTATCAGTGATTGATAGCTCTCTCTGTATACACAGTCATAGAGGGCAGGCTGTCAATCACTGATAGGACCGACTACTGGACTTCAAATCCCAGAATGAGCAGGATTTTAAATGTATAAAATACAAGTTAGACTGAATCTTTTCCAACAAAACTATATATCAATCTGCTCAGCTCCTCCTGTTCTATAATATGCTGCCTACAGTTCAGATACCGTGTTCAACATGACAGGTTCCCTTTAAAGCAGAAAGCACACTGACCCATGAATTTAATGGGAAATATGCACACATACATTTTTTTATGGCTCTGTGTGTCCTGTCCAAGAATCTTAATGCAGGACCTATTTGTGTTTGTTTTTTCAGACAAGAATACCATTTCTATTGAAAAAAAAGGAGTGCACACAGAAGCTGTCCATTTTTTCAAGGATAGATTATTTTGTGGATTGAAAATCAGATATGGCAGATATGAGGCCCAACTGTCATACTGTGTTCTGTTGGCAGAATCTTCAGTGTGTCTTATAAGATGTATCTTCACACTTCTCTCCTCTGCCTCCTGCTTGTAAGAGGCTAAGGGCCTGCAAACTTCTATTGGCTGATAAGGGTCATGTGACCAGGCTTCTATTGGCTAATGCATTTTTGGGGAATATCTCAGGAACAGTACGTACTGGAGAGCTGAGACCCAGTCTAAAACCTTCCCGGACACCTGATGTACCTGTGTGCCAAATTTTGTGATAGTAGCTGCGATGGTGCGGATTCCTTTAGCGGACATACATACACTCAGCTTTATATAAGATTTTATATATATATATATATATATATATATATATATATATATATACATATATGTGTGTATGTAAAAAATCTTGCTGAAGGGCCTCTTAAAAGGATTCATAGCACAAAATTGATGACCTAATTGTATACTGGTCATTACATTATTTCTTTTGTTTTTTTCTTCAGACCCTGACTACGTAGTTTAAATTGAAAAATATGAATCCATTAATTAATTAATTTGTATGTCTTGATGTCAACCAAATATAAGCTACTTTGTAATTATTGTTATTCACTATGATGTAGATAATAAATAAGACAAAAGTAAATTTTGGGATTATCAATTTTTAGACAAAATCTCTCAATCCAGCATGTGCTATATGCTGTATATGACTCAGACTTGGATAATCATGCAGGAATAGCACAGAAAGTAAAAGGCACACAGTGTGAACCAGCTGTTTGACAACATAAATGGGAGTTAGAATAAAATATAATAGTTCCCTGGAAAATTGTACTTTACTAAAAGGTAAAAAATAGATTATGTAAGAATGTAAAATGCCTGCTCTACAGGAAATAATACCTCAGGTTTAAAGAAACTTCATACAAAAAGGTGGTCAAAGCTAATGGACCCACTAGTCTTATATCGGTAAAGCTCTTCTAAGTACTGAGACCCCATTATCCCCCAACATCACAAGGCCTGACCACATCCCGCAAAAATTATAAATATGAATTATTGGTTGGCATTTGGGCCAAAGGATGCTAGATCTTCACCAGTGTCTATAGAACTTAATGTATTCATACTATGGAAAGAGGCACAAACCCCCTTAGATACTGTTCTCACATCCACAGACTGTACTTTTACAGGATCATGTCAATTATAAATATGACTAGAAATGTCCGCTGTTATATTAACCAGATGTAAGTTACTTTAATTGCTTTTCATATAGACAATAAATAAGTGAGATAAGCAGATTTTGGGGTCTATGTTCACAGTGACATGAGAGGCTCTGTCTTAATGCACTTTTTCAAAAATTAAGTTACTTTACCGGAATACCCCTTCAAGTGCATGCTGTTTCACACTTTGAAGAATTGTGCTGCACTTTCACTTCTTACTACTTCAGGCTGCTAGTTTGCCCTTAAAGAGGACCTTTCATCGCTCCTGACATGGCAGTTTTAATAGCTTCATGCATCCCCCATGTAATAACAATTCTGGAGCATCTATTCCTATGGCTCTATGTTGTGCCATTCCCTTATTATTTCTACTAGAAGTTATTAATGAATTGCTAGCAGTCTGCAGTAAGGGTACAGAGGGGAGGTTACTGGTTGGGGGTGTGAACCTGCACAGTCTCACTCTATCCAATCAGTGCTGCCATTGTCAGTCTGTGCAGGTACACCCCCCAACTGGTTACCTCCCCTCTGTACCCTTACTGCAGACTGCTAGTAATTCATTCATAACTTCTAGTAGAAATAATAAAGGAATGGCACCACACAGAGCCATAAGAATAGATGCTCCAGAATTGTTATTACATGGGGAATTCATGAAGCTATTAAATCAGACATGTCAGGAGAGGTGAAAGGTCCTCTTTAAAGGGGATTTCCATGTGCAATACCCCAATACAGGGGATATCTGCGAATTGTTTGTCATGCTATGTACTGTTATATAATGTTATGTACACCCAGCATGACCTGGTATGGTTGTCAGGGATTGGGTTAACTACTCTGTTCCAATCCTCTTGGCAGGTGTGGAATGGTCCATTTTCCTGTCTAGAGAGAGAGTTTTGACTAGTGAGCAAGCAGGGAGGAAGCAAGTCCATGTGTTCCTTCTACTAAAGCCTCAAAATCCGGAGACTAACTTCTAAAGTAAGTGGTAAAAGCACTAAGCATAGAAGTCAGCAAATCATGACTGGCTAAAGCATAGGAGTTAGCAAGGTAACCTGCGACTACAGTTATACAGACTTTGCTGCTTGTATGGGATTACAGTTTAGACACCAATCACACTTAACTGTGTCCTGGCCAGATGTGCGTCTAAAACCTGTATCCTACAGTGGATACTACAGCCATAGTTACCAGATTACAGTTGGTAGCCAGAGATTCTAGAGAGAGAGACTTTAGCAAGATAGCATACCAAGTGGGCCATTATTTGCCACTTTGCCAGCCTCCATTCTTCATCATCTGAGAAAAGGATTTGCACTGTGTACAGACTATTGTTGGATATACTACAATTCCTATTTTGTACTCAAGAGACCTTTATTCTTCTACCTCTGGCCTGGTTTCCTGACTTCGACCTCACCATACATTGACCATTTCACTACTACACCTCCTGTTAGGCACCCATACAACCACCAACATCAAGGGCACTCCGAATTACCATCAGGCAGGAGCCCTAACTACAAGGATTGCCATGAGGAAAGAAAGGGCGCACCCTCCTTATACTGCACCGGCCCTAGGGAGCGATGATCTGATGGAAACCTATAGTCAGAGCTAGTACCATTGCCATCCTCCACTCTGGCTCCTCAAGGGCTTGCTGCACATGTTAAATGAATGCTTTCGGGAGCAGTAAATATAATAAAATAAACTAACCACTTTTCACCCCTGCTGTTTCCTGTGCCTCACTACGGTCCTCCCTGCTTGTGTTTGCTTTCCTTTCTGCAGTGGTGACGTCCAGTACCCACCATGGCACTGCTGCAGAAATCACTGGCCTCAGTAGTCATGATCTGTATACTTCTTAAAGGGGTTCTCTTGGAATTAAGAAAATAAAGATACTTAAATATTACTTTATTAAAAATATATTCCCAAATACCTTTGTCTATTTATAATGGCTCATTTTCACTGGGGAGCAATAATCAGGGGAAACAAAATGGCCGCCATCCTATTAGTACACACAAAACCTGTCCTAATTGCACAGGAGGACAAGTTACTTCACAACACTGAGGTAAAGGGCTGCCTCATCCTCCTCTCTGCCCTACTTGTCAGGGGTTATTTTACCTGAATACAGCAGATAAAAACTTTAGCCGAATCTCTGGAGAATTTAATACAGAGAGGATGGACAGGACAGACTGTGGCTGTGGTAATGGAGACTGCATACAAATGCTTCTACTCATTAGCCACACCCCATTCTCTTATGACTCCTCATCATCTGCATTCCCAAGTAATATTCAAATATTTTCATTTTCTTAATTCCCAGAGAACCCATTTAAACCAGTGATGGCTGTACGGTGATGTGTGATCAATGTCTTCCCTAGATGTTCTTGTTTACAGTGATATCAGGGGAACAGCTCATTAGGCCACAGTGATCTCTGTGCAGAAACATTCACAGAATACACGGGGCATGTCTTCTCAGCAAGCCACAACCCCAACCATGAGGTCATGTTTCCATAGCAACTGCCGAAACGGAGAAGCATCACAGTACCCGGCTGGGCTGTCCACGTGACTGGACAGCCCAGTCTGATCTGGTTGGTGGTACCGTGCGCAGAAGCACTCCATTATGTCAGACAATTGTGACAGGGTTAAGTAAAATGGGTTAAGATACGGTATTAACATACAGTATTTTTCTGAGTATTGTCCTGTTTCTAAAAATGTGTTTCATCCCTTGAACTCAGGCCTCCTTAGCATATTTTTATCATCAGGTCTGTTACCAAAGTGACCTTGAAAAATATATTTTGCCAAATGGACAAGAGATGCTGTGTACTGCTCCTGTGTTCTGCCCGTGTTCCACCATAAACCAATATTACAGCACTCATTTAGTCACCTTCATAAAACATATCTGGGATTTAATTTGAGCTTCACATTGTAATCACATCCAGTCTGGATGAACAGAGGAAGCATTGAATATTATCCCCATGTGGTGTTTTTACAGCTCCTTGGACTATAATTTTGACTAAAAATAACATCTCGTGGCTCGTGAAATAAAAATCACAGAATTCAGACAATACCACAATCAAGCAAGGTGCGGATCCTGATTACGATGTTCGCATAATTAAAGAGTATTGATTTCTGACGATGGAAAATGATTACTCGGACGGCATATGAATGCTGTAAATGGGGACTGAAGCCATGGCCACTCTTATTAGCTGCCTGCCAGAATTTATAAGCAATTGAGCACAGCACAATTTTTGACTAACTAGATCTGGTCTTATAAAGCACAAATATCACACGGCAGTTCTCAGCAGTGGTATGCAAGGACAAGAAGAGAACATTCCCCCTTCCCCTGTCATAAAATATATATGTAAGTTCTTTTAGTTGCTCGTCTTGTGTTATAATATTTTGCTCATCTCTTTCTTTGTTTTATAAAAAAAAAAACCACAAAAACCAACGATTTTTTGTGTTTTTTGCTGCTTTTCTGTGAATTTCCTTTACATTAGGATGGAATCCATGGTGGAGATCCACAATATACATTGACATGCCACAGTTTTCACATTTGCACTCTAATCAAACTACTGTATGCCGCTGATTTTTTATGCATTCTGTGGATGAAAATAAAATCTTATTCACTTTGCCGGTACGGTACAACACTGAAGATTGGCTGCATGCAAATCCACAGCATATGTTCCACATATAAAGGGGTTTTCCGGGAGTTAACTACTAATGACCGATCAGCTGTTTGAGAAGGCACCGGCGCTCCCATGAGCGTGCTTGGTATCACGCCCAGCCCCATTCACTTGAATGGGGCTGAGCCACTCCTAGGCCACGTGACCAATGAACGTGGCGTCACTGGCCTAAGAAAAGCTGAGAGAAGACCTCCCGTGAGCGCCGGTGCCTTCTCAAACAGCTGATCGGCGGGGGTCCCGGGTGTCTGACCCCCACCGATTTGATACTGATGACCTATCCTGAGGATAGGTCACCAGTAGTTAACTCCCGGAAAACCCCTTTAAAGGGGTATTCTCATCTTAGACAATGGGGTCATATCGCTAGGGACCCGCACCTATATCCAGAACGGAGCAGGGAGCGCTGCGCCTGGAGGACCCCGGGTTTCCGGGGGTACGGCCACCACCAGGCGCAGCTCCCCGCTGCGCTCATAGAAATGAATGGGAGCCGGGCTGTGCATGCGCGGTGCGCTCCCATTCATTTCTATGGAGCCGACGGAAGTAGCTGAGTTCGGGGGCTCCATTCTGGATATAGGTGCGGGTCCCAGCGGTGGGACCCGCACCTATAAGACAATGGGGGCATATCCTAGCGATATGCCCCCATTGTCTAAAATGAGAATAACCCTTTAAGCCTCCCATAGAGTGGTTTTAAAGACATACACTGGTTTTATGAAAACCGCCAATCTTCATGGGCTTTCTAACAGTGTTTTGGAGAGTTTTTTTGTGCTGACAGATTTTTTTAAGGTCTGTAGGGAAATATGTAGCTTTTTGGTGGTGTCAAGCTCTGGATATAGTGATTTTTCCCATAATAGGCTTCTCCATAGGACCTGAAAAATGTCAGGATAAATGCAATCTTATACATACAATGAATGAAAAAAAAAGCAGTGGCATTGCTAGGTCAAAACACCCGGGGCTTGGGCACACAGGGACGGGCACTTAATGGCATTGTATGGGCAATATATGGTTAATAACTTGGCAAATTGTATTAGGTTGTCAGGAGATGGATTAGGTCCGTCCCCTGACTAGTTAGCATTGAGGGAGTCTTGTCTGAAGCAGCTCAGAAGGAAAAAGTATCTGATCAACCTCCTACACAACTAGACCCAAGTTCGGAGAACCCTAATATATGATCCAAAATCTGCCCAGAAAGCAGCTATACTACAAAAGTACTCCAGAGAGAAAGAGAGACCAGACATCTGAGAAGGTCTATAAGTCACACGGCCATGCATTGGACTGCTTGATGTGGAAGGGAATTGATAAAACATCCCCCACACATTGAGATGGATTGGCCACACGTATCTCAGTTCTGCACCCCTCAGTCCAGGAACTGCACAAGGACTTAAAAAGAACCTTATTGCATGCCTGAGTTCTGCTGAGACATTGCAATGTGTCTTGAGAGTGGAAGCACTATAACAACATCACTGTTGCTGTTCATATGCTGCTGTTGAGAGAATATTGCACTGTGACATACTGTGGAACTGCCTTTTGCTGCTATTTGTTCTACAATCCATCTCATGAAGTTATTAAAGAGAGACTTTATTTATTGCATACAATGGTCTTCATTGTCTCCATTGTTCACCAGTCCTGCCTTGCACCCATCAAAACATCAAACATCAAAGGCACACCAATCAACACCAGGCAGGAGCCCCAATACCAGGCTGTGCCCTCACAGCCACAATTACCACTCCCATCCAATGTGTGCAAAGTATTGGGGGTAGCAGCAGGATACCAGTGTCGGGCCACCAAGAAGAGGTGGATAATGACTTTTCGGATGGAAGAATCTACGGCTCACAACACCCCATTATTTCACCCTACTTCCCAAGAAAGGCACACAGGCTCAGCTTGGTGTAAAGACCGTAGCGGTAGCGGCCAATTTTATTAACCAATAAAAAAAAAATCAAAATCACACACATATTTTAGAAAAATATATTCACAGTAGATCCAACAGCATAATGTGGAGGGATACTAGAAGGAAATCCAAATAAATTATGTTCACCACCCACGAACCTTAACTTATAATCCCAACATTACTCTCGGCCGCACTCACCGACCCAAGGGCACCAACTCATCTAAATTATGCCCCTGCAGGGCTATTAGCCCAAACAGGAGCCCCAGTTATCAATTCACCAAAACGTCCTAGATGCACGCCCCCAAAGAATCATGCACCAATTCTCGGTTTTGATTCCCAGGATCCCCCCATTTTTCCAACCGCTACGACAATATATAAAATCCCCCCAAACAAATCAACCACTGGGTGGGTGGTAACTGCTGCACTCTTCTCCCTCTGCAGATCCGACAGCCCCTCCTCTTCCTCTCTTGCCTTAAATATACGGTGAAAAAAAACACTCCTCCCTCTTCCTACACGGTGCCGCCCTAACCTCCCAAGCAAGCTAATTAACCCTATCAGCCTACACCTTCCCCCTAAGTCAAGCCGCATTTCACTACGGCTGCGCCCCGCTTCACTGCTATTCTGATAGCAAAGTGAGGAACCTAAGATGTCTGCGTGGCAAACCCTGCAGAGATGAGACACGGCTGAAAGAATTTATGTCGTCTATCTGGGCCGTATTATTGCGGGTCCGTATAGGACATGTTTTATCTTTTTATGCGGAGCCACGCCACGGAGCTGGCTCCGTGCGGTGGCTACCTGCTCCCATAGAGGTGAATGGGGCCGCATCTATTCCGCAATATTGCGGAATAGATGCGGACCCATTCACGCGGTCATCTGAATTGGCCCTTAGTGTGATCAGCAGTTATATATGGACTGAAAAACAACCCCATCTATATTCATATAACAGATTTATGAATGGTTTTATACCACACAAGTGGTGTGATAAAAGTCGCAAATTATATCAAGTTTGCACTATAGTTTTTCTAAAGTGGTGCAAAAAGTGGGAGTGATTAGTGGAAGGGTGTGCGGCTTTCAACAGCCTGACATACTTATGTGTACTATAATTTACACTTGAAGCTGGTGTAAATTATAGGTGCAATGTGTGCATGCTCATAGTTGGCATAAATTTTAGTTTCTGGCACACAGAGAGTTTCGCCCATATGCTGTGTTGAATGGACTGCTCCAAAGCTCCAAGTGTAGTTCATTGCACAGTCGGGTGGCTGGGGGCTCCACTGTACAGAAAAAAACTGTTAAAGGAGTTTTCTGGGATTTTACTACTGATGACATATCCTCAGGATAGGTCATCAGTATCTGATCGGTGGGGGTCTGACATCCGGGACCCCCGCTGATTAGCTGTTTGAGAAGACACCGGTGCTCCCGTGAGCGCCACGGCCTTCTCTCAGCTTTTCCTAGGCCAGTGACGTCACGTTCATCAGTCACGTGGCCTAGAAGCGGCTCAGCCCCATTCAAGTGAATCGGGCTGAGCGCGATACCAAGCACAACCACTATACAATGTACGGCGCTGTGCTTGGTGAGCGGGGACAAGGTAGTGGCGCTCACCGGAGTGCCGGTACCTTCTCAAACAGCTGATAGGCAGGGGTCCTGGATATCCGACCACCACTGTTCAGATACTGATGATCTATCCTGAGGATAGGTCATCAGTAGTAAAATCCTGGAAAACTCCTTTAAAAGAAAACGTTGTGTTGAAGATGTTATAGAGCAGGAGGAACTGAGCAGATTGATATATACACTCACCGGCCACTTTATTAGGTACACCTGTCCAACTGCTCGTTAACACTTAATTTCTAATCAGCCAATCACATGGCGGCAACTCAGTGCATTTAGGCACGTAGACATGGTCAAGACAATCTCCTGCAGTTCAAACCGAGCATCAGTATGGGGAAGAAAGGTGATTTGAGTGCCTTTGAACGTGGCATGGTTGTTGGTGCCAGAAGGGCTGGTCTGAGTATTTCAGAAACTGCTGATCTACTGGGATTTTCACGCACAACCATCTCTAGGGTTTACAGAGAATGGTCCGAAAAAGAAAAAACATCCAGTGAGCGGCAGTTCTGTGGGCGGAAATGCCTTGTTGATGCCAGAGGTCAGAGGAGAATGGGCAGACTGGTTCGAGCTGATAGAAAGGCAACAGTGACTCAAATTGCCACCCGTTACAACCAAGGTAGGCAGAAGAGCATCTCTGAACGCACAGTACGTCGAACTTTGAGGCAGATGGGCTACAGCAGCAGAAGACCACACCGGGTGCCACTCCTTTCAGCTAAGAACAGGAAACTGAGGCTACAATTTGCACAAGCTCATCGAAATTGGACAGTAGAAGATTGGAAAAACGTTGCCTGGTCTGATGAGTCTCGATTTCTGCTGCGACATTCGGATGGTAGGGTCAGAATTTGGCGTCAACAACATGAAAGCATGGATCCATCCTGCCTTGTATCAACGGTTCAAGCTGGTGGTGGTGGTGTAATGTTGTGGGGAATATTTTCTTGGCACTCTTTGGGCCAATTGAGCATCGTTGCAACGCCACAGCCTACCTGAGTATTGTTGGTGACCATGTCCATCCCTTTATGACCACAATGTACCCAACATCTGATGGCTACTTTCAGCAGGATAATGCGCCATGTCATAAAGCTGGAATCATCTCAGACTGGTTTCTTGAACATGACAATGAGTTCACTGTACTCAAATGGCCTCCACAGTCACCAGATCTCAATCCAATAGAGCATCTTTGGGATGTGGTGGAACGGGAGATTCGCATCATGGATGTGCAGCCGACAAATCTGCGGCAACTGTGTGATGCCATCATGTCAATATGGACCAAAATCTCTGAGGAATGCTTCCAGCACCTTGTTGAATCTATGCCACGAAGAATTGAGGCAGTTCTGAAGGCAAAAGGGGGTCCAACCCGTTACTAGCATGGTGTACCTAATAAAGTGGCCGGTGAGTGTAGTTTATGGGGAAAGATTCAGTATAACTTGCTCATTTTGGCCTTTTAAGTCAAGGAGGTGGTCCTATCAGTGATTGACAGCGTTCTACTGGCCCCCAACTGTCCCAGGCCCCCCTACCATTGCTTGGATTAGGATATTCCTTATATCAGACCCTGTCATTAATTCTGAGATCCACTGCTAGAACCAAGCACAAAGATCAAATCACATTTTCCCTCACTGAACTCTGAACCTTTTCTTTCATCTGGGCGAAGCAGCGAGGTTGCATCATTGAGCAGATCTGCGTGCCAAGTGCTGAAGGAATACTATAGTTTCAGGACTCCATCAATCAGTAACCACCGCACCATGGCAAACTACGGTGACCACCTCACAGAATTCCAAAATTCACCCCAACCCCGTTCTGCAGACTCCCAGGACATCCAATGGTTTGCAGTTTATTTGTGTAACCTAAATTATAGATCTTGACCTTCCAAAGCTGAGCAGCCAAGGTGTGCAGTGTTTACTCAGCAAGGTGGCTGATCATTACTGACCGCCCTCTTGGTGGAGCCTAATTCAGTATCCAGGCCAAGGATAAAAATATCTGTGCTGGTGCCATAATCATAATAATCAGTGCCTTAAATATTTACCATGTAATAAATGAGGAGAGTGGTATAAAGAGAAAAGATATTTCTGATTCCAGAAAGTAATCACTACTATATATAAACTTTCCTGGGGCTGTGCTCTGTGAAATCTTCTCTCTCCTCCCGTCTCCTGTCATGACAAAGAGAAACTCTTACATAATTCCAGCATACATTTGACTAAAATTAATTCATTATTATCCCCTTTCTGTGTAAATTATAGGGTTAATAGTGCAGGGTTACATGTACAGTGGTGCGATTTGGGGTGACCCAGCTTTGGTCAAATAACTGTGCAAATAAATAGGATATATCACAATAAACATATAAATAAAGTTTGATAATATTAAAGTGTATAAGTGCACATAACTGCATAAATCACAGAGCAAGTTAACCCTTCCAAGTGCAATAAAGTAGGGTGTTGATGGCTTAGCATAGGAGCAATATGGACAAATGTCCACAAATGTCCATATTCCAAGTACCCTTGCTCCAAGGCACTACATATGCGCTGATGCTTGCTCTTTTGTACAGTGCAACCAACTGGATTGATCAGACATTTCAACAACACAAGTGTCGTTCCATGTCTTAAAAGGGTATGGACGCCTTTGGGAGTATTTTTATTATTATTATTATTGCATTCTACTCATTGTGGGTGAAAACTCAATCAGTCTCAATTTACTAACCGGTTTCAACAGTTTTTCTTCTACAGCTTTCAGTTTTGGTGTATTTGCAGACTAGCAGGTTCTCCGCTTCAAAAGGAATCCATCAAAGAGTTGCTCTGATCGTTGGATGTGTAGCCCTTATCTGTACTTTCCTAAGAGCTCATAAACGCTAGCTTAACCCATATTCTTATCAGTTTGACAAAAAAATAGTTATAATGAGTGTTTATGATTAGAGATGAGCGAGTAGTGAAATATTCGAAAGTTCGAAATTCGATTCGAATAGACCGCGAAATTCGACTATTCGACCGAATATCGAATCCCATTAAAGTCTATGGGAAAAAAATGCTCGCCACTTGGAAATCTCAATTCGACCACTTGGAGGTCACCAAGTCCACCCTGAAACCTCAGAAAAGGATGCCAACACTGCTGGAATGCAACTGGGACAGCAGGGGAAGCATGTCTGGGCGCATATAACGCGCCCAAGTCGCACTATTACGCCACTATCACAGCCTCTCAACAATACACTCCAAAGACAATGTAACCTCTCTGTAAAGTGAGACCATACAAGGAAACCTTCTTTCCTCTACATTGCCATGGACCCCAAGCCAAACTAGACAAAAAAGAAGATAAAATTCTGCACCCCTTAAAATCACGTTGCCTATGACAACCACAGATGGCATAGGCAAAGGGGAAAGCAAATAGACCCCACCCCTAATTGTCATTGTGTGTGTGTGTGAGATGTGGTCAGACATGTCTTCTTTAAAATGTAAAAACAACTCAAACACATGCAGAAGCCTTAAAATGCCAAAATTGTTGGCGCTTGAGATGTCAGTGACCCGACCTGGCCCAGTGTCATGTCTAGCAGGTAAAGCAGTGGGGATGTTGAGGGATGCGTAGGACCACAAAAGGCAGGAAGAGGTTGTGGGCTGGCCAGAGGCTCATGGAAAATTTTGTGGAGGCCCAAGAGGTGAGACCTCTTAAAGATTTTGTGGAGGCCCAAGAGGTGAGACCTCTTAAAAATTATGTGGAGGCCCAAGAGGTGAGACCTGTTAAAAATTATGTGGAGGCCCAAGAGGTGAGACCTGTTAAAAATTATGTGGAGGCCCAAGAGGTGAGACCTCTTAAAGATTTTGCGGAGGCCCAAGAGGTGAGACCTCTTAAAGATTTTGTGGAGGCCCAAGAGGTGAGACCTGTTAAAAATTATGTGGAGGCCCAAGACGGTGAGACGGGTTAAAAATTATGTGGAGGCCCAAGAGGTGAGACCTCTTAAAGATTTTGTGGAGGCCCAAGAGGTGACACCTCTTAAAAATTATGTGGAGGCCCAAGAGGTGAGACCTCTTAAAGATTTTGTGGAGGCCCAAGAGGTGACACCTCTTAAAAATTATGTGGAGGCCCAAGAGGTGAGACCTCTTAAAGATTTTGTGGAGGCCCAAGAGGTGAGACCTCTTAAAAATTATGTGGAGGCCCAAGAGGTGTGACCTGTTAAAAATTATGTGGAGGCCCAAGAGGTGAGACCTCTTAAAGATTTTGTGGAGGCCCAAGAGGTGAGACCTGTTAAAAATTATGTGGAGGCCCAAGAGGTGAGACGGGTAAAAAATTATGTGGAGGCCCAAGAGGTGAGACCTCTTAAGATTTTGTGGAGGCCCAAGAGGTGACACCTCTTAAAAATTATGTGGAGGCCCAAGAGGTTGAGACCTCTTAAAGATTTTGTGGAGGCCCAAGAGGTGAGACCTCTTAAAAAATTATGTGGAGGCCCAAGAGGTGAGACCTCTTAAAGATTTTGTGGAGGCCAAGAGGTGAGACCTCTTAAAGATTTTGTGGAGGCCCAAGAGGTGAGACCTCTTAAAGATTTTTGTTGGAGGCCCAAGAGGTGAGACCTCTTAAAAATTATGTGGAGGCCCAAGAGGTGAGACCTGTTAAAAATTTATGTGGAGGCCCAAGAGGTGACACCTCTTAAACATTTTGTGGAGGCCCAAGAGGTGAGACCTCTTAAAAATTATGTGGAGGCCCAAGAGGTGAGACCTCTTAAAGGATTTTTGTGGAGGCCCAAGAGGTGAGACCTTCTTAAAGATTTTGTGGAGGCCCAAGAGGTGAGACCTCTTAAAGATTTTGTGGAGGCCCCAGAGGTGAGACCTCTTAAAGATTTTGTGGAGGCCCAAGAGGTGAGACCTCTTAAAAATTATGTGGAGGCCCAAGAGGTGAGACCTGTTAAAAATTATGTGGAGGCCCAAGAGGTGACACCTCTTAAACATTTTGTGGAGGCCCAAGAGGTGAGACCTCTTAAAAATTATGTGGAGGCCCAAGAGGTGAGACCTCTTAAAGATTTTGTGGAGGCCCAAGAGGTGAGACCTCTTAAACATTTTGTGCAGGCCCAAGAGGTGAGACCTCTTAAAAATTATGTGGAGGCCCAAGAGGTGAGACCTGTTAAAAATTATGTGGAGGCCCAAGAGGTGAGACCTCTTAAAGATTTTGCGGAGGCCCAAGAGGTGAGACCTCTTAAAAATTATGTGGAGGCCCAAGAGGTGAGACCTCTTAAACTTTTTGTGCAGGCCCAAGAGGTGAGACCTCTTAAAAATTATGTGGAGGCCCAAGAGGTGAGACCTGTTAAAAATTATATGGAGGCCCAAGAGGTGAGACCTCTTAAACATTTTGTGGAGGCCCAAGAGGTGAGCCATAAATATATAAATTTTTCTTATTTACGGAGCAATTCTACGGCGGTTAAGGAGGAGGAGGAGGAGGAGGTGGAGGAGGAAATGGCACTTCATACAGATGGCACTTCACTTTTGGCTGCTTTCCACGGTTGGAGAAGCAAAGTCCGGGTCAATCCACTTGCTGTTCATTTTGATTAGCGTCAGCCTGTCGGTTGACAGGCGGCTGCGCTTATCGGTTATAATGCCCCCGGCTGCGCTGAACACCCTTTCTGATAGCACGCTGGCGGCAGGGCAGGCAAGCACCTCCAAGGCGTACAGGGACAGTTCCAGCCACGTGTCCAACTTGGAGACCCAGTAACTGTAGGACGCCGACGGATGGGGGAGGACAGGGGTACGGTCTGCCAGGTACTCCCGCAACATCCGCCGATACTTGTCCCTCCTGCTGATAGCGGGCCCCGCAGTGATGGAAGTTGCACGAGGGGGTGCCATGAACGTGTCCCACACCTTGGAGAGTGTTCCCCTGGTGGCTGTGGGCCTGATAGATGTTGTGGGACCTCTGGGAGAACCCTCTCCTCTCTGCCGCCAGCGATGGTGGGTGGGAAAATCTCCATCATGTTCTGCACGAGTTCCCTCTGGTATTCCAGCAATCGATTCGTCCTCTCCTCTACCGGAATAAAAGAGGAGACGTTATCTTTATACCGGGGGTCCAGGAGTGCGAAGACCCAGTACAGTTTGTTCTCCACTATCCGGACAACACGTGTGTCCCGGGAAAAGCAGCCCAGCATGAAGTCAGCCATGTGTGCCAGACTCTGAATAGGCATGACGTCACTGCCCCCACCAGAAGGATCACTTGCCATTTCCTCCTCTTCCTCTTCCGCCTCCTCTCCGCCCCATCCGCGCTGAACCAATGGGACGCACACAGCCTGACTGCTACCCTCGCCGCCAGCATCCTCCTCCTCTTCCACAGCCACCTCCACGTCGTCCTCCTCCTCATCCTCCTCCTCCTGCAACTGCCACCGTGAAGCAGACAAAAGTGTGGTCTGACTGTGTAGCTCCGTTGCGTCTCCTCCTACCCCCGTCTCCTCTGCGTGCAATGCGTTCTCCCTTATTGCAATGAGCGATTCTTTAAGGACGCATAGGAGCGGGATGGTTACGCTCACTATAGCGTCCTCGCTGCTGACCTTCTTGGTGGACTCCTCAAAGATACGCAGTACATCGCATATGTCTGCCATCCATGGCCACTCGTGGTTGGCAAACTGAGGGAGCTGAGTTGGAGGCACGCGTGGATTCATAATCTGGTACTCCATCAATGCTCTCTGCTGCTCACACACCCTGGCCAACATGGAATAGGTGGAATTCCAAGCGAGTGGGCAGGTCGCACAACAGCCGATGTTCAGGCAAATGGAGGCGTTGCTGGAGTTTTTTTTAAGCTAGCAGCAGCTACAGTTGACTTCCGAAAGTGAGCGCACAAGCGCCGCACTTTCACCAGTAGCTCTGCCAGGTTGGGGTAAGTCTTTAGAAATTTTTGGACTACCAGATTAAAAACGTGGGCCAGGCATGGTACGTGATCGAGTTCGGCAAGCTCCAGAGCCGCCACCAGGTTACGGCCGTTATCGCACACGACCATGCCTGGTCCTAGCTGCAGCGGCGACAGCCACATCTCCGTCTGCTGCAATATGGCGTCCCTCACCTCTGGGGCGCTGTGCTTCCTGTCGCCCAAGCTGATGAGCTTAAGCACCGCCTGCTGACGTCTCCCCCGCGCCAGTGCTGCAACGCTTCCAGCTAGCGGCTGAGGCGATGTTAAGGCAGAGGAGGAGGAGGAGGAGGGGGGTTTATCAGAACCCATGCTGGCAATCTTGGGCGGGGGTGGTAGGTAGGCCGTCTCTGTTTGCGACCCCGTCCCCGCTTCCACTACATTCACCCAGTGTGCCGTCAAAGAGATGTAGCGTCCCTGGCCGCAAGCGCTTGTCCACGAGTCGGTGGTCAAGTGGACCTTTGCGCTGACTGCGTACCTCAGGGCCCGCCTGATGTTACGCGACACGTGCTGGTGCAGGGCGGGGACGGCACTCCGGGAAAGTAGTGGCGGCTGGGGACGGAATAGCGAGGTGCGGCAGCCGCCATCAGGTCGCGGAAGGCCTGCGTCTCCACAAGCCTAAACGGCAACATCTCCAGGGCCAGCAGTTTGGAGATGTGGCAGTTTAAGGCTTGGGCTTGGGGGTGACTCGAGGCGTACTTCCGCCTGCGGTCGAACGCCTGCGAGATGGACAGTTGATGGGACGAGGAGTGTGAAGGTGCAGGCGAAGAGGCGGGGGAAGGGGAGGCTGAAGGAGAAGGCCCCAAAGTAGCCGAGGCAGAGGCAGATGTGGAGGTGTCCTGGCTGGAGGTCTGGACCGCAGTGGCAGCACACAACAAAGGGGAAGAGGCAGTGGCAGCAGGACCGGGCGCAGGTTGTATTGCGTTTGCTCTCCTCCCACTCAGCCCAGTGCTTGACTTCCAAGTGACGCCGCATGCCTGAGGTGGTCAGATTGCTCTTCTCAGAGCCCCTACTCAGTTTTGAGTGGCAGAGTGTGCAAACCGCGCTTAGTTTGTCATCCGCACAAACATTAAAAAATCTCCACACCACAGAAGTACGAGGCCTCGATGGGGGAGCTTCGCGCGACTGCCCGCTGCCGGGAACAGCTTCGGCCGTGCTGGCTGTGGCCTCACTACTCTGTCTGGACTGTCCTCTGCCTCTGGACATCCCTCTGCCTGTGGACATCCCTCTGCCTGTGGACATCCCTCTGCCTGTGGACATCCCTCTGCCTCTTGCTGCCTTTTTTCGGTGCTGCGCAGACCACCACCTCTCCACTGCTTTCCCGGCTGGACATCACCCCTGGCCAAGTGGGGTCGGTCATTTCGTCATCCACCACCTCCTCTTCCTCACTCTGCTCCTCCTCCTGCCCACTGGACATTCCAACAGCCTCCCTTGATGGCAACTGCGTCTCATCATCATCATCGCTCATGATAACAGATGCTGGTTCAGGGTCCACATCAGCAGGAGATGGCGAATACTCAAGTGTTTGGCATCACTACAAACAAATTCCTCTGCTAGCTCCTGGGATTCTTCCGGCACATCTGAAAAAAGGACCCGAAAAGAGCTCCTGGGAGGGGTCAAGGGTGGGATGACTCTGTTGGCCAGGTGTGGAGGAAGGAGGGTCAGAGTGAGACTGTGTGGATGACTGGCTGGTGGACAACTGTGTGGAAGCGCTATCGGCTATCCATTGCACCACCTGTTCAACCTGCTCAGGCCTCAACAGCGGTGTAACTCGCCCCCTGCTTAACTGTCCATAAAGGCAGGGGATTCTGGATGAGTGGGATCCTGGCTGACCCTCACCAGCCGCATTGTATCCCCACTGGCTTCAACAAGGCCACCAACAGCATTTCCGCGCCCCCCGTCCTCGTCCACGTCCGATTCCGCTAGCCCCCCTCCGCATTTTTTTTTTTTTTTGGTTGCAAATACAATTATTTGGGTTATATAATTAGGTATGTGAAATAATTTAGCAAGAGAACGCACAGTA